>OZ022264.1:56032161-56632161 GCA_963978885.1 Nemotelus pantherinus | reverse complement strand
ACTAAAAGATGCAAAAAAAATTCCAGAACATCAATTTGGGCTTCGAAGACATCATAGCACCATTCAAGAGGTCCATCGAATCGCGTCAGATATTCAAATAGCATTCGAAGACAAGAAGTACTGCTCAACAATCTTTTTAGACGTAACTCAAGCCTTCGATAAAGTCTGGCGTGAAGGGTTGATTTTCAAAATTGAATCAATGCTTCCGAAAAGCTTCCACAAAACACTCTTCTCCTAGCTAACCGACCGCACATTCCAGATGAGATACAAAAGCTATTCTACCGCTAAACATCGTGTGCATGCGGGTGTACCTCAAGGAAGTGTTTTGGGACCGGTACTTTACACTATATTCACATCTGATCTCCCAATATGCGATAAAACAACGACAGCTATCTTTACGGACATAGTATGCACTGATTCAGATCCAGTTACGGCATCCCGTACACTGCAAGGCCACATCGCACTTCTTGAAGAATGGCTAGCAAAATGGAGAATCAGAATGAACGAAACCAAATGCATCCACGTTACCTTCACATTGCTAAAACTGACTTGCCCTCAAGTATATCTAAACAATGTACCTATACCTCAAAGTAACGAAGTAAAGTATCTCGGAATGCACCTTGACAGGATGCTTACCTGAAAACGGCACATTGAAGCTAAAAATCAACAACTGAAGCTCAAATTCATACTCCGATCTATCACCGGAGCCCCGTGGTACTTCCGCAACGCCAATCTCCATAAATACCTGCGAATCGCGACGATTTGAGAGGAAATTAAGAACTGTAGTGGAAAATATATTACAGCCCTCGAAAAGAACTGACCCTTTGGACCTTCCATCTCTAACGAAGAAAAAACAACTTGCGTAGCCGCTTTCGTTGCTTTTCAAACTCTTTTGCATGAACATTGAACATTGTAATTCTATAACACAGATCATGGCTTTACTCTTTGCTGTCTGACTTAAGTCAATAAAGTAATTTGGACCCAAAATGTTCACGTCTTCAACTGTGAGGAGTGCACATCACTTGTTTTAGCATGTAAGATTTTAAAACTAACTGAAGCTTCTTATACGAAGATACCAGTTTAATAAAGGTATTAAGGAAAAAAAGCACGCTCTGAGAAAAATTCAGCCGGGACATAATTCACAATAGTGCCTGATTTATACTGGCACCTGTCCTGTCAGACGACACCGAGACAAATGTGTGGTTAATCAGGTAAATTTGTGGTCGATTTAGCTCTAAAGCGATCAGCTGATCGAAATCGCCTGATTTAGCGCAACAAATCTACCTGATTAACCATACATTTGTCTCGGCTGTTGACAGTCGAAAGCTACCTGATTTATACATTTGATTTCGGAGAAAAAGTGATGGATATCGTTCTTATAAATTTTGGGCATTCATTTAATGAGGCTTCAATTGGCTTTCAGGAAAACGAAATCACTATAATACGAACGACATGCAGAGCTTTCATCATAATACTCTGCACACAAATTCAGCAACGGCTTCCATCAAACACCCGGCACCTTAGTAAATGATTTTATTCCGAGGCCAAGTAGGATCAGTCGCTCGAATACATCGCAGAACTTTCGAAATTAATAAGATCAATCCAATTCATGTATACTACCAGAACGTTCGTGGACTTAGTTCTAAGCTGAGCACGCTGAATCTCTTCTCTACTCTTTCTTCTGATCATATAATCTGTTTAACCGAAATATGGTTAACGGGAGATATTTACGATAACGAGCTTTTTCCGTTTCATACAGTCTTCCACCGTGATCGTGATCGAGCTACATTAGGTAAAAGCGATGGCGGTGGTGTGTTAGTTGCAGTTCACGGGCCTCTTCAAGGAACTCTCTGTATGGATTTCTCTCCTTCTCCTCCTATTGAATGTATTGTTGTGCGCCTTACCCTTGCTTCCACAAAAGTTATCATTGTTTTTTCAGTATATGTTCCTTGTAATTTCCCAGTTGGGATTTATAGTAACTTTTTTGACGAGTTATCCACCTACCTCAACATTAGCTTTCCTTCTGCCTTATCTTTAATATGTGGTGATTTAAACTTACCGAACCTGGTATGGAATCATACCTTTTCTACCATAATCTTCTCCAGCAATATTTCTATGATAATCTCATACTTTCTACACTCTCCCAATTAAACTGTGTTCCCAAAATAAATAACAAAATACTAGACTTCATTTTATCTAATATTCCCTCTCCCGCTTCCTTCCCCTATGTCCAAGTTGGCTTACATCATCCTCCTCTTTCAGTCGCACTTTACGTTGATCTTCAGACCTTTAGAGTTCCTTCTCGAACCATGTGCTTTAATTTCCATAAAGCAGACTTCGTTTGTATGATGACTGCAATGAACTCAGTTAACTGGTTCTCCTTTTCCCGCGGTCTCACTGTCTATGAGTCTGTCATAAAATTCCACAGCTTCCTATCCAACCTTATCTCTCGTTTCACTCCTTCCAGACGTCCTCGTAAGCCTAATGATGCTCTTTGGTTTCGTCGTGATATGGCGTCTGCCTTGAAAGCTAAAGATGTCGCTCGAGCTAGATTTAAACATACAGGCTCTCATTATGACTTCCTCGAATATTCGAGGCTACGATCTTCTGCCAAAACTGCCTTCAATCAAGCTGTCCGAGATTACTTTTCCAGCATTGAGTCCTCTATCATGTTCTAACCATCAAAAACCCTTTTGGTCTTATGTCCGTTCCCTCAAAAGTTCCCATCGTTTCCCCGATTCCATGTTCCTCGAAAACGCTACTGGATCTAATCCACGTGAAATTTGCGACCTATTCGCGAAATATTTTTCTTCCCTCTTTTCTCAGCATAATCATATCTTGCCTTGTGAAATTCCCCATCTTGCTTCAACTTCCATATCTTCCATTTACATCAATCTTCTTGAAATTGAATCCTTACTCGAATATCCCTAACCTGTTGGCCAAATCACTATTATTGTCCTTATATGCTCTTTTGTCTATTATAATTAACCTCAGTCTCTCCTCCGACTCCTTAGGAAATCTGCTTATATTTCCCCCATCCACAAGTCTGGCGACCCAGGCAGTGTTTCCAACTACCGTCCAATTTCCCTCCTTGCTTGTTTTGGAAAATTTTTTGAAAGAGTGGTTTTCAACAGGCTGCTTCCGCTCCTCCATCCCTTCCTTGCTCCGAAACATAATGAGTTTGTTAAGGGTAGATCTCCCACCTCTAATCTTATATCCTTTACTAATTTGGTTGCTTCTACTTTAGACGAACGAAAGCAAGTGGATGTGGTATATACCGACTTCTCAAAAGCTTTTGCTTCTGTTGATCAAATAATTCTTTTTGCAAAGCTTCGATTTTATGGGTGTGTGGTCTTCTTTTGTCTTGGTTTTCATCCTATGTTGCTGATCGTTCTTGTTCTTGTGCTTTCTGGCAGCTTTCCGGTGTTCCTCAGGGCTCCAATCTCGGTCCATCATTATTCCTAGCCTTTATAAATGATCTTCCTTCCTTTATTCGTTCTCCCTGCCTCTTTTTTGCCGGTGATATCAAGATTTTCAAAGTAATTGAATCTACCAACGACTGCCTCCATCTCCAAAATGATGTCTGTACTCTGTGCGACTGGTGTTCTAAAAATGCAATTAGTTTGAACCAATCCAAATGTCCTACACGTATAAAATGCCACCCTTAATATATTCCCATACTCTGTGCAGATCTTTTGTTACGGCTATTGATAATTTTCAGGACCATGGTGTGTACTTTGATCCAAAGCTCAAATACGACCAGCACATTGCCTATATAAACGCCAAGGCCTCTCGTATGTCCGGTCTCATCCTTAGATGCTCTGCTTCTTTTACTAGCATCTCTACCTCTTTCCACCTGTTTTTTTTCACCTGCTCGTAGCATCCTAGAGTATTGTTGTCATGTGTAGTCTCCCCGTCATAAATATCTCAATAAGGCAGTGGAACGCGTTTAGCGTAAGTTTACTCGCTCACTGTTGTTTAAATTCGACATCCCTTACTGTGGTTATAGTGATCGTCTTTCCTTATTACAAATTTCTTCATTAGATTCCCGACGAGTGTTCCTTGACGAGTGCTTGCTTTTCAAGCTACTCCATTGTCCTATGCTCTCCAATCTTGGTTATGTGCTGTGTATACGTATCGTCAATCGATCAGATGGATCTTAATTACTGTTCTGTTCGATCTGAAGTTTATTTTAACTCTCCGCTAGTGCGTATCCCCAGGAAGCACAACGATTTTCAACTTGGTCCTTTTCCGCTAACGTCTCTCAATTTAAGTCGCAAATTATAGATTGCCCAGCTTTACATAGAGGAATGTCTGCTGAAGCGATTGTTGCCTTTCATTAATAGGCCTGAAAGGTCTGTGTTGTTTTGGCCAGACCTAGCATCAAGTCATTATGTTAAGAAAATTCTGGAACGTATGAAAACAACCACGTCACTTTTGTCCCTAAGGAGGCGAATCCACCAAATTGTCCTGAACTTAATAATAAACGATATTGGGCTCAAATGAAACGAGTATTGAAGAAAAGCAATGGGAAAGCTAAAAATGTATCTGTCTTTTGAAAAAATGGAAAAAAGTATACGAAATCGTTAATGAGGCCTCGGTGAAAAACTTAATGTAGGGCCTCAAATAATTCAAAATGTTCACTCTAAGCAACAATAACGTTTGCAAATATAGTTTCTGTATATCTTTTGGAGGTAAGCCATAGTAAAAATAATTCCATTCTCCTAAACTCAAAAGGTGTCATTTTATGTGTTTTAGTAAAAGGGTCAAATTTTAGTTGGACATTCCTTCTGTGAGATTAGGCGACATTCAAGTGGAAAGCTGGTGATAGTTTAGGTTCTCCATCCAGGATTGACTCTGTAGTAAACCTGAAGAAAATATTAAAAACTCTAACGAGTAAGCTCAGAAAAGTTTCTGAATGTTCCCGCTCTTCACACTCTTAAGCGTCCTTTCACCATTTTTTCGGAGGGATTCCGGGGCTTTGCTTCTGACGTCTGGCCTCAGAAGCCCGTTCGTGGCCAGAGTGGCGAGCAGATTACGTCAAATGAGCCGGCCCGACCGTCAACGAGTGCCACATTTAGTACCATACCATCTTCAGGCATTCAACATTCATCTGTCGACTCCACTCGGGCTTATGAAACTAGAAGATCACCTTTCAAGGTTCTGAGGAAGCTACAGAACGTCCCCCTGACAAGTTATCTGACAAGGACAAAAATCCCTTCAATGGGTAGCAAAAATCTTCAGGGACCATCCGCTCTCTCTTAACCCTACAGATACTGCTCAAAAACGACAGCGATCGGCAACGGAAAAAAATCAGGACAAGCAGATTTGAAAAAAAAACCGAAGGTTATGGTGACGGTGACTGCTTCAGGTCTAATTCAGCCTTTCAATGAAGTGACTAAAAAGTGCCTCAATTAGGCTGTCAAAGGGAAATGGAATCATTTCCTCGTAAAACTAGCTTTAAATAAGGCAGATTTTGTTTTCTATCTGCAGTAAAATGCAGAAGGCCAGCTCGGATCGTCCGACTACACTGAATGACCTCGGCCTGATATAAAGGAATTAGGGTGGTTGCGTGACGACCAGCGCTCGGTCGATTTCTATGAACAGGCAATTTTCGAACTGAGGAAATTTGACCAGGTGCCAAATTAAAGGTGGTGTGTAAGGACGGGAACCCTATTCGACGTAGATGCACGGTTTCCCTGTTTTCATTCGGATTCAGTGGACATTGTGGAGGTCGTTAAACTTTTCACCCCAGATCTCCCTATGAGAAAAAAATTAGCGAGCCTGTCGACAATCGACTTTAGGCTTTCTTCATCATCAATGAAAAGGAACTGCCCCTTTTGGAAGCCCAAAAGGTCGTTATAAGGTACGGAGTCAAGAAATTGGCTCTGCGCATCAACTCTCATATTAGATCGAGACTTGAGTATAATTCCCATATTTGGGGCAGGAGCAGGTCGCATTATACTGTCCGTGTTAGACAAAGTGCAAAGTAATGCTTTCAAGCTTATTGGCGATGTATCTATCACTTCCCACATTGAATCCCTTGCCCACAGACGTAATGTTGGCTGTCTTTCATTTCTATATCGCTACTTCAATGGCTGTTCTAATGAATTGCTCGATCTAATCCCTGAGATTGAAATCCCTGAGATTGATATATTGATGAAGCGAAACGTACACAGGTACCTCCTTCACTCTCAACCCTTCCTACTTCCCTTACCCTAGCTTCACTCCTGCCGAGGCTGTGCATTACCATCATAGGGTTACCCCCTGAGCTCTGGCATCATCATAAAAAAAACCATGGCTAAAAATGTTCCTATTTGCTATGGTTGGTTAAGAGGATTTGTAGCATGGCTCTTGTGTTAGAGGACATATAAATTGGATGCTTATTTTTTGGCCTGCGAATGGATTGTGGATAAGAAATATTGGCGGTATCGAACAATCTGATTCCTGAACATCCAATGTAACTGGCAGAGTGTTCACCAACGCAATTTACGCAATTTGGCTTTTATTCTGGCCGGCTAATACGGAATTTGTGATAGTGAAATTCAACATATTTAACACAACAAGACTTGCCTTGGCAATATTTTGGCGAAAGACCGAACTGTTAGCAATTGTAGCGTTGCTCTTGGTCAGTTTGGGCACGTTAAGCATCGTTGCTCCATCAATTCATCTGTTGTTGTACTATGCGTGTTGCCTATAATACTACGAAGAGTGTTATGGCTATGAATATGTACATTAATTGTAGCTACCTCAAGTACGTACTCCTAAGGCAAACACCGCATCTATCGCAGCCGGATTTCAGTATGGCAATAGTTTTACAAACATTATACTTCCTGCATTGTTTCGTTCTTGTAATATTCAAGAGTAAGGCACTTGGGTTTCAATATATATGGCTTAGATACAAATATAGCTTCTTCTACCTAATTTAAACTACTTGAGTAAGCGAGCTTAATGTACTCTCATACCGTTCGGTGAAGTTATATTTCAATAATTCAAAAACTCATAGCTGCCTGTAATTTATCTGAATCGTATTAAATTATTGATAGAATGAGTCTCATCAAATTTTACATTCAATTACGCTTTAAACTACCACATGAGCTGCAAAGCCACAATTTCAATATTCGCTGAGCCGTTGCACTGTATAGAATATTTGCGGCCCCATTTATCGATTTATTTTGTATACAATATGATTAAAAAAATGTTGACGTTACTGGTTTGTTAACAAAAACGATAATGACTTATATAATTGCATTTCAACCACCCCGCCGCTTGAGTAATAATCATTTACTTCGTAATACAGTTCGACCAAAAGCAGATTGGTTTTGAAACTCATTTCCCCCCCGCTGTCAAGGAGCAAACAAACATGATTTTCGAAACTATCACAATTGAGCTTTAATCGCGTTGCTGCGAATTAATGAGATTTAATTCGGAATAGATTGGACGTTGACGAGTTCAAGCCTACGTACAGCAACAAACAAATTATAATTTGCATAATGGATTCTGCTTGGGTGTTTGATAAGAAGAGCAAGGTCACAATGTACTCGATTTGTATGGGTAAGCAATGACACTAATGAGACCCAACTTAACTGCTCCGTCACATGCCGCCAACAATTACTTATTCCGAGAAATTTGTCGTCTCGCCCTCCAGAGGCTGACTGAAGTGTGTACATAATAGAACTCCTCTCCGTCTTGTTTCGTATCGCATTATTGATTCTTAATGTTATTTTAATGCTTGTTGATGTTTTCTTTTTCATTCTTTGCATGCGATTGAAGTGCGCGGGGATGATATAAACGTTTGTCCACTTGTCGTCCAGAGGCATATTGAAAAAAAAATATTCTATTTGGCTCGTTGCCGATATTGTACATGTTGTAAATTATTCACAATATGAAGGCAAGTCGTGGACTAGAATTCAGTTCAATTTTTTAAAGCGTGAAACAACGACATAGGTGCGGTTTTTGTAGATTTATGAAAACATAATTAGACCTTATGTAACTATCTATGTATCTAGATCTGGTGTAACTATTTGTTACGAAAAAGATTCCAAGCAGTTCATTCTAGTGTTGGTTGTGTGTGCGTGTGTGTGTGGTGTTTGGGATGGGAGAGAGGCACCTGGCAGCTCCAAGCACTCAAGTTTGAAAGACTCATTGTACTCATAGCCCCAACCTATCATAGTTCCCGAGATTTCGTAACTAAATCCAGATCAGTGATAAGAGAAGAGAGGTTATCCTCTTCATACGCGCCACATCTCAGCTGAAGCGTGTTTATGTCACAGAGGAAATTCTCCGCTGAGTCAGCCTCTTCTAGGCAATACCTATTCGGTTCATGTGCCCTCCTAGACAGCTGTGTCCTGCCAGTATACCTGTTATGGCTCTGAAAACTTTCCTACTCTTGTTGAAGAGGAATCCCGCAGTCGCATGATTGGGCTCTGGAAGGTCACATTAGTATACATCCATCAATCTTTGTGGACCGCAAATACCCACTTCCAAAAAAGGGATGTGATCGAAACACCTAAGCCAGGTCAGGGCCGGGTTGTGGAAGCACTGAACTTTGCTTCGGTACATCGGCAGCAAGTTCATCTCCTTCAACACCAAAGTGCCCTGGTATCCAGAGCTGATGGTCTTTATTGAACCTGGCGACAGAGTTCAATCGTGCTCTGCACTCTTGTGCGATTTTCGAAGTAGGCAAAGGTCTACGTAGCGCCATATGACTGTAAATACCGATACATTTTCGCTCCTACTTTTCCGCAATCGCCCAGCATAGCAGCTTGTGAATATTTCTGTTTGAAAAACAGGAACGTGCTCCCAAAGACAAGAATCCTGCCTATCATTCGATAAGACACTAGGCACTATCTCCAGATCCAACATCTGTCTTCGAACCATGCGTGAAGAAAATCTCGGAGCATCCCCCCGTGCAGACACCTAGATGAACCCAGTCAATTCTGCTCAAGTAGATTACTTCGTACCTTCTCGCGAAGTCAATTAGGCCCATAAATCCCATAAATCGGATAGATCTATCGCATCGAACCTGTAATAGAACAACACCCCAGAACGTCGTTTTCTACCCATAGGCCAACTTGAGTTAGTCAACGAGTCGAGCTCATCGCCACACTCTGAATTTGAATGTCAAGTAGAGGTAAATTGAGAAGTGCATCGGGAGCCGCACCAAGAGTAGTGCTCATGCCACCACTGATACCCAGATACAGAGTTCTTTGCATCATGGCTAACTTCTGCGAGCAAAGAGTAGCTTACCAATAGTCCACTACACCATGGATGCGTACGCGATTATTGGATGGCTACTTAGATCCAATAAACTACATGAAGTATTTAAGGCTCGAATAAGCCCCTTTTCCACATGTTTCTTCCAGAGAATAACTCTTCTACCAGATGACTCCTGGAGAATAGGTACCTTAGTTAAATCAGGGGTAAAGTGAGTCATATAACTATTCACTCTACACTCGTATTCAAGTTTATTATTATAAATTTGTGAATGAATTTCTCTACCAGCTTCATCCCCTAGACTCCAAAAGGATTATGGTGAAAATACTTTACTTTTTACTCCCAGATTTTTTACTTTATTAGAAAGTTAAGGAGCTGCTTCATTTTCGGAAGTAATAGTGCTTCTAATTTCCTTTTTTTCTGGCAAATAAAACAAGTTTCGTTTTAACAGAATTCATTGAAAGGCCACTTGTTTATCATTCAAGGGTGTTAACGTAAGCGCCCTAGTGCGTATTTGTCGTTCAACATGATTCTCCAGGTATTTCAGCATAAATGAAGTTATAATCGGCCTACAGTTTCTTGAATCCGAATATTCATCTCTCCCCGGTTTGTGTATGAAGACTAACTTAACCTGTCGCCAAGATGTCGGAACGTACCCCAAGACTTGGCAAATCCAAACGATTACTATTGCGTCTGCCTCCAGATGATCAATTCCCTTCCTCAGAATAGCTGGATAGTTAACTTCCAGGAACAATGATTAAACGTTTTCAAAGGATCTGATGTGTCTTACCTTTTCGCTGGTAACCACAGCTCGAACTGTGTACCAGTATTTCCTACTACTCCGAAAAGCAGGAGGTTTGGTCAGATGCCTTTTTGGTTTTAATCATCGGGGTGCTAAGTATAGTCTGTAGAGACTCCTTTTTGGATTTCCTAAGATCACCATCTGGGCGCCTTGAAGAGACCAGCTTAGCTGAACAGTCCTTCTTCAGGACCTTGCACAGCATCGTCATCTCTTGTGCATCTGCCAGTCCTTCACAGAATGATCTAAATAATTCCCTCTTGGAGACCTTCATCCAATTTTTATAAGCTCTCTGCGAGGTTCCGCAGGCGATCCAGCCATTAAAAGCTCGATTGCGGAGTTTTCTGATATTTTTCCTGAGCTTCTGTAGTTACCGGCGCCACCAGGAAACCGTCTCATTGAATCTACTCTTATAGACCGAACAGGCCTCTTCATAGCTACCTACTATGGCTACATAAAGACTGTTCAACTGAAATTCTACTAACTTTGCGGACCACTAATATACGCTCTGTCTTGGCTTAAACTTAGGCCAATCAGTGTTTCTTAAGATTCTTCTCTCCACTGCTGGCTTTAGATTCATAGCTAAACAGAATACCAAAAAGCGGTGCTCAGAAAGTGAGATCTCATCCTATACACGCAATATAATTATTGATCTAGCTATTTCAGATGAACGTGGTAATATATCAATAACCTTTTGTTAGTGGCGACAGAGGTTACAGAAGCTCCCAGAAGCTATAAAATCAAAAAAACTACCTATTTAGCGTTACATTTGTTGCAGCCCCAGCTGGTGTGCTGGGAGCTAGCATCGCAGTGCACCAGAAGTTCCAGTATTTCCGATTCAACGGACAGAACCATATACTTCAGTAATGCTTCACATCTTCTTGATTTGGTTAAATTTAATTCCATACAAAAAGTCGCTTAGCACCATACGGCATCTGTCCCTGAGCACCGCGAATTCTCTCTTGTCAAATATTATCACCAGATAGAAACCATCTTCATTAGTGCTGGGATTCTTCCTACGATTCATGTACCTGATAATTTTTCGGATCCATTCGCGGACTCAGCTTACCGAACATGCCAGTGATGTCACAAGTACTCTTGCTAGGACCAGAAATCCAACCACGGATATTATAGGGTTTGGCAAGATCGGGGTCGAAAGTGGTAAATTTGGGCCGACTGTTAGACTGGTCCGAACTCCTCTATCTCTCTCTCTCTCTCTCTCTCTCCAAAATTCGTTTTTAAGGATATCGCAGTTTGCCGTTAGTTGGCCATCCTTTTTAGACACATCTATCACATCGATGAGAGAAGAAACCGCTGCTTCTCTGCGTACGTTTTGCTCCCTACTTTCGCTGATGGTGTTTCTTCCCTCAAGGACCAGCCCGGAGACCTCTCTCTTTATCTCTCTCTCTCTATCACACCACACACTTTTTCACTTTTTGGCACCTTGCGCTTCAATCTTGCATTTCTTCTGCGCTCCACCACTGAAAAATTTGATATCTGTGCTGGCCGACAAGGAGCACTCCGATGTGGCCGGTCCGTCTTTTCTTTTCAGCGTCATCTCTGATTCCCGGTTTGCATCGGAAAGCATCGACTTATTGTACTGAGTCCACTTCTGTGGGCGGCTGAGATCTTTCATTGGTTCGCAATTTCTAGTCGTCGTTCCATTCTCCAGGTAGGCTCAAAGGTTCCACTGCCTCAGATCCAATTTGCAGGCAAACGCTTGCGGCTATTACCACAATGGTATCGTTGTCCGCCTTCGATGGCAGCTTACTCCTTTTGCGCAGTTTTTTACGTTGCTTGCGACTGAGAGCGTTCACTGGTTTCCAGAGTGTAGAGCAATGAGAACTCTCATCTCCTGTACTTGCTGCGGACAACTCGTTTGCACTGATCGGAATTGCCTCCTTCAGTGCATCCCTCCTACTCTTTTGTGAAGATTTCGGAAAGAGCGTATTTTCTCTTGATACAACGGCAGTCATACTTCCAGCTGGCGCTGCACTTGCTTTCCCGGACCCTGTGATATCAGCAAGTTGCTGGCCATGGAATCTTCCACAATGATAGCCTGTAAGCTTTCTCTACAATCGGAGTCATCTATTGCAGTCATACATGTGGCTGGGGCCCTCAGATTTGGAACTTCTGCGGCACTGAGCCTGCCCAGTATGGGTGGTTTTCCCGACTCAGAGATAAAATCCTTGGGATTCATGCTTGTATATCTTGATGTAACATCTTGCGATGCAAAGGCAATCTCCACCACGGCAAGGAGAGTATGGCCGATTCAGAGGGTACGTTAAATGAGTTAAAATAATTTATTTTCGAGCAATATGAGTTCCTGTAAATAATAAGTGTTAAAGCTTCAAATAATAATTGTGGTACGAAAAAATAATTTCATTACTGTGCCCATTTTTTTTGCGCGTGTTATAAAAATTGAGTTAAAAAACACAAACGAAATCCAATTGCAGGCTGTCTCCGGTATTAAAGCCGATTATATCACGTGTGTGGAACGCACCTTTACACTGAGTCTACATTGGCCATGAGCTCTGCCATATGTGACCTAGAGTCTACATTGTCCATGAGCTCTGCCATATGCGATGGCAACGAATGTCAGTTTATGGCATGTCATCCGGTGCCTGGGCAACGGCATGTCATGCCATATCATTTTGAAAATGTCGCTCAGCAGTGAACATGTGTGCGCTATCCGGTGTTTGAAAGCAATGCAAAGGTTAGAGGAAGCGGAATATGAGGAAAGGCGTAAATTGAGGAAGAGGAGAACATATATTTCCATAAGTTATCTTTTTTTGTATTCGTTTAGGGTTTGTAACACTATTTCCCTCGACATCGCCATTTTGAAAATGAACAACTGTCAGAATATGGCCATGATCATGGCCATGCAAATGTCTTGCCATATGGCTTGACATATATCGCATGCCATCAAATATGGCATGCCATGTATCGTCTACATTTTCCATTTCCATGGCAAGTCGAATGTTATGCCATCTCCCATAGCCAATGTGGACGCGGCGTCACCCTGAGTCTACATTGGCCATAAGCTCTGCCATATGCGATGGCAACGAATGTCAGTTTATGGCATGTCATCTGATGCCTGGGAAACGGCATGTCATGCCATATCATTTTGAAAATATCATTCAGCAGTGAACACATGCCCACTATCCGGTGTTATAGAGCACTGCGAAGGTTAGAGGAAGCGGAATGTGAGGAAAGGCGTAAATTGAGGAAGAGGCGAACATATATTTCCATAAGCAATCTTTGTTTTGTATTCATTTAGGATTTGTAACACTATTTCCCTCGACATCGCCATTTTGAAAATGAAAAACTGTCAGAATATGGCCATGCTCATGGCCATGCAAATGTCTTGCCATATAGCTTGACATTTATGTCATGCCATCAAATATGTCATGCCATTTACCGTCTACATTTTCCATTTCCATGGCAAGTCTAATGTTATGCCATCTCCCATGGCCAATGTGGACGCGGCGTAAGGCTTCGCCTACATTGTCCATGGGAGATGGCATGACATTCGGCTTGCCATGGAAATGGGAAATTAAGATACTCATAATAATCGGCATTGCTTTTGCTGTCATATATATTTCGATTGTCAATATAGTTACATATTAATCAAAACAATTATTTTGTGTACTTTATTACTTAACTTAGTTTGTGGTAAAATGTTCAAGTTTTGTCTGAGTAATTACTATAAATTCATTACCGGGTAGAGAGTGCTACAGTGCAAAAAAAGTAATATTTCAAAGATATTGCAAAATGGCATATATTAGACGCATTGGACCTGTTGATTTGTAAGTACCAAGAAAAAAAATCAAATCGGCTTGGTTTCTCTTAATTTCTTTTACAAAATGGTTCCTAGTCTCAAGGAAAGAGAGCTGGGAAAATTCTTCTGTTATCTACAAAAACTTGTCAATGAGCTCTAATCTAGTTTACATCAGAGGACTTGTTAGTCGATTTTTAATTATATTAACAAACCGTCAAATATAGTTATTTGGGATGACAATCGTCATGCTGGTGTCATCGGAATAGGCATTAAAGCAGAACATAGTTGTTTCAAATTCTGTAGCACCATTGACCATAACTCCTCTACAGACTTTTGTGTCTCGGAGGTCCGAAGTTGAACGTGCTTCCAACATGGAATGTTTTTACTTGTATCAACGAAGTTGTCATCCACTCCTTCTATGTCCAGGATACATTCAACATCGTACCTCGTTTATATTGAATTACGTTGGCTGTTTAAAAACATTTCGATGAAGATTATAATGGTCTATAAGAGATGTTCTACCTTTTTCACTCAAATCAATACGCATGGTCTGTGCGCATCAGGCACAGTGGTTCGTCCTTGTGTATACATCCCAGTCCCCAATTGCGTCCAAGCATTTGTTTTGGTCGCCCAAAGTTCCTTGGTGACCTTTAACGTCTTTTTGTTCCAAATGAGTTTTTTTTTATCCAGATGGATTTCTATCCCAAATGTATTCTTAGATATTTTACTTATGCCTTTAGACGCACCTCTCTGCCCCTAATTTTAGTACCCCTATCTCGATTTGCCTTTTTCTGGTGAATGATACTAGGTTGGTGTCCGAGGTTTTGTGGATATATCCTTTCCAAAGCATCGATGTGTTGTTCCCTTGAAGGCCGTTTGCATTCTAGATCTCGATGCATCTTAGACCAGTTTAGACCCTACTTTTCAGGTTCTTGAAAATGTCCTCAACCAGGAAGTCTCCTCTTAGTGTCCCCTCTTGGCGTCCTCTATTGGCTTGGATTCCTCCAGCTCCGTGAATAATCCTCGCCCATTACCCCTTTTCTTGAGGGGCGGAGTGCATGGTGCAGCTAGTCGTGTCCTGAATTCTCAAAAAGACTTCTATGTCCATGAAGGCAATGAATGCGATTTCCTTAACAACCAATGCTATTTCTATTATTTGTTGTTGATAAAGTCGATTGATCATTTAGATATGCAAATTGAAATTTGTGTAGTGGCATCTTTACCTTTACTGCTTATGTGTCGATCAATCAGTTTTCACATAGTCTTCAATATGAAGGATGTAAGGCTAATTAGCCTGCATGATTTTGACAGGTCAATCGGTTTGTTGGCACCTTTGAGGATGAGCACCACCTGCGCCATCCTCCACAATTCTACTATGTAGCTCAGTTTCAAACTCGTTCTAAATATGAGTACCAGTACCTTTCGTTTGGGTTTCCTTAACTCTTTGTTGTATTCTGAGAGTTTCTTTTTATAGGCCTCCAAGTTCGATGTGCTTATGACCCTGTTGAACTCTGTTCTTTCGCTCTCGTTTTACAGATACTGTTTTTTTCTGGTCAGTTGTCGTGGTAAATTGTGACGATTATTCTGGTGAACTTACCCGCTGTGTTCACCAATTAAATTTCCGTAGTGTGACTCGGAAGCAGGCCATGAAGTCCCGCTATAAGGGTCATTTCGATACCCTTCCCAGTCAGTGCATATTATTTTCTCCGGCATTTTATTTTCTCTTCTACAGTGGTCTACCAAGTACCTTGATGTTGTTATCTAGGGATTGGTCCTAGGAAGTACGCTGAGGCAAATATCGCCTCTACTATTCTTCCTTGAACGGAAACCTATACTTGATCTACAACTGTGCCCCTGTTAGTGTGGTCTGGGAGTAGTGTTGATTACTATCAGCGCCCTCGGGTTTTCTACCCATATAAACCAATTTAACTTACTATTTTATATATGTAGGTGACATATTCTGCCTTTATATCTGGGTTGCCAGGTTGGGGTATTTTCAACCAAAACGGCGTATTTTTGATTGTTTGGGTGTAAAAATGCGGGAGACAAAATATGGTCACAGATATTGGGAGATATTGGGGTTTTCCAAACCAAACAGTCACAAGTTAAAAAGAAATTATTCAAATTTTTAATGGATTTAACATCTGTATAAAATATTTTACCAGATTTTTCATATCTTTTGGGGTATTTTGAGTTTCTTCTGAGGGAATCTGCAAAGAATAGCCTGGCAACCCTGCTTTGTATACCCAGGGCTCGTGTATTATCCCTTAGCTATAGATGCCCAAGGCATACTTCCGCCTAGATAGTTTTGGTGCGATGCAGATTCACCTGTAAGCACCTCTATCTGCATTCTTAGTTGGTTTTGAACCGATAGGGCCTGGTGTTTTCCCCATATCGGTTCCACTACACTCCACACTGGCTACTGGGGTGACCGGCCACTCCGTCTATGTCACTTTGTCCCAACCGGAAGCTAGCATAGCTCGCTTGGCTTTGTTCGCTTTCAATAATGTTCTCCATGATTTGATATTGAAATCCTTATTTTTACCAACGCCAGGATCCTATTTGTTCCCAGGCTTGCTAGGTTGAGGAAGTCGCCAAGCAGAGTCTTACGGTTTGGAAGCCAGTGATTTCTCCGTAGCCCATAGATTGACCCCTTCCCACAGGTTCATCTTTATGACCTCATTCGTTATCCATTCAGCCGTTGGTTTCTCCTTACAATGAAGAGACCCATCATAGCCTACCTTGTAGGTAATGCAACGCCTCCCTCTGTCTCCACTAGCAATCTTTCTTCAAGGTCATTCTGTACCTGATCCATTTAAATGGTTGCGAGAAGGGCTTCGAGAAAATTTTCAAGCATAACCGCCATTTAACATCCTGCAAGTCTGTCGCTGCGTTTTATTAGATTGAGGATGTTTTTGATGCTTGAGCGTCTCATCTGTGCTCCATTTCTTATTTAGCGGCCTGTCTTCTATAATACCATTTTTATGTCTGCATTTTTCCTTGGCTGCCTCGCTCATGCTCTTCAGTGTTAGAACCTTGTTCGATGGCTTCTCCGAAGCTATGTCGAGAGCTTTCAAGCTCCAGGAGAGATACTCTGTAATTTTGTTTGATGATCTGCCATCAGATGTAGAGGTGAAAAGTAAAGTAATCACACGACAACCCTCGTACGGGTCTAGGGCTTGAAGCTGGTAGAGAGATTCATCACAAATTTACAATGACCCCACACACAAAAAGCCAGTTCTGTACCCACTAGGCTACTCAAGCTTCTTAAGGGGTTACCTTCACTTGTAGCGTAAAAAATAGGTCATTTTCATGAATTTTTTTATTTTTTACCTTTTGCGGTGACCAACATTGTGTCGGTCTGGATCATCTGCAGCAAAAAATAGTGATGGATTTAGTTTAATAACAGTATAAACTAGTGTTTGATCGAAGGATTTAAAACAATATCCATTTTTTACAAAATGGCGGACAGTCAAATTTAACGGTTAGATTTTCACCTAAAAAACGGTCTTCTTTTTGCTATAAAACGGCCATTTTTTATCAAAAAAAAAAACCGAATGATCAAACACTACATTTTTATGTACTAAATAAGCTTGCCAAGTTTCAAAAAGATCGGTCCGGTAATTTTCGAGTAATTTTGGTCACCGACTTCAAAAATGTCATTTCGAGAAAAACGCGTTTGTATGTATAAGTAGCAGTTGTATAAGTAACGGTTTCTTCTCTTTCAACGCTCATATCGCGGCCAATTTTGTTCGGATCGACTTGAAATTTGAAGGACGTATTCTCAGATAGTTATACTTAAAAAAATGCAACAAAAAAAGAGAAAAACTTCAAAGTTACAAGTGGGGGTAACCCCTTAAGGTAGAAGTGGTGGGTGCTTTGAAAACCTTTGCTTGCCTTTCTTTTCCTGTTTTGGTTCTTAGTTCTTGGGGTTTTTTATATCCGCCTTGGGATTTGGGCATTAATTGGTACCTTAATCTGTTAGGGCATTAACTTGAGGCAGCCCCCTCCTGTATTATTTCTTTGAACTGGAAATTTCGATTCCACGAGTATGAGGAATTAAATAGGCTACTCGTGTTATACTCTGTATCTCGGTCTAGGAAAGAATTAAGAAGAGCTCTTAATCGAATTCGCATAAAAGCGACTCGATTTTGCTTGGATAAGAGCGACTGTTAATATATGTAGATTGTTTGAACTGGGCAAATAAACCTGCCATGTCCCTTATTAATTTGTTGTTAGCAAACAAACTTTGTGTATCTGTCATGCATTAAGATTCATAATATGTTCGTCCATGTAAATAGATAATATCTTAGATGTTGGAAAAGCTCAGTCTATGAAATGAAATTAAAGCGGAATTTCATGTCAAAGTTGTTTCAAATGATTTAAAAAATTTTTTACTTTGTACTTAACATAAAGGTTTTCAGGGGAGGCCGATGAGCTAGGAAGGGTTGGAACCTTGTTACCAGAGGTATCTTGCTCCCTCTCAATAGGTATACCGATGACATCGGTCAAATTGGCCTTCAGGCAAATATATCTGGAGGATGCTAGGAGGTCCTGGGCAGATGAATCATCCTGTGCAATAGCTAGGCAGTCCTGGGTAGCCAAGGATGCGCATCGCACCAGGAAACTTCTAGGCTTAACTCGAAGCGCTCTACGTTGCACTGTGGGAGTTCTTACGGACCACTGCCTCATAGGACGGCATGCACAACGATATCTGTCGGAGTTGTGGCTCTGAGGATGAGGAGGAGTCCGTCCTCCACCTCATGTGTCAGTGCCGGGCGCTGGCAAGGAGAAGGTTGGCGGCAATTTGGGCACCCTTTATCTCAAACCTGACCGAGTTGTCACTGATCAATTTAAAGGAGATAGCGCGTATTGTCAAGGGAAGCAGATGGTTTCCCGAGTTCAGTGAGCAGGAGAGAGTCATAAATAATTGTGGCATCACAACGGGTCGCTCTTGTGCCTATAAGTGTCGGTCGGCAGACCTCTGTGGATCGGCAGCCACTTCAACCTACCTACCTACCTACTTGTTTAACCATTGACTAATTTATCATGACTAGAAGTTAACGTTCTCCGTTTTTATTATACAATTACCAACAAAAATGATTCATCATCAACCACAACACTGTTTATTTTCGTAGAACTATCAAAAATATTCATATTTATCAGCACTTCAATCTTCTGATACGACTAGTAATCGTTACATAAGATAAACACTCGACACTGTCTAAAACACACTTGATACTTGAAATCTTATCTCAGTCTTCAAATAAAACACTGGCGGCCGTAAATAACGAGTAAAATACCTGTAACTACTAAGTCTTATCAAAACCCGTCTTATCTCCGTTCATTCAAACAAATTATCTTCGATAAAGGTGTAAGATAACCTCTCCATTTTGATTGTTGACTCTGTGTTGTATGCATTATAAAAACCCACATTAAATTTGTTCATACATACAATCAACGCTAATCAAGTAGCGTTTTCATGTATATGATACTGGTTCACGTATTCCAGCTAATAACTACGTCATACACTCAAATCAGGCATTCATTACTAACATTCGATATTCCTCCGTTTTAATTGCACTTGACTTTCGAGTTCAATAATGAATGTTCGGTCTGATAAATACATAAGCAGATATATCGTACATGTATATATTTGTTATAATTTTAGATTTTAATTGAAATTAAAACGTCAAGTTCTGATGACCTCATAAATAGCATAAAATGTTATAAAAAGTAAAGCAATCCCACTACAACCCTTGTACGGGTCTAGGGGTTGAAGCTGGTAGAGAGCATCATTACAATTTTTTTTAATCATTGTGGATACGAGTGTGGAGTGATTAGTTCCACGACTCACTTTACCCCTGATTTAAATCAGGTACCTATTCAGAGCTAGGTGAACTCAAAGCTTGGTGAGCGGACCCTCGTCCGAACCTGGATGTTAAAATGTTATATGCATCTATATATTCACTCGATCCAATGAATCTCACGTTTTCCATAATTAAATACATTTGTTCATTGTTTGATAATCAAACATCAATAAATTGCAGGAAAATGAGAAGTGGTATCAACCATACATATTTACACAAACACACATTTAATGGATGTCATTCCTAGTAACATTCTTTGAAATTGTCATTTGCTCGTTGGAGTTGACGTGAAAAGACATAGTCAACGAGCGAAATATTTTGACATGACTACATAGAACGGTATTGTTTGAAATAAAGTTGTTTAGTTTGAAATAAAAATATTCACAAAATGCTCTGAAAGAAAGCTTCAATTTCAGCACATATTTAAAAATGTGAAAAAGGTAGGTGAAAGTAAAAATTGAAAAAAACGAAAGTATTGTTTTATACTTTTATAGCTGAAATTCAACCAAATTCTTACATGATCCCGGGATTTTTTTCTTTCTCGGATCAGACCACACGTAAATTTCTAAGCGCAATGAAGTCACATTGAATAATAACATAAAATATAGCAAGAAATAGAAAAAGTACATTATTTCAACCCCTTACCGCATAATGGATTTCTGCGCAACTTCAGTTTTGACTTCGCAATTACCAAAAATGTATAGCTAGATCAGTCAAAAGTACAAGCCTACTTTGGCTCTTTAGTTCTTCCATCATGTCTTGGGATTGAAGTTGATGCAGACTAGATATTAACAAAAACGCACAGAGCTCATGCACACTTCTATATTGCCGCTCCTGAAAAATCCAGTACTGTGCTTTCATTCAGAAAGACATAATGATATGTGTAGCCTATATTGTACTGGGTTTATGGTGAGGAACTTTGAAAGTGTGTGGTATTTTCATTTACTTACCTGTTTGTATAGGTTTGGACTGATTGGTCCACGATTCAATACGGCCACGATTTAGTACGGCATCAAAATGATGAAATAAACAAAATCCAAAAAACTGAAATGCGTTAACTGTAAGAGACATCACATTGCCAACTATTCAAGATGTAAAACTTTTATTGGGCAAAAAATAACTCTTGTATCAAATAACTCCTGTAAGATTGTGCATACATGCTACTTAAAAATTGGTAGCTAACGCAATTGCAATTAATTTGAGTGCAAAGCTAACGAGAAACGAAGCATTTTAGAACAGGCAAAAGGTAATTGCTATGCTACATTTAAATATTAAATTACCCAAGCAAGTAAAATGTTTGAACTACATAATTTCTTCTCTAACACAACGCAATAACCCAATTTAAGATAAATGTTCAAAGTCTGTTTCAAAAGCCCATTTGAAGCTACAGTCGATTGAGTGAAAATCTTTTACAACAGCATAAGCCAACATAAACTAAAAATACATGTGTTTCTCATCGAAAATAAATTCGACAAAAATCTGACAAATGTATTATTCTCGTAAGCTAGCAAACTCCTAATACAAACGCTGAACCACCACGTTCTAGAAGAGCTCAGTAGCAATTATCTCTAAATTACAAAAATTGCTGTAATATGTTGGACCGTAGTCTTAAAATCTCTGGTATTTATTGCCCGTCGGAATTCAAGATCAGCATTGATATATTTTTTTACTTTCTCAGTTTTCTAAAAAGTATCTTCCCTCTGAACTCCGAAGCCCAAGATTTGAATGTTATTTTTTCCAAAAACTTTTCGCTGTGAAGCTATAATAGTAGGTGCCTGTAGCCCCAAAGACATGTTCCGCGGTTCCCGGAAGATAACTGCTGGGGACAGGCCTTGAACGGTCTACGTGGCATTATAAAACTTCAGTCTGTAACATCTGTAACATCTGATACAGATATACAGATATGTTCAGGATCTTCTTGACTTTGAAGTTTCACACTCGCAAGCAGCTCTTGATCTTTCTTCAGGCTCCTCTCCTATCGTTCATACTTTAGAGATGGCTGCTGCTAGCAAACAGCGTTTTTCAGTCTGCCAAAACTTTTTCACCAAGAAATCTTAATTATTGTTGCACAAACCTATAGTATCTGTAATCCTAATCTAATCGTCGCAAACTTGTGTATTTAACAAAATGAATTGCAGATTCTTTCACCGAGATCGAGAAGAGGATCCTCCAATTGATATTTGGCCTCCGGCATGAGGATGAATGTATCAAACCCTCTACAATAGAAATGCCTAAATCACTGATAGAGTTAGGTACAATAGGCTACGGTGGGCCGGAGACTTACATATGAAGAAGATGTGACTCGTAATATGTATGGAGTGCATTTTTGGAAAGAGAATTTAAACCGAATCCTGTCGTAGCTTCTGCAAATCGATTAAAATACTTCTAGAAAACACCTTAATTATTCAACTTTCTAGAATACATAATTCAAATCGAAAAAAAACATATATCCAATCATCTAGCTATCGAAGTAATCGCCAACTTCACACGAAGCCAATGATTAAACTACATACTTCGCCGAAGAATATGATTCGAATCATCGATCGATTCAAATCCTAATTGAGACAAAATGGAGCGTTGGAAAACGAAAGCTGCATGTCACCTCAAACTTAACTTTCCATAGAGCTCAAGTGTCGTACTCAACAAAAATACCAACTTTTTTTTATGATCTATCAGTGAAGTTCAACTATTCCAGATGAACATAGTGATCTATCAATAACCACACTTCTGTTAGGGGTGACAAAGCTGAGAGGAATCCCTGTGTTCAGAGTCATTAGCCCCGCAGAGGCTATAAACACAAAGAGTCTGACTCCTCTGGTGCTGCATTTGCTACTGCCTCAACTGGTATGATGGCAGTTTGTATATCATCGCACCAAAAGTTCCAGTTTCTGCAAAAAGTTCCTGCAAGTTAATCTGAACAAACCTTACTGTATTGAATTGTTCAAAATTAACGTCTGAGAGTTTCACCTTGTTGACAATGTCAATTTAGCGTAGCTTTGCTCCCAGCCATCCGTGTGAGACATTTTTGCCCCGAACTGACAGCATCGACATCATCAGCCAAAGAAAGGCTTCTCCACGTAGGCTCTGGGATTCCGCTGCCTGGTTTCCAGTTTCCTGGAAAATACTTGTAGATTTTACTGCATTGATTTCCCCATCCGCCTTATTCGGCAGTTTTTCTGTTTTACGTTACCTGCGACTGAGAACATCCACGGGTCTGCAGGGTCCAGAGCACTGAGCACTCCTTCCTTCCATACTTCGTACTGGCGTGTCATTTGCACTTCAATGCTTCCCTCCTCTTTTGTGGGGATTCGGGAGAGGGTATTTTTTATCCAGACACTGCTGTAGTTCGACTTCCAGTTGACGCTGAACTAGCCATAGTGATTCCATCAGCAAGCTGCAAGACTGCTGGTTGAATCTCCTATGGCAAGCGAGTTAATCATGAATTCTTCCACGCTGGTGACTTGTAAACTTCCACTGCAACTAGGGTCCTCCGTTGCAGTCGTACATTTGGTTGGAAATCCGCTGCAGAATCCGAGTCCCTGCCGTATTGAGCGAGCCCAGCATAGGTGGATCTCCAGATCCAGTCTGGCTGCTAGCTGCAGATATAAAATACTTTAGGTTCATCCCAGTCCTGTTTTCCATGCACTCTCAGTGTGACACAAGCATCTCAACGACCATAAAGTGTGGCATGAGAGGAGAGGCTAAGATGAACCATACCGACTATTTATTTACTTCCCTGGCGACTTCAAAATACTGAAAATAGTTATACTCAAAAAAATATTCCTGCTACTTGAGCATAAAAATATGATTCCTGAGCATCAATTTATTTTGTCACATTGCTGTTCAGATAACTGATCGAAAAATGCTGAATATTAAAATAACAATCTAAAATAAGAACTACTAATAGGTTGTTTTCTTTGATATAGCTCGAGTGTTGACTAATTCCGATACCTACGATTGATTTACAAGATCAAAATCTATATTTGCAGAAATCTTTCACGTCACTTTTACATCTTACTTAACTGCCCGGATATTCCAAAGTCAAAATAAATACCTCATATCAAACAATTTCCAGCTATCCCCTACCCAGTTCGAGAATTTACCTAGTGTCCAAAGTCCTCTACAGTTGCCTAGCGATCGCAGAGAAAAGCTCTTTCATCCAGGACGTCACGGCGTTCTTTACGTATATTCGCCTGATAGTGAGTTGAACTGAAGCCATCAAAATGCCTTTTGGTAAACTACAGAGCACTTCCGGCAAAAGCATGCCATTTTTTTGTAAGTTGCCCCGCTTCACAGTTCCCCTTAACGTCCCTGTGTCCAGCTGCTTGACTGTTAATAAAAATGCAAAATATTCACTCCCAATATCTGATTACATAATAAACAATTGGCCGATTCGAGAATCACCAACTCCTCTACCTGAAAGGTACTGCAGTGGTTTGTCAGGCGGAAAAAAATTTTCAAGTTAAGATCAGTAAAAAATATGCAACATCCCTCTTTGTCGTTCAGTTTGGAGCCATTGGAACGTATTTCCACAGCATCTGTTACTAGGATTAATCACCGTGTCCAATCCTCTTTGCGCATGATCGATTTGGGTTTCAAACCGCTGCCGACCTATACCGAAATTTTTGTGGGGTCCAGGTCTGTCCTTGTCCAAGGATCGCCACAATTACTCTCCCTATTAGTTATATTAAATTTTTAGGTACGAAGCTGCTTCGTTTCGTAGCAATCCTTCTAGTGTAAGTGCCACGTACTTGTGGTCTGACAGTGAACACTCCTGCAAAACTCTTCATCCCTTGAGGTGTACAGAATGCCAAATTATCAGAGTTATATCTAGAACCTCACTTCTATTGGAAGTTTCGAAGGTCGGTTCATTGCCAATATTTACATTGGCAAGATTACTAGACAAAATGGACTTACATGATGAATCACCTCTTTCATTTGTGCCTAAATTACCTCATAACTCAGTATTGGCGTTCGCATTTGCACCTATTATTAGTGGAATCCGAAGTTGTTTTGCGCCCGCTATCAGCTCTCAAATAGTGTCATTGGGCAGTAGTAAGTTTTCATCGTGTGCCATGTAGCATGAAGCGACCCAGAATGACTTTGGCTTCACGTCGATTACAATAGCAGCATTGTCCTTACCAATGAACTTTGAGAACTTCCTGATGAATATGCAGGCTCTTGGCTTACCTAAAAATTTCGGGTGATCGTAGCCTGTGTCTCCTAATTCACAATCCGCAGACCCGGTCTGTAACAATCCATGGTTCTTGGATTAGTACTATCTTCTCTGCAATCCTCCTTAAATAGAATTGATAATAGTACCGTCCAGATCCTCCTTATAAGATTCCAGGTCCAAAAGATCAAGGCGACCACCTAGCTCAGAGGTCGTGACAGTACTTCCATTATCCTCGGAGGGAAATTCATCTTAGCAAGACCATCAGTAGGTTTATTTCCTTCCACAGAAGAATTTCCGTCGGGACATTGGAGCAAGTAACAGCATCCTCAACTGCTTCACGAGTCACTGGTGGGCGAATCTTCTTCATCTAGGCTGACATTTAGCGACGTTACCATCTCACTTATGTTTAGCCTAGCGGCGTTTGAATGAACGGTTTGCCTGTGTCTGCTCTCAGCGATGTGGAAGATGATGTAGTTATGATCACTACCTGTATAGTTTTCCATCACCCTCAAATCAATCACGAAAGCCTGTCTTTCTAAGGCTACGATGGCATCGGGAAGTGATTGACCAACGCCAGGCCTTACGTATGTGGGAATAGAACTCGTTTTTACCTCGACACCATATCCACTGTTGGTCTCCAGCAGAGCTCGTTAGATGCTCTGCAATGCTACAGGTGCCCTTGAAGAACCCTCATTTTCTCCCCTGCTGCTTCTTGTTGGCGGCAAGTGCGTCCTTGAACACACACAATTTAAGTCTTTTGATGCTTTTTTGCTAACAATTCTTCTGAAAAATAATATCTTCGAAGTGACTTTCCATAATCGAAATCTCATCAAAATATGGACAATAAAACGATCCCCTGCTTGACTTTGAATCTTTATTCGCAGTTTTTATAACTGCTATAAATATTTGCTCTTATCTGATGTGGCTTAGTTTGCGACCGGTGTTTGAGAAGTATTTTTATGGCGTTTAATTCATGATAATGATTTGTCACTATCTAAGGCCAACATTATTTGCGATTTCTCTGAAATAAAGTGAAGCAATAAATTTGTATTCACCGAATCAGCATTATTTTGAAAATTCAGTGAATATAATCATCTCTAACGTTGAGTCATTATTACCCGCCAAGAATTCACTGTTCATTAAAATGACTTTTTCTAATTGACCACAGGCATCAGTATCTACACGTAGGCATATGAGATATATGTAGCTAATTGTAAGTTCTTTACTGCCGATAACAATCTCCAGAAATAACCTTGTACTATTGCTACCTGCAAATACTTGTCGTGTATGACTATTTAATTTCCATATTCCTTCATTGTGTGTAAATATTTTTCAAGTGCACTTTAATCAGCTCTCTTCATATAAATTGCCTTGTACTTGACATTTACAATTATTTTCGTGTTCACACAAGCTTAGCATGTAGAATGTATCTACACACTATCTCTCTCATAAATAATATTCGTGTGTAGATACACAACACAGTGGTTTTATTCGCATTCTTGTAACATTGATTTTCATTCGATTTCAGACATAAAATGGGCCTCCTGACGGAAGGAAGTCCTCTAAGCTGGGAAGAAACGAAGAAATTATCGGCACACGTTCGCGAACACGGAATCGAACAATTCATTCATTTGTATGCCAGATTGCGTGATCGGCAAGGTGACGTCCTTAAATGGGGCGACGAGGTAAGTGGCGATCGTAATGATAGGTTTATGATTGCAAATCTGCAAGAAAAACAATTTACTCCGAATATCAATTGCAGGTTGAATACATGCTGGTGAAGTTTGACGATGAGAAGAAAACAGCACAGCTATCATTAAGAGGACAGGATGTTTTGGATGCACTCAATGAAAAGGAACGAAACGATCCAACAGGTAGGTAAGAAGATAGAAAGGTAGATTTAAATTAGCAGTTCAGTGTAACGGGTTTTGATATCGTGGAGTATTAATTATTTATAATTCATGCTCACCTGCGAGTAATGAAGTTCTGATTAAGATTAATGATTTAGTGGCTTTTATAGTGTTTTACTGTTTTAGTGTTATACTGCGCATTTAAATGACTTTTCTGTGACTTTATTACGAAAGTTTCTGCAAATATAATAATGTCCCTGAGGTCACGAGTACTTGTGTTGATGATGTTCCTATAATTTAATTGTGGATAGTTTATTGTTTTATGGATTAAGTGCTAACCTAGATATAACTGATGAAAACTATACTCTAGTTTTTAATAAAGAAGGCGAGTACAAATATTTTTTCAAAAGTTTGGAGTGGCTTGTCGTCGCCAACATGTTTAAATAAATTGTTACCCACCTTGTGTGATTCTCCTCAAACCCAATGACGCCCAAGTTTGTGTGATTCAGATCAAGACCAAATTGTTTAACGTTTGACTGGTAAATTGCCATGCCCCAACGGAAGACAACGAGGTAGCAATCAAAGACGATTTCTACAGCATCCTGAAAAACAACGTCTATGCTTTGCCCTCAAATAACGTGAAAATGTTTCTGGGTGACTTCAATGCGAAAAATGGCGAACAGAGGAACAACCAATATTCAAAAATGGCGATAGAAGATCAATTCAAAATTATAGAGGTATTGCCATTTTATCCACTATTCCTAAACTCTTTGAAAAAATCATATGTAGAAAACTATCCCCTCTGGTCGATTCTCGACTTAACGAACAGCAGCATGGTTTTAGGATAGGTCGTTCTACCACTACTAACCTAATGGTGCTGGTTTCCCATGTTCTTTGTAAAATGGAGAAAAGTGATCAAATTGACGAAGTCTACACTGACTTTAGCAAAGCGTTTGACCGTGTTGACCACTTCATTTTGATCTCCAAGCTGCAGCAATTCGGAATTGCCGGATCTCTACGAAGATGGATTAGCTCTTACCTCCACAACCGCTCACAACATGTAAAATTCCAATGGCTTATCTCTAAAAAAAAATGCATGTCAATTCAGGTGTACCTCAACGCAGCCATCTTGGCCCTTTGCTTTTCAACATTTTTATATCAGACTTGTCAGAGGTTTTATCTGATGTACCTCATCTACTGAAAATTTATTGTACTATAAAGTCGCCTTCAGATGCTAACTTTTTTCAATTAAAACTAAATTCCCTCGAACATTGGTGCAGCATGAACAACCTACCTCTCAACATCGCAAAATGTCATGTGATAAGCTTTTCTCGAAAAAGTACGCGCGTACATTATACCTTATACGTACCTTTTAAGCAATACGGCACTTAGTAGGGTCGACAATATTTTAGACCTCGGTGTGGTGCTGGATGAAAAGCTCCGGTTTAATTTTCATTACGACAAAATGATTTCTCAAACAGGTAAACGACTTGGCTTCATTAAACGACGCGCCAGGGATTTTCAGGAGCTTTGGGTTACAAAATCTCTATACACCGCGCTCGTTCGACCTCTTCTTGAGTATGCTTGCATTATCTGGAACCCAGTTTTCGAAATTCACTCCCAGAGATTTGAATCTATTCAGAAGCAATTCTTGCTATTCGCTCTTAGAGGTCTTTACTATCCTAATGATTTTAGCAATTTACCGTCGTATGAATTTCACCTTAGACTTCTAAACTTATCACCTCTTGCATCCAGAAGATTAATGTTATCTGCCTGCTTCAGTTTTGATGTCATTAGAGGCACTGTTATATCGCCTATATACAGAAAAGATTTGTGCTTAATCAGCCCGTGAGAGTCACTAGATCCCGACGAATGCTAGTTTAATATAAGCATAGCCCCGCATATGCTGATAATGAGCCAATTAACAGATGCTGCAAAATATTCAACAGTATGTGCCAACACTTTTCCCCCCACGATATCCAAAGTGTCCTTTAAAAATAGAGTTACCAAGGCTCTCTTATCCTGCCCTCCCTAGTCTACCGGCGTAGTGTCCTCTTATGACTTAGGACTATTTTTATATATGATTAATTAATTATTTAATTTCGTTTTGGGTTTTCCGTGTTTAATATTGTGACCTACATGTAATTTAGCTTTATGTATTTATTTATCGAGTGTTTATTTATTTATATTGTATTCGATTGTATTTTATACCTTTTTTAAATCTGTTTTTAAATTTGTTTAGTTTTTTTTTGATTTTTTTATATTTATTTCATTTATATGTAATATTATTATACCTTGTTTGGTAAATAAATAAATAAACTGGAGCGCACAATCCACATGCAAAGACCAATGACAACAGACAACGCCTTATATACTGCTTCACACAAGAGTACGTGGTCGTCTCCAGATGGTTAGACATTTAACTAAATCGACCACGCTCTCATACAAAAACAAAACGCGACCAGCACTCTTGACACGTCCTCTTTCCGCGACGCTGTCTACAATTCGAGCCACTACCTTAGAGGAATCAAGCTCTGATGCGGTATCTCCAAGAGCTGTCACCAAGAAAAGCCAGCTACCTCAAGATACCAGCTAAATAAGCATCCAAACCATGTGGAAGGCTGCAAGATATACTATAACAGACAAGGCTGAAATGGTATCTGGGACATTAGCCAAGAAAAAAATGCAAAATGTGAAAATGGTGTTGATAAAGGGAACCGAATCTACAAAGAATACATCATGCGATCAATTAGAGCCAAAGCGGAGCATTACAACACCCTCCGATGACAAGTAAAGAAAGTGTGCCGAAGAAAGAAACAGCTGACCATAAACACGAAAATGAAGCAAATTAACGAGAACATGACGCTAAATGAAGCCAGATCAGCGTATGCCTCTAGTAAACAACTAAGAGAGGCCTGGAGACCTAAGAGGGCTTTAAACCACGAACGAGTCTATGCTAAAGTGAACAAGGATCCATTCTAGGCAACCATATCGAGATCAAAAATAGATGGTTGCAATACTTCCAAGAACTATTCTCAGCAATCGCAAAAAACTACTGAAGCTGTGAGCATTCCGGAAGCTGCACTCACTACTAACCATAGACGAAGATAGATTTGCCACAATGCTCTTCAATATTGCTCTAGAGCACGTAATTAGGAAGCCATTAGCTGACACCACGGATGTGGCCCAAGTCCACACAACTGGTAGCGTATGCTGACTACATTCATGACTCAAACGAAAAAGAATACTCCGGTTTGATAGAACTTGACCTTCATATATATAGGAGCCTATTTGAATAGAAAAGGACGAGATAGAGCGACTTATAAACACTGCAAACAGAACGTTTTTCTCCGTACCTCCCATTCTAAGGTCCAGAGACGTGCACAGGAAAAATAAGCTTTACATTTACAAATCACTCATTCAATCTGTGCTGCTATATGGAAACGAAGCCTGGATCTTAACGAGCGACATCGAAAAAGCAGCGGACGTGTTTGAACACAAAGTACTCAGGAGAATCTACGGCCCAGTGAAACAAGGAACAGAGCCGAGACTTCGTTACAACAATGAGTTGTATTGATAATATGACGACGCACCTATACCCGTATGCGCAAAGTTACACAAACTGCAATGAGCAGGCATCGTAGCAGGAATGCAAGAACATACTTTACCCAAAAGAAAATGTTAAAGGCTAGAGCACAAGGAAAGCACCCAGTAGGAAAACCGAGAAAATAATGGTACGACTCGATAGAAGGTGATAATAGATTCTTGCTAGTAGTGACAAACTGGCAACCGGGGTCGCAGAGCCGCGATCATTGCCGGAATCTAGTCCCGGAAGCCAAAGCCCTGCTTAGGTTGTCGCGCTACAGATGATAAGATAACCCTAAAAAATATTGGCAAACAATTAACAAAGTTGTTTACAAAAGAAATATTAAACCGCAAATCATGGGTAACTACAATTGCCCGTTTGATGTAGCTCAATACTTAAATGAACGTTTTGTGACCGTTAGAAAAATTTATCAGAATATTTAGAATATGTTACTGAACACATACACATTGATAGCTTTTTGTTGGATTATAATACGTTGGACATTGCTGAATTGTCACAAATAAGTGAAAACGAGATTATCAAATTTAATAGTCTGCCATATAATAAAGCTGGATGCCCTGATAATCAAAGCCCTGCTCTTATAAAATACATTTCAAGTCCGATATTAAGCTATATGAAACATATGTGTAATCTTTCGTGGTATCTTTAAAGTAAATCGGATGTTAACCACTACAAATCTGTATCAAACTTGGCTGATGAAAAATAGCTAAAGTAAAGAATTTTCAAACATCTAGATAAAAATATTATACATAAAGAAAGAGGAAGGAAGTTATAGTTCTAGGGAAAATCTAAGCACACAAGATGTTATCCATGAGTACAAATTACCAGTTTAGACGCATTTTATAGAACACTAAAAAGCATTCGATATATAATTCACTTTTGCTATCTGCAATTTATCAATTGGGGTTTATATCTAGTTTTTATAACCTATTTAAATCTTATTTGAATAACCGGCCGCAAAAGGTCAGAATAAATAGCACTTTAAGTGGGCCAAGATATGTCAAGTGTGATCTACCACAATAGACTGTTTTGGGCCCTGTACTATTCATTATATATGTGAACGACTCAAAACCTGTGAAATACCGTCCATGGTCACATTATCTTTTATGCTGACGATACAGTACTTCTGCTTAGTGGTTCAAATATTAGTAAAGCTACTGCTCAAACGAATACTGGGCTATCAACTATTTGTCAGTAGACTCGTAAAAGCGAATTTCATTTGAACATGAATAAAACTAAGTTCATGATCTTTGGCTTCAACTCTCACATAGATGGTGTCTCAATAAAGCTAATATTATTTCGATACAAAGGGTAGCTTCTATTTCATATCTGGGAATTATATTGCAGTAAAATTTTATATGGGGTGTTCACATAAAAGACTGAGGAAAAGAGTATTTATGTTTAAAATACTAAGAAAATTTGTCTCATAGAGTGTGATCGATACAAACTTGCTTTGCTCTAATACTTAGAACTTTCCTATATGGTATCATATCGTGGAGTAGCACTAATTCTGTAATTATCGCACTACTGCAGAATCTTAAAAATAGAATTATCAAAATTTACCTTAATAGGCCAATCCCACGACAGGACAGTCTTTCATATTTTTTAACGTTTTTAACATCCGTGAACTTTTCACCACTTAAACATTTATATAATAATCGTAATGCGAGATTCAAATTGCATAAACCTTGTTGATAGATGCAATTCTATACTAGGGTCAGTTGGGGTAATTCGAAATAAACATTCAATGCTTTGCATTTATATTATTCCCTGCCTTTTGTTAGATTTGAGAGATGAAACTTTAAGCATTGTAGTCAAAATTACACCCCTCTTCAGTAATGGGGAATGAAAATGTTGACTGTATATCTTTTTGTAAGTTAGAAAATGTCTGTTCTCATTTACTCCATTCTGTTTCCATTTACCGCAGAGACCAGAGGGTAATTTGAAATAGTGATTCCATCAAGAGGTTGATGGATGGGACAACGAGTGGCAGACACATTCATTTGACAGGCATGAAAAGTTCTAGACATATTTTTGTGACATTTGGACTTCCTCCTGTAGATTATTTGAAAATTGGTAATTCTCCACGATAATAAGTTTAGATTTGCTTATTTACACACTTTTCATTCCATTTACTTCGATCTCATTCGCTTGCGATATTGCATCAGCTCGACACTCATAATAGAACCGGGTCTTGTGCCGGGCATCTTCCTATAATTCGACTAATATATACGTTAGCGTTCTCCCAACTGTTGGCTTTCAAGATAAGCATCGATGTCTTCATCATTGTCCGAAGCCATGTTTCTTGAATTCAGCTGTTCTTCTTCGCTGTCACTACCATCTTCCATTTATCTTTCTTTGTCTGTCGATTTCTTCAGTTTCTTCTGCATTTCACTCTTTCTTGGACTCTCGCTTTTCTTGGCATCCCTTTTTTGGGTTTTTTTTCGTCTTTTTATTCTCGTCAGCTTCGTTTAACCTTTCAAGAAATTCATCAGCTGCAAGCACTTCTCCATATGGATGGTGTTTCAAGCGCGTTCCTGCTCCCGCTTTTTTCAAAGGGCTTATTGAAACAACAGTGTTCATATTCTTTGTGAATAAATTTCCACCAAGTCCCAGGCTTTGTCAGAGGTTGCCTCAGGCTCAATCGTTTTGTTAAAACTAAAATCTAGGACTATGTGGACCTCATCATTATCGGAAGGAATAATTTCACCACCTCTGAAAATTCCATTGCTTACGAACACTTCATTCATAGCTGAAATTCAACTTTCATTATCAGTATTTTCAGTCCTTCAAGTGCTGCGGAGCATATCTTCGCATTCGGTAACGAGCCACACATTGTGGCTCAAACAGATCTTCTGGGGCTTTAGTCTTGTCAATAGCGAGCAAGCCTTTAGAACTGAAACCACACACAGTCTTCATACACTTTATCGATGACCAAACTCAGCAAACTCTCTTTTCGCAAGACGTGACGGCCCTCACGTTGGTGTTTAGTTTTTCCATAGTTGGCTAGAACTTCCAGACAATCTTCACGGGTCCAAAGACGCATTCATCTAAAGATTGGAGACAATCAGTAAGTTGGCTAGGAAATTTTACAAGTTGTATATCATTGTTAATTGCCAGTTCTATGATACTTATGCTTATATGACTAGCATGTCCATCGTAGAATAGTACAGCTCTTTTGCCGACTAGTTTATTTCTCATTCAAATTTTATTGACGTAATGTAGAAACACCTTGTTGAAACAGTTGAAAAATGCAGCTTCTTCCATTCAGCCATAGCTTGTTACAGCATGCCTTGGGATATGCTTTTTCAGAAATCCAACGAGGCTGAACTGTCGCACCTTTGTATACAATTAGAGTAGGTAGGGTTGCACCACTGACTGATACACGTGCTAGGACCGCAGTTGATTCACGACCTGAGCTAACAGAGAAGCGGTATTGAATTTCCCTTGGTCTCCTATGGCTCTTACGCGTTGAATACTAGGCTTCCTCGTCCTTCGTCTATTCCGTAAGTACGGTGGACCTTAACATTATCAAAAAAACCCATGTACTACAAATGGGTCGCGTGCATGTTTTCTTGTCTTTTGTAAGGGTTTAGACTCTTCCAAAGAAGTCAGAAGATTTCTGCGCATAAGGCCAAAATACCAATCTTCCTCAGGACGACCATCTCGGAACCTTGTTTGAAGGTCATTACTCTTAATATATTATTGAGCTAATTTATTTAGTTCTTATTTGTCGCAAGGGAATCCCATCTATGGACGGGAATCAGACATATAGCGAGACATTCCTCGTCTTCTTTCGATAAACAGTTGATTGGCCTGCACCAATTCTATCAATGTTAGTCTTTTGACCTTTAATACGATTATATATCACATTGATAGAAACGTTATAAGCGTCTTGCGGTTACTTGTACGTCTTGTTCGTCTTCATAACATCAAACACAATATACTGAAAGTTTTGTGGCGTGTAAAGTGGAGGTGGTTGTTTTCTTTTGTACGTCCTGGGCATCCTGCAAAGATTACATAAATCCACTACTGCCCGGACGTTGCCGAAGAACATTTAATAAGGAAAATTCCACAAAGACATGCCAAACTTGAGTGAAATACATTCAGAAATTATAATTCTCAACTAAATGTGTCGTTTATAGTCATGCAAAGAGGTGAAGTAAAATATGTATTGGGTGATTGGAAACACCTGACTTATACATCAATAAAAACAGAGAGAATAAAAATAATAACTAAAATACATATTTCAATAAGGTCTCATAGGACAAATTAAAATAAATGAACCACTTACGTTTGTTGATACGCTGGAAAGAAAAATTTGAGTTCTCTAAACTTTGGCAAACAGTTTTTTTACAACGTCAGCTTCAAACAATTATGACGACTCCATCAGATGACTGGAAACATCGAAACAAATCGTAACTCACCAGCATTTTAGTTTCCATAATCACCACAAGGGCAGTATTGTCGTGTTTTTCCTATTTACTCCATGTTTCCATTTACCCCACCTGACCCTAACTAGAAAATATGTGAGTTTTCTGAGTTCAAAGATGTACGACTCCTTGCTTATTCCCATAAAAAGAACTTCAACAGTGTCAAACTATAAACAAAATTTCCCAAAACTTTTTGAATTCTCGACAACATCATTGTAAATTTTTGTATCTAGACTACGTATATACATAGATCGATTTTCACTTAGCACGCATTCAGTGATTAGCCGTATTTTAAACTAAAAAAGTTATTTATCTAATAAATTTAGTTACATCTGTCGAATGTAAACTGACTCTATCTTAGGTTTGCTGAATTATGCCAGTATTAAGTCTATTTGCATCGCTCGCTCCTACTTATTTGATTTTGCTTCTAAATTAATATTTTGCAGATATTATTAATTAACTTTTCTTTTGAATTTCGTGTTTAATGTAAATTTGTTGTTTTCAAAACCAAAAAGTATTAAGTTAAACAATTATGCGCTAAAATGTGTCTAAATGTGAAAATTTATAGTTTTTTTGAACCGTCGAACATCGTTAATTATCTTTCAATGAAAATTAATTAAAGCTTCAATCCTTTAAGGGGTGAAATCTCTCTGGCGCCCAGAATATGGAGCGTATATGGTTGAAGGAACACCAGGAAAACCTTTCGGTGGACTACTGGCACATTTCAACGTTGTCGAAGCTAATATGAAGTACCGAAGACAGGAAGTTTTAAGCCTTCTACCTGCAGACGAGACCGTAATGTGTATCACAAGCTTTCCACGACTTGGATGTCCAGAATTCACACACCCTTCATACAAGCCACGACCGGAAGATGAAAGTGGTGCAGCTCGTTCACTCTACTATCCAGACGAAGCAATATTCGGCGGTCATCCAAGATTCAAGACATTGACACGAAATATTCGACAAAGACGTGGCGAAAAAGTTGCGATCAAACTGAAAGGTAAATTTGCAAATCATAATTGTTTTTGAATCGGACTAACAAATTCAAATTACTTTATAGTATTCAAAGACGAAAACACTAAAATCCCAGTCGAAGGCAGTCCACCGGGCGAACCAGATGTTGTTCTTATGGACGCTATGGGATTCGGCATGGGTTGCTGCTGCTTACAGCTGACATTCCAGGCCTGTAATATCAACGAAGCACGAACTCTTTATGACCAGCTGGCTCCACTCTGCCCTATCATGCTAGCTCTAACAGCGGCATCGCCAGTCTATCGTGGCTACCTTACTGAATCAGACTGCCGTTGGAACGTAATCAGTGCATCGGTGGATTGTCGAACGCCTGGTGAGAGAGGCGAGGGTCCATTGAAGCCAAATGAAACTCGCATTCCTAAATCGAGATATGATTCGATTGATTCATATCTCTCAGACGCTGGCAAAGAGTAAATAAAAACCCCACCTTTCCTCCAATGAGATAAAACTAAATAGTTAATATCTTCACAGTTACAACGACATACCTCTTATTTATGACGAAGCCATTTACAATCGCTTGCGAAAGGGGGGTATCGATGACCTGCTCGCTCAGCATGTGGCACACTTGTTCATTCGGGACTCTGTGTCACTGTTTAGCGAGAAAGTTCATCAAAATGACATGGAGGATACGGATCATTTCGAAAACATTCAATCGACCAACTGGCAAACTATGCGCTTCAAGCCACCGCCGCCAAATTCATCAATCGGATGGCGAGTCGAATTCCGGCCATGCGAACTACAAGTAACTGACTTTGAAAATGCTGCCATTGTATGTTTTGTCGTACTGCTGACTCGTGTGATTTTATCGTATCAGTTGAATTTCCTAGTACCGATTAGCAAGGTGAGTTTTCTTTAAAATTAAACTAAAAAAGAAATTTCCAATTTCATGATTATATGTATGACAAAAGATTTTCGTTCAAATTATCCTTTGAAATCTAGAAATACATATTGTATATTTGTCGTTTATTTGTATAACGAGGGGTAATCCAAAAGTAATGATAGCCGCGTTTTTGTAATACTCGTAATAATGTAAAACATAACAATGTTACTTTCTTGCACTTTCACTGGATTAATATTAAAAAGTCATATAAATAGGCCATAACTTCTGGAAGGTGCATTAGATATATGCGTGCATATCCTTAGGTTCAACTTTGGTTAAGCAAACTGTTCTAACATGATGGTCCTGTATTTCTCGCAGGAGATATAAACGCTTATCATCGCCACTGAAGAGACTTGAGAAGCAACTAAAAGCCAAAATACACGATCGGAGTAAATGCTGCATGCTTTCGCCGAGCTTTTGAAAATATATGTGTTTGTATGAAGCTAAACACGCACCTAAAAACGCGTTCGGGTAGTTTGCTTCATACAATCTCATATGTTCTATTGTCAAGCTCAAAAGCTCAGCGGAAATATGCGGCGATAGCTCCGCTTGTGTAGTTTGGCTCTAAAGTGGAATCGACTAGTAATGGTTCATCATAGGAAAACTGTATAAGTCTGTATCTCCCCGACGAATTCATTTCATTCCTTGAGGTCTCGAAGATAAAGATTATAAGACTTTTACTTCCTTCAAAACTGGACACCTATGTGTGCAGTCCACGGCCGGATTAATGAGACAACTGAAGAAAAATCCATCATACTGAAGGTATAATTTCAAGACACTACATTCCCCTGAACTTCAGCTCGCAAGAATGATGTAGCACATTCGTAGAGGGCTCAACCAAAGAAAATGAACATACTTGGTCTGCATGCATTCCAAATTCCACTACCCTTCATACAAATATTTGCATCATTTCTCCATTCAAAGTAGGCACGACATTCCAAGTATTAACCTCGGCCGGAAAGGACATGCTTAGTTTTTTTTGGACATTGAGGGGATAATTATGGTGGAATATTTAGAAAATTAATCCACACTTACGCCCTCTGACTATGAATACCAAATAAAGGCTATTAAGGTAAAGTTGCAGGGCAAACTACAAAGATAACCAATTTTTACAAAGATAACAGCTGGGAAGACTACCGTTCGAAAAGCAGATTTCGAACTGTTTGAAAACCTGCCCTATTTTCCAGATACATCCCCAGCGACTTTTATTCCATTCCTCGGCTCAAGGGATAGTTCAGGGACAGAAAATTGCAAGATGATAGCAAGGTAATCACTGGTGTACAAGAATTTTTGGGAAATGAAACAAAAAATTTTTTACAGGTATTCTCGGTTTAGAAAAAAATGGACTAAATGTATTGGCTTCTTAGGGAATTTGTAAAGTAGGATATTTGTAAAATGTAACCGTTGTTTCAAATATTTTAAAGATGCACAGCATATTTACTAAACTACTTTAGGTCTGGTCTTACGAAAGACCCAGTACGTTCAGTCAATTTCAATTAGATCTAATTATCGGGTCGTGAGCTCTCGAAATGCTAAAAATGTTGGGTGCTACAAATAGGTAATTTATTGAAGGGCTACCGTCCTGTGCGATGAGGAATTTCAGAAATTTCAGTTTGACTTTATATGCAACGCATACAGTTTACCAATCTAACGCACTTAGCACTCACATAGGGCTAAAAAGTTCCAAAACTTAATCATATCCAATTTGATAACATGTTTAAATTTCATTTCTTAGACTTTTTTTAAGTAATTTATAGTACTTAAAATATCACTAAAATGCTCGCTGACGTCAAAGGCTTAAAGATAACTAAGGACCTATTCTACATGTCCTGAAAATTTGTTTGTTTTGAAACCGACAAAATGATTGTTGTCCGAATATTAAAGGCTCTTACTGACAATAAAAGTATGAAGGCTCTTACTGATAACTTTAAAATATTGCTTCCAGAAAATTGCCAGAAAACATTCCGTTTTCTAATGACAATATCTCTGCAAACCTATCAAATCGCTGCCATGCAAATGTCAACTTCAAAATGATCTCTGTTCCTGCGTCAAATATTCTCCGCTTGGAAAGCTTTGCAATTGATATACGTTGTCTATGATATTGTAGACAAACGGGAAAATTTTGATTACAATTCAATACTTCTATGAGTAACTATTATCATTGGATAAGATATTATCGCAACTAAAGTAAATAAAAAATCAATGGTCTCCAACCTTGCAAGTGGTCACATCGCTCAGGTATGCACTATGGGCTGATGAGAAGCGATGTATGCTTTCGAAACCAATTAGATAAAATGCAATTTATAATGGCGTCGCAATTAAAAAACAATTCTATCTGGTAGAAAGCTCCATTCACAAATTTTACACCAAAAATATACCTGTGGAGTACTTAGTTTTTCTCGCTTTGCCCCTGATATGATTCAGATACCTAATCAGAGCTAAGTTAACTCAAAGCTCGGTACGCGGTCTCCCGTCCGAACATGAATTCGAATCAAAGACTCCGCACACTAGGAGCCAGTACTTTATTCATTACAGTGAACGAGCTTCCAATACCGATAGTACTGCCAAAAATATTTATCTTTTCCTGTTTGATGTAATTCTTCCCTTCACACCGACCTATTGTAGTAATAAATCGAAAGACTTCCCCTGGTTCAACACGGAAATTGCCGTCGCTCTTAAGGTAAAAGATTTAGCTCGCATTGATTGCAAGAGCTCGGGCTCTGAGAGTCTACGGTCTGAAGTCAAAACGGTTGCCAAATTGGCTATGCGCAGGTGTTTCGTTAGCTTTGAGTCGTCCATCCGCTCGAATAATCAAAAACCTTTCTGCCGTTGCGTGAGCTCCCACAAAAATACCTCAAGTATTTCGGTAAATATACATCTTAATGCTCCCACTTTTAATTCCCACAGTATTTATGAGCTCTTTGTTCTTCTCCTCCTGTAACCCTGTACTCCCGCACTTACCTCTATTACCTCTATTAATGTGCTCTTTTTCATTCTTTATATCTCGTTTCTATTTATTACCGATCCTCTAAAAGTCGAACTATTGATCAAAGGACTTCCTCCTTCTGTGTTTTGTGTGTCCATAGTTATGAACCTTAGTCCACCTCTGTCAAATTTCCGCCGCTTTGCAAAACTGCAAAAATTTTACCCAAGTATGGTAGACGTGCTATAGTATCCATCTACCGTCCCAAATTCCTTCTTCCGTCAAATTTCCCAAACGCATTGTCTATAACAAGCTATATCTCCATTTATCTAGCCCATCCTAGAACAACAATTAAAAAACAATTCTTGTGCAGATGGCGTGCAACTCAGATCTGCAAGCTAACCAAAATCATGTGGGGGTCATACAATCACGCAGCAAACTAAGTTCCTGCTCGATTTAACGCGGACTGATTGCAAGCGGCTGGTCGGTGTCATAACTGGTCACTGTCTTGTAGCAGCTCATGCCATGAAAATGGGGCTCCTAACCAGCGACACCTGTAGGAAGTGCCATCTGCAATGTCAATAGTTTTGGCAAAGGCAAGTCTACTGTTACAAACCTTTTGTCCTTCAAAAAAATGTTTCAGCTGCTTTAGATCAATAAGGTTAATTATATGTCCTTTATTGGCTTTTCCGAAGCATTTGACTCCGTTGATTTCATGCTACTGCTTTTAAAACTATAAAGCTGTAGATTTTCCGATTCGTTTTTTTTTTCTTGGGTTTCCCTTTACGTACATGGCCGTAACTGTGTAGTAACTACCAATTCATGTTCTTCAATTCCCTGTCGTCCTATATCTGAAGCTCCAAAAGAATCCGCAAGAATAGTATTTTTACTTTTTATACATGACCTACTTTCGTCAATAAACTCATCTTACATTTCATATGCAGATGACTTCAACATTTTTAGAACGATTAATTCTCAACTTGAAGTATCTCGAAGTTGCCTTTGCCTCCAAGCTTAAATTTGACTAGCACATAATGCATATTATTGTCTTGTCATGCATTATGTGCTAGTCAATTGACGATTGTCTGGTTAGGTTAGGTTTAACTGGCTGGCACATGGCCACACATAGACCCATTTGGTCCGTAGCGATGCCAGATAAATGGACCCGGAGAAGGAAAGTTCAGTCCAAACGGCCATCGAAGGCCCCGGACTTTTTTGCGAACTGAAGTATGTCCTTCAGCCTCTGCTCCGCTACATGTGAGAGATCCACCAGCCAGGGCTCACCGAAGCAGCGTTGCCTGGTTTTCCCCAGTGCCGGGCAGTGGCACAGAAGGTGTTGGATTGTTTCAAAGACTCCCGGCACTTGACACTTCCTACAGGTGTCGCTGGTTAGGAGCCCCATTTTCATGGCATGAGCTGCTACAAGACAGTGGCCAGTTATGATACCGGCCAGCCGCTTGCAATCAGTCCGCGTTAAATCGAGCAGGAACTTAGTCGCTACGTGATTGTATGACCCCCACATGATTTTGGTTAGCTTGCAGGTCTGAGTTGCACGCCATCTGCACATCGCACCTTGCATCATATTTGAGTCGATACAGTATTTGATCGTCTGGATTGGAGTTAAAATATCAACCGATCCTGACAGGGGAAGGCTAGCTCCGTGCTTGGCAAGCGCATCCACCCTCTCGTTTCTTTCAATGCCCTTGTGACCAGGAACCCAGAAAATTCGGACTCTACTGTGGTTGCCCAGTTTGTTCAGGGCCTGAATACAGTCCATTACACACTTCGATTTGTATGTGTAAGACATCAGAGCTTTGACCGCTGCTTGACTGTCTGTAAAGATGTTGATTTCCTCACTTATGGTATCTCTGGCGTGTGCTAGGTCTGCGGCTTTACGTATCGCAAAAACCTCCGCCTGAAAAATACTACAGTGGTTAGGAAGCCTGAAGGCTGCTTTAATAGTTGCATCTGCAGAACATGTTGCAGCACCCACTCCGTCAACCGTTTTAGAGCCGTCAGTGTAGATGCTAAGAGTTGCTGCGCCCTTTTGCTGATTCCACTCCTGCCCATCCCCCACAGTCGCTTGATATCCCCGCTCGAAGCACAGAGTGGGGACCCACTAGTCGGTGCTACCTGCGTACCCCCGCTCAGTTCTGCTGTGGCCGAAGGATCGTGACTCGAAGTATCCCGATTCCTTAAGCCTGACAGCAGCTTTTGCGGCAGCGCCCCTAACGAAAAGGTCAAGTGGAGGGAGATGAAGCAGGACGTTCAGTGCAGACGAAGGAGTCGAGGCTAAGGCACCACGATTGTCTGGTTTTATACTGAATTCTTCAAAACCTTTTGCGAACATTTCAACTCCTGTGCATCTATTCCTATCGTACGTTCGTAATGACCTTCAATTTACTGTTTTCAAGTGGCATATCCTCATTTTAGACACCCTGTAGCTGCCTTGGAATCAGACCGCTACAAACAGATCCAAAGATGTGTTTGACATTTGCGCGTCCGAATGTATACTTCTACTCACCTTTATTGCAAATATTAAGGCATCATAAAAATTTTAATCTTTGTCTCTACCGCAGTCAACTTCGCAATTTAAAACTATTTAAAAAAAAATACAGTAATTTCCTTCTATGTCAATTCTTAATTCAACTTCACTGCATTTTATTCTTGTGTAGTTGAACTAATTATTATTTTTGATTCATGTGTTCTTCAATTTTATATGCTACTGTGTTGCTAATGACCTTTTTCATTTATTTTCTTTTGTTTAAAATTGTTGCATGTTTCTTATTAAATTTTTTATAACATTTATTTTCAGGTCGACGAAAACATGCAAAAAGCCCAAAAACGAGATGCCTGCCAATCAGAAAAATTCTGGTTCCGTAAGGATATACGTAAGAAAGAAAGCTGTGATTGTGCGAACGGCGATGAGGGCCGTTCAGAGCCTGAATGTGATAAAATGCAATGTGAATATGAATTGATGACAATTGACCAGATTATAAATGGCAAGGTATATAAAAACACTCTTGAATCAATAACAGAATTAAAATTTATGCAAATTATTGTTTTCGCAGGACGAATTCCCTGGTTTGGTTCCACTTATACACAGCTACCTCGCATCTATGGACGTCGATACAGATACACATTGCACAATTCAACAATATTTGCGATTAATTCAGAAGCGAGCATCTGGCGAACTTTTGACTACAGCATCGTGGATACGGCAGGAAATACTTAACCATCCCGAATACAAGTAAGTTAACTGATAGATCAGGGTTTTTGAAAATTATAAGACTTTAGACTAATAACTTTCCATATAACATTTTACGTATAGTCTTACAAGTTTGAAACAACTATGATTCTTGCAAACGCATCTAATTATAAAATAATGTAAAATTGCCAAAAAAAATTATTCAATTTAATTTGCCGTTTCAGGAAAGACTCAATTGTAACAGATCGAATAAATTACGATTTATTAAAGAAAATCAAAGGCATCGAGGAGGAAATTATTCCATGTCCTGAACTATTAGGGAACGGAAATAATTCAAAGACAAAAGATAACATTCCATCTGCAATTGTAAAACATTTAACAAATGGATCGTGCAATTAGTGCTTTTTAGAGTGATGATTGATATGATAATGATTATTAATATGATATATGTATTAGATTTTACTGTATTTTATATGATTAGGCAGAAAAACATAAAAGGGAATTTCTCTTCTTAGATTGTTAAGCAATTGAAAAATGAAACAAGCATATTTTATTGTTAAAACCAGAACTAGAGAGAAAATATAAAGAAAAATGAAAAACAATGAAAATTGTATGGCAAAATGTTTTTATTATTATTGCAAATAAAAAATAACATATGCAAAGAGTAGTTTTCTGATCGTTTTATGTTAATGGTATTGTGAGATGGTTACTATAATAAATAAATCGCATGACAACCCTTGTCGGGTCTAAGAGTTGAAGCTGGTAAAGAGCTTCATACACAAATTCACAATCAATGTTTACGAGTATGGAATGATTAGTTTCACGACTCACTTAGCTTGCTCCTGATTTGACTCAGGTATTCTGGGCTATGCTATTAATCCAGAGCTCGGTTCGCGGTTCCCCGTCGGAACCTGGAATCGAACCACTACTGCTCTACCCACTACACGAGCTTTATGCCATATTGTAGCATTTATTTTCCGACTTAATACAATACTTTTTTGGCCAAACAAGAATAAAGTAAAACCAGAATAAAAAATATCACTTGGCTTATTCTCTAGACACGCCAATAACAGCTATTTCCTGTTGAAATTGATCTAAACGTATATTTTGGGTTGTATATGTGTGGATTGGGGAAGAGGCGCCTGGAAACTCTAAGCAATCAGGCCAAAAGACCCATTGTACTCAAACCCCCAGCCTATTATAGTTTTCCAGATCTCTGAACGAAATTCAGAAGGCAGGGAAAAAGAGGCTATCCTCTGCATACGTTCGCACCACATCCAATCCGAAGCATTGATATATGACTTGCGCGTACGATGGGCATTCACAGAGGAAATGCTCCGCAGAGACGGCCTTTTCTAGACAGGACAGACAAAGTCTTTCAACACCTATCCCGCAACCGAATGGTTTATCTCTGAAAGGAAGACCTTAGTGTCTCTGCCCAACTCACAATAATATTTTTTCTTTCTCGTATAATATTTGCGTTTTTTACACGTTTATCGACAGCTGGTTAGGATAGTTGCATTGAAAACGGCAACAATCCTGTCCCAGTTGTTGTTTTGAATGCTACTATCTTAACCAGCTTTCAATATAGGCACAAAAAATGACCACGTGGAAACCATTTTACTCATAAATTACGGTTAAGGGTGCACAAATGGTAATAGTACTCGAAAATGTGCTCGACCCAGTTCTGGCCTGGTCACAACTTCGCCTATTGGTTCTGCATATTGAAGGTCGGACACCTGCCGAATAGTGGATGTAAGAACGAAATCATTCAAACAGCCTGGCAGTTGCTTGTCGATTCTGCATATGACTATCATACTACAGTTGGCATGATAGGCTGATAGGCAGTTTTCTGAGTCTCACCGCTTCCGAAGTGCCTTCAATTCTGACGCACTCTTCTTTGCAGGAGCTTCGCAGGCTTTCTGTGCTTCTATTCATTCCCTTCACTCTGCTACTTTGGCTAATTTAAACCTCTTCCTTTGTTCCACCAGAGTGGCTTGGGGATGCAATTAAGACAGACTTTAGGACAGGAGCGTTTAAAAGCTTTAATGTTTTCTCGTGAGTGTATCTACTGCAACGTCTAGGTCTACTGCAGGGCCAATTCTGGGCGAGAACTCAAATTATCAACAGCTTTCCGTTTGAAAGTCTCCCACTTTATATTCCTGGGATTACAAAACAGGAGAGAGTTGCAGGTTGCCATAATCGTGCATCGTAATACCCTTTAACAAATGTGCAGTTTATAAATTATCCGTTATTTGTTTCCACCATCTACTACACATTTTCGTCTTTCACTACTTTTCCCTATTCAGTCACATGGACATTGGCACATACACATAATTATTTTCTATTTTGTTGAAATATGCATAAAACAAATACAGTTTTATGCTAAATTCATTTTATATATCATTTTATATATCATTTTATTATTTCTCAGGTCTCTATAAGTTTTCCAATTAAGAATGGTAATAAAAGAATAAATAAATGAAATTTGAATACAGTTCAAAAATACAATATTTTCTAAAATCGGTAAGCTTTTGTTCAATTGGACTGATAATTTTTTGTAGAATCTATATTTAGCCGAATTTTGATGTTTATTTTTGCTGTAGCTCTGATTAATTTCATTAATGGGGTGGATTGGTTTGGTCTACGAAAATTATATTGAGCGTTTCCAATTGTAATTGGGACTAATAATACCATGCCAAAAAAACAAAAAAAATTTGACAAAATATCAAGATTCGTTTCAATATTGTCCCTTATACATTTTTTTACCAAAGGTTCTAATATGTTGCTTTACTATGTTATTAAGTAAGATTAAAAAGTTAATGTTCTACTGTCTATCTTGTTTTGGGTAGCAGCAAATAAAGTGTTGAATAGTGAGAAATATTCTCAAATACTTAAAGCAATTGAAATATTTAAAATGAATTAGCTGGTGATGAAAATAGGAAGATAAAATTTCAAACAAAATTTATCACACACTTGTCCAACAAATATGGCCTCGACAGTATCCAGACAAATCAAAGCAATTGCGGCAGGGACTTAGTTCAGGCACCTGTATTCGTCTTGCAATTTACCTGTATTCAGCGCAAGCACGTTGCTAATCGGGCAATGATTCGGCGCGCTGGCTGAGGGAAATCAAACGGCTGAAAAGCAACAGCGGACTAGCGACGGCGACTTGCCGAATGCCAACTTCAGTTTGTTTCGAACGAGTGGAGCGTGTGTTTTAATAAAATCGAGTCGTAATCGAGTGCAAGTTGTCGTGGGGCGTTTTTACCTGGTCGGTCATTCGGTTGACTTTCAAGTCTGTTGTGGGTGCGCGGTCGCCTTACGCCAGGTGAAATTCCATTAGCTTTTCCATTTTCCCAATATTACAACTGTGCATTTTGTCAATTTTCTGCTGCAAGTGAATCGAAGGGCAGTGGCGATTTCGATTTTCCGATTATTGTTGGCCGTTTTTTATTGAAGTGTTTTCATTTCATCGATGCTTGTGACGTTGTGTGCGTGCCACTAATTAGCCGTCGTGCCTCAAGTGAAGAAAGGTAAAAGTGAGGTGAGGCTGTGGAAAAGAAGCCAAGAAGTGATTCATTGAAAAGTGTTTCGTTCATGTGGAGCCCGACGCGCCGGAGAAAATGCCATTTGGATTAGAAGCTGTGGCGCTGCGGTCGCCATCGCCAAGAAAATCACCATCGCCGCCCACAATTTCGTTGCTGCTCTGTTTCGGTGAGTAGCTTTCCGTTCTATATCTGCAGATACTCGCAGTTTTCACGGATCTTCGGATTCAGATCGAGAATCAACTGGTTTCCGTTTCGTCATATACCGTCGCTGCAGCGGCATCGTTTCGGCATAGGCGCTGCTGGAGCTGATTGGAGCCGTCAAATCGGTGATTTGTATCAACACCACTAATACATTTGCGAATTTTTGTTTATGCATAAAAGCGCGTTCGCGCAGCTTTCCGTCTAAATCAAATCTCAGCCTCAGCCAGGTTTTTAACGTACGAAATGTGTCGCAGAGAAGCGTGTTGCTTTTCGTTCGCTGTCAACAGCGACGTGATTTTTGCTTTGCATCATCGCGTGACCCTCTCGTTACGTTACGTTCGCGACCTGGTCTATGAATGAAAAGGGCTTCCTACAGGGTCGGACTCAGAACTATACTATGGTCGGATTATTGGGGTAGTAGGTTCAGATACTAAGAATCAGGTTGTCGATGGTAGCGGGTATAAAATTGGTTGGATTTTTTAAAATTTATTTTAAGCTCAGCTTTCTTTTCGGATTGGAACACATCAAATGTAATTCTATGCAAATTCAATCATCTCTTTTCTGAACTTGTGGCGTATGCGGTGACTCCACCATTCTATTAATACACCACGTTTCAATTTCAGTTGTTTACAACACATTTCAATTGTTTAATTTGATATAAATGAAGAAAAAATGTGTTTTTTCACGTTTATATATACATTATCATCAAAATTAATAAACTTAAAATATTATTTCAATAAAATATAAATTCAAAGTCATATTTCAAGTCCACCTATTTGGATGGTTTATTATTTTACTAAAAAAATGCATTATGGTACTCTGAGTATATTATTTGCATAAGAACCATTATTCTTCCTGAAATTTTGCAAAAAGAAGATGTCATAAGCTATAGATAGTTGAAAAGGAAATGCTGATATTGTGTACAGAAGTACCTCAACTGTACGCGATATAAGTGAGAATAAGAGCAGGAAGAGCGATGGAAAGAAATTGGCCACAAATTACGAGAAAAAATTAGAATTCAAATATAAGTAAGCAGAGAAAATGTAGAGTGTGCAGAAACTAATTGAAGAACAACATAAAGTTTTGGTTTGAATGATCGATCAGTAGTGCAAAATAAACGTTTTTTAAGAAAAAACAAAAAAGTAGGTAGCACGAAGCAAAAAACTATTTAAAGAAATTTGAAAGAAACCTCTATGAGTTTTTGTATCAAACAAATACATAGCTAGTCTTTAAGAAAAAAATGTATTTTCGTTGTTGCATTAGAGCTTCTGTTTAATAATGGAAACAAATTCAATAAAATGGGATGTTATGAATAGAGTGTGTCTTCCGAAAAATACTAGTGCCACTTTGAAGAATAGCGGGGTGGTTCATTCGGCCACAGCAATATTGAACGGAGAAATGCAGGAAGCGTTGACTACTTGGCTGCCACTCTGTGCTTTGAGCGGGGATATCGAGCGACTGTGGGAGATGGGCAGGAATGGAATCAGCAAATGTGCCCAGCAGCTCTTAGCATCTACACTGATGGCTCTAAAAGAGCTGCAGGAGTGGTTGCTGCAGCATATTCTGCAGATGCAGCTATGCAAGCAGCTTTCAGGCTTTCGAATCTCTGTAGTATTTTCCAGGTGGAGGTTTTTGCATATGTAAAGCCGCAGATCTGGTATATGCCAAAGACTACAAGTGAATAAATAAATATCATTACGGACAGTCAAGCGGTGGTAAAAGCACTGATGTCTCACACATGCAAATCGAAGTGTGTACTCGATTGCATTCAGGCCCTAAATAGACTGGGTAACAGCAGAAGAGTCAGAATCTTCTGGATTCCCGGTCACAAAGGCATTGATGGAAATGAGAGGGCGAACGTATTAGCCAAGCATGGGGCTAATCTTTCCCTTTCGGGATCGGTAGACACCCTTAATCCTATCGAAATGATTAAGTAGTCAATCGACTCCAAAATGATGCAAGGTGCAACGTGGAGATGGGGTGCAACTCAGACCTGCAGGGTAACCAAAATCATGTGGGAGTCATACAATCTCGCATCGATTAAATACCTCACCGAGTTAAGGCGGACTGACTGCAAACGACTGTTTGGCATCATTACTGGCCACTGTCTTGTAGCAGCACATGCTATGAAAATGAAACTCCTTACCAGCGACACCTGTAGGATGTGTCAAGAGCCGGGGGTCTCAGAATCAGAAGAATCGGTTCCCTAATTTTTCTTCTCCAGAAGATGCGAAAACTCTTTTAGATAAGTGGCCCTGGAATTTAACAAGCTGAGTTCGATCGCGAAGATAAGACTGGAGCCAATCAGGAAGAGACCCTGATATACCAAAGTTGCGAAGCTTGTATATTAGAGTTTGATGGTCAACCCGGTCGAAAGCCTTACTAAAGTCCGTATAGACTGCGTCAATTTGACTTCCTTTTTCCATTTCACAGAGCACATCAGAGACCAGGATCATGAGATTGGTAGAAGTCGATCTACCCTTACGAAATCCATATTGTTGCTCATTTAGAAGAGGGTCGATTATACGAGTAAGTTTTTCACAAACTAACTTCTCAAAAAGTTTGGGGATAACAAATAGAATAGCAATCCCCCGATAGTTATCGACTGATCGTTTATCACCACTTTTGAAAATAGGCGTATTAAGGTATGAAGATTTCCAGACATGGAAAAACACCCAGGGAGAGGGATTTATTGAAAATCATGTGCAAAGGTGTGATCAATTGGTCCGCAAATTGCACGACGAAGAAAGGAGAAATCAAATCAGGGCCTGGTCCTTTGCCGATCTTTAGTTCATGAATAGCTTCAATAATAGCCTCTTGTGTAAGAACAAACCCGTCGGTAAGAGGTCCCGCGGAGATACTTGCAGACATAGTAAAAGTGGAGGTTTTTGGCGAGCAAAAAGAATTTTGAAAGTGATCAGCAAAAAAGTTACAAATGGCTTGTGGGCAGGAAGAAACCATGTTACCACGGGATATCGAACAGGGATAGCCGGTTGTTTTACGTTTCAAGTTAACGAAATCATAAAACTTCCTGCGATCACTAATGATTTTTTCCCCCATTGAGTTAACATAGAACTCATACGCTTCGCGAGATTTGATGGAAAATTTTTTGGATAGCTGATCGTTTAATCTGATTAGACCCTCATTGAGCAAGTTTTCATTTTTAATTGCATCATCACCTTATCATCGAGATCTCTCAGTTTGGACGCTAGAATCTGTCGCTGCTACCATATCTTAGAGTTTCACAAGAAGCTTATCTGCTCAAATAAGTACCAGCAGACAGTCACTGCATAAAGATTTTCCCTTATTTCCAAATAAAATTCAACTAAGAAGCTAACTGAAAGCGGCAGACTTGCCGATTCGGTTTGAGTTTTGCTAGAAGATCATTTAACCCACAGATACTCCATGAGACGGAATCGCATCCACTTCGCGCCACAGTGTGTTGTGCAGCATCAAGCTGCATTGTCGGGCCCTATTTTCTCGAAGAAAACGGTCTTACAGTTAGGGTCAATGGACCCTTACTTAAAGATGCTGGAAGAAAGTTTCTTTCCAGAACTACATCGAAAGAGAATCCCTTTCAACTCTGTGTGGTTTCAACCAGGTTGTGCAACTTTTCACATAACTGGGGCTGTTCTGACAGAATTGTTGACCTTAATGCGCCTGATTTTTTCTTGTGGGGTTGGAATTGAAATTGGAAGCTTGTAAAACCAAACCAACAAATTTGAATGATTTGAAGCAATCCCTTCGAACAATAATTGAGGCTATTTCCGTTGCAATTCTCTAAGCAATAATGAGCAACTGATAGGCAACTAGGCAATAATGAACAAATGTTAGTAATATCCGATAGCTTTTCACACTAGATAGGTAATCAGATTAATAGTATATACCGATATTATTTTTATTAAAATATTTTCAACTACTTATTACTGCCAATAAGTTTATGAAAATACTGGCAGGGCCAATAATATTTCCGGTTAGTGTGTGTATCACTGTCATGATGAGCACAATGTATTTTATGAGTACGGTCCATCATGCTACGCAATCAATTTAGCTATGACGTCATCATGTCTGGTCGCTTCTGTCAATACCACCAAGCAATGTCGGTAGACACGGAGATTTCATATACAGATTTGTCACTAAAATACCAATAAAACGTTAGTTTCTTTGCGTGGATGTGCTCTAAATATAATAATCAATCACCAAACTTTTACTAATGTGACATCACTGCACCCCCTCCCCCTACTGGGGTGCTGCCAACCAGAAATTGGAGTCATCACATGCACAATATGTACACAAAACTTCCAAAAATTGGTTTGATTCGCTACCGTTAGCGATAACCAGGAAATAGCCTGGCAATAACTGACTTATTAAAATTGAAAAAAAATTCAATCAGTTTAATTCGATATTACACCGACACGAAACATCACATAACCTACTAAGAGCTATTTGAACATTTCATAGCGATTGTTTTACACACTTCAGCGTGTTACCGTATTAGTTTTGCTTTTCACTGTTCACTGTTCGGCTGATATCACTTTAATTTCACAGATATATTTACTCCATAATGCGTACGATTTCGTGTTTCACGCGGATCGTCCATTACACTGCATGTATTTTAGGAGGCATTTTTACCATTTCATGAGCGCTAAGTAGTCTTCGTTCCTAGTTTTTGCATCTTTTAAAAAGCAGATTTTGAATAAATTGAATATTAGTCAAAATTTAAATACGGATTATTATAATTTATTATTTTTCTTTATTTGTTTTCCTCAATTTTCTGAATAGACAATTTTGTAATTAGTCTTATTTTAATAAATAAATATAACTGCACGTTTCATGTACATCTTGTTATATCATGATACACTGTTATATCCTGAGCACATCCCAGATAATTTAAAAATTGGTATGTGGAGAAACAACTCTTCTGTCTAGTTCATACCAGTGTTGATTCATATTTTAATTTACTTCTATCTTATATTTACAATTTGCGTTTGGTGATTTGGTTTGTTCATGCATGGATGGTAGCGGTTAGAATGACAAAAATACACTTTAGAAAGTGAGAAAAAAAGATAGCCATAATGTATTGAAAATCTTATGAAGACATACATGTCTGTCCCTCGACCTCTCATTCATGCAGATACACCAAGGCAGCCAGATAGTGCTACATGGTTATACGTCAATAACATTTTTGTTTAAATAAAAATGTTCAACCAAAATTTACCCATCATTTGTTAAAACAATAATCTTCATTCAACTAAATCATTTGGAAGTTTATTCATGAGGTTTTGCCCATATTAGACTCCATATGGATGTGGTTTTTTTTTAATTTTCCACACGTATTTGTTTGCGATGAATTTTTCATTTCCATATTTTTCAATTTGAATTTTGATAAATTGTTGCATACAATTTTCAATAGTTCATTTGAAAATTGAAATCCAGATTTATAATCTATTCCACTGTGTTACAGTGGACGCTCACAAATTAGAACTTTCGGAAATTAGAATCTTCCAGAAATTAGAACCAAGGGATTCAATGCATTGCACGTCCAGAAATTAGAACCGCTGGTTCTAATTACTAACCTTTTTTTGTTTTTTCTTCTTTTCTCGCCACAAAACGGTGAATCCCCATATTCGTTTTCATTTTGCTTTGTGTAATTAAACTTGGAAGGGAAGCTACGTTATTATGTGAGTAGTGGTTCAAATTGCGTATTTTGTTTGGTCAGTGTGCACATGCAATTCAATTCGCGTAATTTCCCCATATTTAACTCGATTTGCTTTTGAAAGTTTCATTGAAGTACAAAGAATGTCATTTAAACGTAAAAAGAACACTTTATCTCTAGATACAAAAATTACAATTTTAAAGAAGCTTGATGAAGGCATTCAAGCAAATCGCCTAGCCCATGACTTCAATGTATCTAAATCGGCTATAAGCTATATAATATCAAAAAAGATGCGATTTAACTGCAGTTTCTTCGACTTATCAGGAATCTCGCAATAAATCTTTGCACAGTGCCGAATATCCTGCAATGGAAAGCCGTCTGTACCAGTGATTCTTAAATCAACGTTAAAAAAATGTTACACTGGCCGGGCCAATCCTAAAAGAGAAAGCTAACCAACTTTTCGTGGAAATTTATCCTGATAAAGGTGCAGATGGTTTCAATGCAAGTGATGGTTGGTTCACGAAATTTAAACATCCCCACGGCATTCGTGAAAATTGGTGGCAAAATTCTCTCTAATGATGTCAACGAAATCGTATCATTTTTAAGGAGGCTACGAGCAAAGGTAGCTGAATTGGGTTTATTGGATACGCAAATATATAATGTGGACGAAAGTGGATTATTCTTTCGTTGTCTACCGGACAGAACATATGTTGCTGCTGGTGAGAAAAGGCACCTGACTTCAAAAAATAAAAGGAACGTATTTCTTTTTTGTTGGGAGCAAATACAGATGGATCGCACAAGCTTATGTCATTGGTAATTGGCAAAGCCTAAAACCCAAGATGCTTCACAGGATTTGAAAACCCACTTCATTACGACTGTTCAAAAAATGCCTGGATAACGTCTCGAATCTTTCCTGAATGGTTTCACAGGATATTCGTTAGCGAAGTGAGTTCGTTAGTTGCTGATTTATTTCATGTTTTTAAATTATTATGATTGTTCAACAGGTTTTTCGCTTTTCGACGGAAAATAATTTGCCTCCGAATGCTCTGCTGCTAATCGACAATTGCTCTGCTCACGCACCTATTGAAAAACTGCAAAGCGAAGACGGCAATATAGTCGCAAATTTTTTCCCTGCAAATGTAACCGCAGCTGTGCAACCAATAGACCAAAACCCTGTAAAGATGACAAAGCTCATTTACAGAAATCTGCTGCTATATACCTGTATATATATATATATACAGGTATATATATATATACAGGTATATATATATATATATATATATATATATATATATATATATATATATATATATATATATATATATATGTATATATATATATATATATATATATATATATATATATATATATATATATATATGTATATATATATATATATATATATATATATATATATATATATATATATATATATATATATATATATATGTATATATATATATATATATATATATATATATATATATATATATATATATATATATATATATACAGTAGAACGCCGATTATCCGAATTAATTGGGACCGGGGTCGATTCGGATAATCGGACATAGACTGGTAATAAAGAAAAACGAACTGCCACACATAGAATAAACTTTATTAAGTTTAACAAACAGAGTTCTACAATATCTTGCCACTTAAACATCTCGATCAGAGTAAGTTGCCTCGACGTTGGAGCTCGTTTGCGCCGGACTCTAGCGAGTTCCAACTTGTTACAACAAAACAAAAGAAAAACTACTTGGTTTTGTACGCTTAGGACCGATTCGGATAATTGGCGATTCGGTTAATCGGCGTTCGGATAATCGGCGTTCTACTGTATATATATATATCAGCAAAATGATTAGGAGCGATAATCTCTGGAGTGGCCGATCCGATTAAGCTGAAATTTTCGGAGGACGTAGATGTATATAGTAGGTAGGTCCATGCTAAAATTCAGATACCCTAAACCTTTTGGCGGCGGCGAGCGTTTAAGTGGATTTTGAGGTACTCCTTTATTTCCAAGCAGTGTAAATTTTTGTTGAAATAAATGGTTGGGAATGAAAACTTATTATGTTTTAAGCTTGTCTATGTTAGAACGTTGGAAATTTTGAGCCGCGTGTGGGTGCAGCGAGCCTAAAAGTAGGCAAAGATTTTTTTTTCAAATTTTGATTGGTCATTACTTCTGACAAAACATTGGATCATCGTGAAATTTGCAGAGCATATTGATGTTGAGTAAAATTTAACACACATAGAATTTTAAGATAGTGAGGGTAACCCTGTAGCTACGGCAGGCTCCTGAAAAAAAATCCTTCAAATCATTGACCCTCCTATAAAATTTTTGATTTTGACAAAAAATTCAAATCATTGATAAATTTTGACCTTTGTCCATCATGTCAAATTGAAATTTTGAAAATTCCGATTTGCACAAGAACGGCAACCCATCACCAAATTACCTCTATTTTCAGCACTCGAAAGTTCTGTTCGCGAGAACTGACGACCGGATTATTCGATCATAATGAAATTTACAGCACATGTTGGTATTAACTAGGACCAAGTCTGATAGAAGTGATTTTGAAATGCGGGCAACCCTGTGGCAGTGGTACCATCTTGAAAAACCACTGAGAAAAAAAACCGGTTTTTTGCCTATAACTTGCGATTTAGTCATCAAATTTTAACAAAATTCACACAGTACTTGGACCTTATTTTTGATAATATTTGGTGAAAATTTGGCTGAAAAATTAGAATAGAGTTGCCAGCTATGGTGATTTTTGTCTCCTAAATCTTGCAAAACTCCTCAGCAAAATAAAGCTTTTTTTCCTATAACTTCCGGTCCAGTGTTGAAATCAAAACGAAGTTCACGCAGTAAGTGGACCTTTAGGTGAGCCAAATGTCGTAGGAATTTCGTAGAAAAATCATGAAAGGGCTGCCAGCTATGATCATTTATGTAATTTTGTGGGATTTCTTTACTGAGCGATTATGCTATTAGATTTGCAAATGGGAATGATCCTGCAATGAAAATTAATAACAAAGATTAACGCTTTAAAAATTTGAAAAGTTTTGAGGGCGGTAGCCCTAAAATTCTTTTGACCCGTATAACTTCCACCACAGTGATTCAATCGAAACGAAATTTACTGGTTGGGTTTAACTTAACGTGAAGCAGATTTGGTATATATTTTGCTCTGCTGCTAACACAGGGTAACAAGCATTGGTCATTTTCGTAAATATTGCACCAACAGATGCTTCAAATTACGTACTCATATGCAAAGCATTTGCAATAAAAATAAGAAACCAATTTCTAAATTTTCCCAGTTTTGAAATTTTTTCGGATGGCAGCCTCAAACAACGTTTAACCGCTGAAGCTTTCGATGAAATCCTCCGATGAGAACGAAATTCAAAGGATAAGTTGATTTAAGTATGAGCTTGCTATGGTTAACTTATTGCTGCTTCGTTGCGAAAGTGTTGCCAGCACTGAAAATTTTCATCATTTGTGTTATAGTTGAGTTTTGTTGCTTTGGATAAGGAATAGTTGATATGATTCTACAAAAAAATGTATTACGTCTTTCCACATGTTTTTGTCACTCAAAGACAATTTCTTCGAAAATTAGTTTTCTAGCGGTTCTGATGCGCTGGACTTTATTTTATTTTTCACACATACAGTTACAGTTACAGGCAGCCAAAAACGTATTTCGTTGCAATTAACATCTAAAAAAATGTTTTTATTAAAAATCTTTCTGTAAATAAAGTGTTCACCTTATTTCAAGTTATGCTTGCAAAGCAAACAAATAAAAAATTGTTTTTTCTTAGATTATTATATTAAAACAAAAATACCATTAAAATAACAATTCACGAAATTGAGCGTACACTTCACAAAAATATTATAGAAAAATCCAAAAAAAAAAACACTCATAAAATTAATACTTTGTATAACCTCCTTTTACATCTATAACGGCTTGTACCCGCCGGGGTAGAAGAAGAGGAAATGTTTTCCCAAACTTCCCGTATCTTGTGTTTCAACTCATTTTTGTTCGTAGGATTCATACTTTTCAAGCGGTTCTTTATTGCATTTATTGCTATAGATGCTCGATCGGATTGAGATCTGTGGACTGTGGTGGAGTTTTTAGTTGTTTTGGGACATTGTACAAAAGCCATTCACGAACTATGTGGGTAGTATGCTTCGGGTCATTATCCTGTTGAAAGCAGAATTCCGAAGATAAATTCAGTTTTTGTGCTGATTGATGCAGATTCCGTTTTAGTATATTGAGGTATTTCATTTTGTCCATAGTCGATTCAATAAATTCCAAATTTCCGGTTCCATTTGCAGCCATAGAGCCCCACAGCATAATACTACCACCCCCATGCTTCACAGTTGGACTAAGATTTTTCTTCTTGAGTTCCGTGTTAGGTTCTCTCCATACTATTTGCTTCCCATCAGAGCCAAATAAATTAATTTTTGTTTCATCTGTGAAAATGACGCTCTCCCAAAAGCTGTGAGGCAAATTTACATGTGTTTTTGCAAACTCCAAACGTTTTCTTTGATTTGCGACATATATGAATGGCTTTTTCCGAGCAGCTCTTCCATTCAAATTATTTCGACACAAAACACGACGAACCGTTTCTGTCGAAACTGCTTTTTTAAACGTCGTGAGCACTTCCGCAGTCAACTTGGGAACACTTGTTTTGGGATTTGCCCTTACCTTGCGAACAATGAGCTGTTCATCATGCTGTGAAAGAATTTTCTTTCTTCCTCTTCCAGGCCTGTTCTTTAAGGTTCCTTCATATTTCGACTTATTTATAATTTTTTGAATTGTAGAATGTGTCCGCCCAACAATTTCTCCTAACTCCCGAAATGATTTACCCTTGTGGTATAGCTTAACAATAAGCTCTCTAGTCGAAATATCTGTTTGCTTTAGCTTAGCTCCCATTTTCACAATTAACAACAGAACTCTAAACAATTATCTAATAATTCACTTCCAAATTACAAGAAAATTTCACGAACTCTGCATGCTAAGAATTGAACTTACCGGTATACTTTAACGCGATCCAAATTCCAGTGATTAGATCAGTGAGTCCATGGTTTTTCCAAGTGTACGCTCAATTTGCTTGTGAAATTTCAGTGATACCTGGTTAATCTGTTAACAAACTGAATTATGTTATTTTATTTTGTTTGTGTTTAGTTGACCAAGCTAAGTCAAGGACAAATTTTAGAAATATAAACATATTTTTACGGCCCTTTTTTTATTACCTTTACTTCTGAGGAAGTGTAGTTTTTATATGGGTGTACGCTCAATTTTGTGAGTAACTGTATGTATTTGTTTGGGATGAATTTTTCATTTTCATATTTTTCAGTTTGAATTATGACGAATTTTTGCACATTATTTTCACTAATTCATATGAAAATTGAAATCCAGATTTATAATCTATTTTGATTAAAATCAGACGTAAAGTTGCCCAAAACTGTGTCAACCCATTTGAGTTTCGAGGAATTTATGATCTCTTACTCTAAGTTATTCCGGATTAACATAATTTAGCTGAATCACCATTATTACTCAGCTATGCTGGTTTTTTTCTTTCTTTGTTTCAAACTTTAATCCGACCCTGCCTTCATTTGCAAAGAGCTCAGGTAAACTGACGCATACAAAAGTAGACAACGGGTGTCGACGTTCTCGTTGTGTTACGTTGTGCCGCAACACTTCTTGAGAACCATGCGGAATTGTGCTGCACGTTTTGTTTGGACCGTAGGTTACCATTGACGATGCCACATGACCTCTGTTTACTGCGACATGAGAGGCTGGCTCTTCAATAAATTTCAACAAGCTGTTGAATGTCGGTTGTTATGATGTTTTTCAATTTCAATTGACTAGACGTCATTGGGAAATTTTTCAATTACATTTTGGCTGCAACTTATTTTAGGCATATTGCCACGAATATAAATTTTCTCTTTGAAAAGGTAAATAAACAAAACGTTTTTCCCTCAAAAGTAGCTAGTTTCTGTAGACTTTCGTTTTTAGGTCGATTTCGCATGGTTGCAAAGTAGCTACACGAATTTATTGCTAAACATGCAGCTGCTACAAATTACTACCATGTTGGCATGATCGGTTTGGATATTCCATTCGAGTACTAACATGCATTACAATACATACAATGTTCGTTGAGCTGAAGACGTGTATTATTGAGAAATGCATGTTGTAAAGCAATAAACCTGGAATTGGCTGTTGTTTTGCAGATTTTATGCCGACGCATTTCTATTTCATTTATTTATCTACATTTCGTAAAACATTGTTATAATTAAGCATAAAATACAATCTCAGTTCCAAGCAAAATCATATACTATATCCCAAATGCATCTGACTTTAACGGTTTCAATAGTATGTGTCTTTGGTGCTGCTTGCTCCAAACAAAAAGATTCTGAATGACTTCTTCGGTTTATTCAACAAAAACGCGTTGGTATGCTAAAAGTTGTTTTTATTCACTAAAATATTTTACACTCACCAAGCATTATACTGGCAAATAAGTATGTATATATATATATGTAGAGTTTGCTCGCCAAACTGATTTGAATGCAAAGCATGATTCACTCTCACCATATACCTACCGCGTCAAGTTTAAAGGTATATTCCGTATCTAACAAGCAAACATAGCACTTAAGATACTGGTTGCTTGGTGGGGTTTTTATTTCATTTTGAATTCAAACAATATTGCACTTGGACGTGTCACGCTGTGCTTGTAAAACAATTCGAATCTTGCGAGTGGCTTTTCATGCTGTTCGAAGACGCGGTAGTGTTTATAGTAAATGATTCATTAAAAAATGTATTTGTGATGATGATGTCGATTGCACAATATTGCTTAAATCGAGCTTGAATGAAGAGTTTCAAATAACTTCAGATTGGACTGTATTTTGGACTGTAGATTGATAAAATATTTTAAAAGATACACGATTCGAACTTGGAGTGTAATTTTTCGGTTGAGCAGTGAATTAATCTATTACATATTACTATTTCAATTTTCTGACAGTTAATAAAAGAGAAAATACGTTTTTATATGATTTCTCATCTAAATCACTATGGCTTCCATAAATAATTGACATTTTGCATTTATGTTGTATAATAATGATTAATTTATTACCACAAATGATTATATTATTATCTGATTATATTAAAATCTGATTATAGACAATAACTGCAGAGCTATTCACCTATATGTATAAAACTTTATATACATAGATGAATAGCTTTGCAGTTGTTGTTATTACCACTGCATATTACGTAGTTGTTTGAAAATTATAATTTCGTTTGGCCTCGTGGGATGCTGGTGGGTTGTGAAAAGTGACAAGTCTGTCGATTATTGGCAGGGGATCCTCTTCTTTAAAAAGGAAAATGCACTGTTAGTCTTAAATGCCCAGAAACGGTTGCCAAAAAAATTGGTCCTGCATATCTACCGAAGCGACAGGCTAAAGAGCTCTAGTCTGCAAAACTTGGTTCAAAGCAAGTGGCTCAAACAGAAAAGGAACCACTTGACAAAAGAAATGCCTGTTGTAAAGAAATAAACCTGAAATTGGCTGTTGTTTTGCAGATTTTATGCTGACGTAAACAATGTAAAAACCTCTCTGAGTCTGAATCTCTATTTACTGATGGGGTTAGCGTTGTAAAAACCTCGGAAATGGGTAGCTGTGTTGACTTCTTGATTCTAGCAGCAGAGGAAGGGGCTAAGGCAGCTACTGTCCCCAAGGAGAAGGGCTTCCACCTTACCCTAGTTAATAATGATGAAAGTACTTCAAAATTAACCTTCACCATTTCAAAACAGCATATGCTGCCCTGCTCCTCCGCTTGTCTAGCTCAGGGAAAGAGCTAATCTTAATCCAAGAACCATGGGCTGAGAAGTAACAACCGGATTTGTGGATGTTTATATAGATAGACTGGTGACACCTGATGGCTTGCAGAAACCACGAGTTTGTATTATTGTTAAGAATATAATTAATGTTCTTGTTATTCACAATTACTATATAACTATGAGAGAATAAGTGCTGAAATTAATTCTATAAATTGGCTTAGTTTTTTTTCGTGAACTTGATCCTAACCGTGCTGCTCTCTGCTTCTACCACAAGCTTCATCAACTTATATTAGCTAACACCCCTATATGTCTGGCTATTAAGTCTCATGATGCTCCATGGCTTACCCGTAATGTCTTGCGTGCTTTAGATACTAAAAACGCTGCTCGCCTGAAGTATTTGCAGTCGGGGTTTGGAAGGGACTATGACGTTTATTCTCGTTTACGATTTGCTGCTAAAAACGAAATAAAAATTGCAATGCGCAGCTACTTTTCTGATATTGAATCGTCACTTAGATCAGATGGTCCTAAGAGGTTTTGGTCATATGTGCGTAATTTAAAATCTTCTTCCTCTATACCTGATTCTGTTTCTTTTAATAATTCTACTCCGCAAGGAATATGTAATCTTTTTGCTGACTTTTCTTTCTCTGTATACTCTAATTTTTCTTCTCATGTCTCCAGCATTCCTCCATTTCACTTTCCCACTTGCCTATCTCTACTTTAGACCAATCCTCTTGAAGTCCAATCTATTATATCTACGTTTGACTCCACCTCTTCGCTTGGCCCTGATGGAATTCCCAACTTTTTCGTTAAAAAACTTGCTTCTTCTCTTTGTGTTCCCTTGTCCATCATTTTTAACATTAGTCTAGATCATGGTATTTTCCCAGCTTCTTGGAAAGTGTCAAACATTTTTCCTATCCACAAGTCTGGTGATTTAAACCTAGTCACAAACTATCGCCCGATCTCTATTATTCCTTGTTTTCCTTAAATTTGTGAGCGTCTAGTTTTCAATCGCGTCTATGATTCTCTTCGTCACATTTTTCCTGCTCAACAGTATGGTTTCGTAAAAGGCCGAAGTACTACCACTAACCTTGTAGAGTTTTCTCATTTTGGTGCTTCTGCTTTAGATAATCACCATCAAGTAGATGTCATATACACTGGCTTCTCTAAGGCCTTTGACTCGGTCCATCATGAGCTCCTTTTTCTTAAATTAGAGCATTATGGTATATCGGAGCCCCTTCCCTCGTGGCTCTCATCATTTGTATTTGATCGTATTTGTTATGTCTCTCTCCGTGGCTCCTCGTCCTCTTCTTTTTCTCCTACCTCTGTTGTACCTCAGGGATCTATTCTTTGGCCTTTGCTGTTTAATATCTTCGTCAATGATCTTCTTAATGTGTTTGAATCACCTTGTCTAATGTACGCTGATGACCTGAAAGTTTTTCGCGTTATCAATACTCCCATCGCATATTCACCATTTGAGATCGCTCCCTAAGCTCTGGCAACCAGAGAATGAAGAGCCGACTCGCATGATTTGGTACGACTGGTACGCATGTTGCTCATCATTCAAGGGGTTAGACTTAAATGCCCTAGTGCGTATGTGTCATTCAACAAGTCTCTCCAGGCATTTCAACATAAACGAAGTTAAGCTGATCGTCCTTAAGTTCCTTGGGTCCGAATAGTCATCTTTTCCCGGTTTAAGTATAAAAACTACCTCAACCTCTCGCCAAGGTGACGGAACATGCCCCAAGGCTAGGCATGCCCAGAAAATTTCTCTTAACTCTGCCTCCAAGTGGTAAATTCTCCCCCTAAGCATAACCGGATAGATACCATCCAGGCCCGGCAATTTGAAATTTTCAAAAGACATGATTGCATCCCTGACCTTTTCACTAGTGACCACAGATCTGGCTACGTACCAGTACGTCCTACTGCTGCAAAGAGCAGTAAGTTTGGTCAGAGGCGCAGATGCCTTCTGCGTGTCAATTAAAGGAGCACCCGGAGAGTGAGCCCCCGGAAAGTGAGCCCCAAGTAAAGTCTGTAGAGACACTCTGTTTTGGACTTGGTAAAGTCACTATCCGAGCGTTTTAGAGAGTCCAGGTTAGCTGATTGATCCTTATCTAGGACTTTGCAAAGCCTCGACGTCTCCCGTGTACCTTCTAGTCCCTCACAGAAAGATCTAAATGATTCCCACTTCGAAGTCCTCACCAGATTTTTATATGTTCTCTTCAAGGATTTTTAGGCGATCCCGTCATCCTCAGTGTTGTTCTTACAAGCTGGATTGAGAAGTTTCCTGGTACTTTTACTTAGCTTCTGTAGTTCCCGATTCCATCAGGGAACCGTCTTGCCACATCTGCTCTTACTGATCAGGCTGGCCTCTTATGTCCCTATTCAGAGTGCTCAACCGGGATTCTATCGACTTTGGAGAGTTCATCCAACCACTAGGACACGCTCTTTCTGCAAAAAGCCAATTGAACTTAGCTTTAGGGATTTCAATGTTATGTTTACATACTGGATAATAGAGTAATTTTAATAAAAACGTTGTTATATAATTGGGAGCTAAAATATCTACTGTGCTTCAGTTCAGTGAACTTTAACCTACATGAGCTATACACTGAAAAAAATCCACATAGCGCCCAGAGCCGTGTAACATAGCGCATTATTTATGGTCCCATACGCCATGTACATAGTACTCTGAGCCATACAATATGGCTCCCAGCGCCATAATCTCAGAATCTACATAGCGCATGTTACATGGCGCAGCATTTATGGTGCCACACGCTATGCACATAGTGCCCTGATCCATGCAGTATAGCTCCCAGCGTCATAATTACATGGCGCAGAAATTATGGCCCCACACGCCATATTACATAGTGCCATGAGCTATGTAATATGGCTCATGGAACTACAATTATAACTCGCAGCCATACTGTGTGAGGGGATCTATAAATGTCAGCAAGTGATACTTGAGTATCGTCGATAGATCGACTACATTCTCAATCGGCTAAGGGCGCATATTATTGAATGGCTCCTTCGGCGACTCTAAATGCAGCCCGCGCCTGTTTGTTGCAAGCAAGTGGCTTCTCCGTGTGCTCATTTATGGTAAGTAGCACTGTTTTGACTGATTTGCTTCTTCAATGTACTATAGTCTTCCACGCCATGTACTATAGTCTTCCACGCCATGTACTATAGTCCTCCACGCCATGTACTATAGTCCTCCACGCCATGTACTATAGTCCTCTACGCCATACAGTATAGTCCTCCACGCCATGTAATATCGTCCGCCACGCCATGTACATGGCGTGGCAGACTATAGTACATGGCGTGTAGGCCTATGTACTTTTCGCCATGTATTATGGCGTGTGGCGCTATATTTTATCACAATCCCTAAATCGACTATGTACATGGCGCCAGAAGTCTATAAATTATGGCGTCTGGCGCCATGTGTTTTCTCAGTGTAGCTATTCTAAAATCAAAAGTTTAAAAAAATTACTGTTTGGTAAAATGTGCAAAAACAATATGGTACTCAAAACAGTAACCACTGACTGCCGCCGTTTAAAATAATAAAATTAAGCTAAACCGTTTGCCATGTAATTGAAAAAAACAGTACTGTACTAGCGTGAAAAATTACACCCACTAAGCCATTATTGCAATAAATCCAATTTTCTTCAATTTATTATTGTATTTTTTTCTTTTGCCATCTTTCCAACTCTTACAAATTATTTACAAACCGCTTCTAAGCAGCTAATACACGCTTCAAGAAATTTAGAACCCGAGAACATTTTCACAATACATTACCTACTCGTACATGTGTAAGTATGGAGTGTGGATGAGAAAAATAATTCCCGTGAAACATTATCGTATAATAACGACAAAAGAATAAGTCGTCAGCTTACCCAGCCGTATAGACAGCCATCCCGGTCAGTTTAATTTTCGCTGAAAGAATCATCATAAGCTCTTATTCTTTCACGGAAATTCCGACGAACGAAACTTGTCTGCAGGCACCGACGCTATTGCGGTTTCAATAAAAAAAAAAAACAGAATACACCACGCATCCATCTTAGTAGCAATTATCTGCAAGTTTTACACACAAAAGTAGTAATTTCAGAAAAAAGTAAGAAAGTAAATTTGAAAAGGTCGCTGATCTTCGAATGTATTCTAACACAATGGGCTATGGGTTCCGGATGTATCTTTGGAGTTTTTTTTGGAAATGAGTTTTGGACATGTCTTCAAGTCAAAAATTGTTCAAGTAATACAAAGAAGCAAGTATTTGGGGAGGTGAGCTTTTCTTATTTAGTTTCTGCAAGAATCGTTGTAGCTTTTTTGATGATTTACTATGTGCTGGAGGGTTTTAAATGGTGTCAAGTTTACCTTGAGTAATTTTTATCAAAAAAACATCGTTTACCTCAAAATTTGTCTTTTCATTTACAGATCTATATATGGCTTGGGGTCTAGTTATCTGGCCTGAACCAACCAGAGTTGAATAACACCACCAACACTGAACAATATGTATTTTTAAAACGGTACAAACAGTACTCTGGTCACAGATGAGACAACATTGAAAATAAAGCGACGCTGTAACGCATTGTTAGGCCCCAAATCATTATGATGGAACACCCAACAAACATAACAATTTTCGACTTACCTAGCCATGCTAACAGCAAATTGCTAGGTAAACATTTATCTTTTTCACCGTAGTACGGAGACACAATCGAGATGTATGCTGTGGCTCTAAGACCCACGGTTAATAAACTTTACACGATTCTAACGAACAATTTCATGTTGTAAAGTGTGCTCATTCCCCTAGCGTTATAAAAGACTTTTTGTTTGTTCACTTGTAACTTGTTCATTAAATGTTTTTATCAGCTCATCTGTTGGTTTGATGATTTAATTTTTTTTTGAGAAAGAAAAGAACACAATTGAATAGAATGTTGGTGGGATGATAATTGCTCTGTGGTTTCGGACGTTTTTTTCAGCCACCCAATCTACAAAGAAGCGATAAAAACGAACTCGGTGGAATTTTAATTTCAAACAGAGGCTCAGCGTAAAGCTAATCAAAAATTGAGTTTTTTATGTTGTGATAGGTAGGTAGGTATAGAAGTATTTTTTTTAAGAATTTTAAGTTTTTTCAACATGGCCGAACAGTCATAGCAGGAAACAGTCATAACAGTGTCTTTATTCAGTTCTTATTATAAGTATACTCTCTGCAAATCTGTTTTGTCGTTTTCGTACATCAAATTCTGATAAAAATTACCGGCTTAAATGAAAATCACGAATTGTTTTGTTTGAGGGACTATCAAAAATTGAATTTTAACTAAGTGGTCTCGATAGTATTTCTATGGTGTTGTAGACTGGAAGAGAAGAAGCTGATCACAATTTAATATTTCTACATAAAATTAATTTATTGTAAATTATTAAGCCTACAGAATAATAGGTCTACGGATATAGAATTACAGAACTACGATAATATCGATGTGTATTGAGAGTGCATTTCAATAGTTTTTTTTATGGATTAGGCTTTTAATTGTTTGTTTCTGGTATGGCAGTAATAAGCATTCAGACATTTTGCCCGGAGCTATGTTCTGTTTGTTGAATCATCTCTGTACATTTATTTTACCTACATATACTTGCGCAGCATTATTTAATTTATTATAATACAATTGATTGCACTCGGTTTGCTGTTGTCAGTATCTACACTGTTTAATTTGACTGCATAGTATGCAAGCGCTGCCAGATATTATCGATATGAGGCGCCAAATGAAGAGACCTAGAAGAAAAAGAGTAATCAATTAATAATAAATCAATAGTATAATCATTGCTTTATACTAGAAGCAGTAAAAAAAACGGCAAAATTAAAAAAAAATTTATGCATTTTCCCCCAATGCAACCATAACTACTTCACGGCAAGATTAAGTACCCTACTTTGTGAACTGATGACTGAAATAAAAGTAAGCGGAATAGAAAGTTTTTTGGGGCTGCCATCTGCGTAATCTTTAAAGTTTCGAAATGAATATTTAATGGTAGCTATTGTTGGTGCAAAAATAACGAAAATACTTGGTGATCGCAATTATCTGCTAGCACCAAAGGAAAAAGTTATCTTAATATGTTTCACTTTAAGGCCAACCCACCCTGTAGATTTCGTTTCGACGCGACGGTTCTGTTAGAAGCTATAGAGGTAGAAGGATTTTAGGTTTATCGCCCCGCAAAATGTTCAAAATTTTCGAATTCGAAGCATTTGTAATCTAATTTTACTACAAAATCCTGAATATTTGAAAAAAATAATTTATCGTTGCAATTTTTAGTAACAAAAATGACGAAAATTGCTGTAACTGGCAGCCCTATCCTAATTGTTTAATCAAAATTATTCGAAACTTAACCTACAGAAAGTTTTATTTTTTGTGTGAGTTCCGTTTAAATGTGAGGACTGCATCGGAATTTACAAGGCATCATCATTATTATCATCGGCACTACAACCGGGGTCCGGTCCTCGCTTCCTTCAGCATTTTTTTTTTTGCACCGGACCGGATCATCCAATTGGCTACCACTAAGTTGCGGGCACCCTGGTCAACGCTATTCCTCCAGCGCGAATACGAGCTCCCTCGCTTTCATCTTCTGTAAAATCTGCCACAAAGACTTTTCCGAGCAGCTCTTTGCCGAACTGTTCCGAGGTGTTCTTCTTGCAAATGATGCCGTCATGTACTTCGTCTTATTTTCATTTTTGTACTTTTGTGCAGCCCCTCCAGCTCGAACCGGATGAATGGTTCCAGTACAGCTAGTTCAGATATTCAGGAGATGTTACTGTCATCTGTAAGTCAGTATTTAGCTGGATTTTGTGGCGATAGTCAGTCTTTTTGACATATAAGTGTCTCAGATTGCTTTCTTCAATGTCAGGTTGAAAAGGAGGCAGACTAGACCATTTTTTGTCGAAGCCCATTAAAAATGTTGAACGGTCTGGACCGCAATCCGAAAATTTTTGCTTGGCTTGCGATATTGGTCATGGTCAAAAAACAAAATCATGTCAGTTTGGCATAAGGCATTTATTTAAGCGATTTTTCAAGGTAGACCTGTTAGTAACACTCTATCAATTCAATGGCCAAAAAACACTGATCGAAAAAACACTGATGAACACAGAAAATTCCTTCAAATGTTCATGCACAAAAAAAAGATATCGAAATTTTGCCGATGTAAATCGAAACTCGGAGTTGAAAGGTAAGACAACGTAAATCCAAACGACTTAAATCGAGGCGACGTAAATCGAGGCCCGCCTGTACTTCTTTTTTGTAAAAAACTAAAAAAAATTCAGGAGGTTCGATGTTTTCAAAATTTTTCGCTTCTCTTTACTTTCCGTAGCTATAAAGTTACTAGGATATTCATAACTTGTCACATGTCGTCAGTTTTGACTAGAGTTATCTCTCTCACTCTAACAATTACCTTGACCCATTTTGTAGGAGTCGCTCGATTTCTTCCTCTGCCTGGCAAAGTTTTCACTTTTTGAAGTAAATTTTTATTTTGTTGGCTACTAATAGAGGGTATTCCTATGAAGCCTAAAGTTCTTCGAAAATTTTGGCACAGAAAAACAATTTCTTTCTTCAGTAACAATAGCTGACTTTCACTCAATGCTAACTTGATAATCTCGGGACATTTTAAAACGATTTAAACACAACCTAATGCTATAAAAACTAAACTCTGAGGTATGCGAAACTAGAACTTTACACATAAGATGCACAAAATGTGGCAAAAAATCATCCATTACTCTACTATAACCATATTTCGCAAGTACACAAATAATTGTGGTACGAAAATGTTGTGTACAAATAATTTTGGCACCGTCTGTACATTGTCCTGCTGAGTGGGCGATATGGCTCCCCACCACACACATCATTCATATCAGGCGGGGAGCTGAACACCTTTGAGTCGTTTTTAAATTGCGATCGAAACTCACGTGAAGCAGTGAAACCAACAAACTGATAGCTAAATAGCACATGAATCTTAACGAGTGAGAAGAAAAATGTAATGCTACAAGAATATTGTCTTTCAATGTACAGCTTGTTACTTTTTAGCTGTTATTTTCAGCTACTATTGCTATTTGAAAATAGCAGTTTGGCCAATCACTAATTTCGTACACTTGACTTTTTCGAAATTCATTTATTATAATTAATTATAAGGGTATTCAAAATATAACTAAAATGACCGCCAGTACCAAAGGATTAAAGATAAGTGAAATTTTGTGTAACTAGGGCTTATTTCATTATGTCTTAAAAATTTCCGCTCAATCGAAATAGTCATTGCATTTGTTTGAACATATAGATTCAGGGCTGCACATAAGCCACGAAGGGATTGAAATAGCTTATTGTTTTTTTTTAAATATCTATAATATTTTCTTTCCAATTTATTCAGAACTAGCAGAGCATTTTTGAAAAAATTCATGATGGCAAAATTTTGAGGCGTGGTGCAGCGTACCAAAATTATCCAATTTGGTTTTTGAAAGCCAAAAATCAATTGTCATAAAGCAACGACCATATAAAATAGGTTTTAATGTTAGAGTGAGTTCGTCCCTCGGAATTATCGGTTCGTTATTTAGTTGATCATTTTCAGCGCCAGGATTCTTTGTGTCCATGTGCATAAAGTCGGCGTACGAAGAAGGTGAATATTGAACGCGTGCAAGACACTGTTGCAGGAGAATGTGGAACTTCAAAGTGGAGAAGATGTACTCAATTCGGTATTATTTGGACGTTTTTGTAGCGTATTTGGCAGGGTTTAAGTCTATTAAAGCTAAATTAAACCACGGTCATGTCATTTACAAGTTGATAATATCCGATGAAGCTCTCCAGCTCAATGGTTTTGTAAATAGGCAGAATTGTAAGACTTGGAGCACCGAAAATCCAAGGGTTGTACATACAGCTAGAAAAGAAAATGGATACGAAATGGCTATCCGTGTACCCATATGTGAGTTAGTTTTTTTTAATACACGCACAACATTGCTCTCTCATAAAAATTCCGCTCAGTGCACCCCTTTCTACCGCACTCACAACCGAAAAGCCCTAATGCTGTCTCCTATTTCCGAAAAATGTGAGGAATGTCAGATCGGGGTAAAAGCGTGCAACGGGCAACAAAAAAGAAATGTCAATGTCAGTTTGATTAGTGTCGGTGAAGCAAAATATTGACTTTAAGTCAAAATTTCTCACAAAAAATTTTTGAAATTGTTGAGCGTGTACCGTAGAAACATAAATCTACGTGAGGGCGCGATAAACTGTGTCGGTTTCAAGAATAAGTTAGCAGTCGAAAATTCCAATATAGTGCGAGAATGAAGTGCCGCGTTCCAGGTTGCAATAATAGCCACAGAAGTGCATATTATTTATCATATTTCGGGTAAGTGAAAGTAACCTTTGGCACCAATGTTGTCTTCTTTTTGAGTGAAATCATAGTTTATTTCATTTACAAAAAAAACATTTTAATCTTCACTTGCCGGTTGCGGAGAAAAAAAATTTCAAACGAGGTTCAAAATGGCGATCTCTCGTGTTTTTCACATTAGCGTTACCGTATGAACTGTGTAGAGCTCACACCCGTACCTCATTCTCCCACTAATAAGCAGAAAGTCGAAAATTAGACAATTTCTCTCGTTCGATTTGCGGCTGTACACCAGACAGATTTGCTCTCTCTCTCTTAAGGGTATAAGTTGGTGCGGAATAAACTCCTGAAAAATTGTTGATCCGTTCTTTTTCCAGAAAGGTAATGGTAACGCTGTAAATATCTCTTGAGAACGGTGTCGGGCTATGCTTCAATATTTGCAGTCGAAAATCGTCTTGGAATGTAGTTTCAGCAAGATGCTGTTACTTGTCATACTGCTAAAGCCACAATGAATCTTTTAAAAGAGATTTTCGGCGAACGCATACTTTCTGGAAGATCCACCACGTCCTTTTAATCTAACAGCCCCTGGCTTTTTTGTGTGGAATTATTTAAAAGAAAGGGTACACGCAAGTAAACTTCAAGCAATTCCGCAACTCATGGACAACATACGCATTGAAATAGAGAGACTCTATTCAAAAAAAACTCACAGCCGTCATTGAAAATACATTTAAAATAGCCGCTGCTTTCAAAGTTGTAAATAGAGGCAATTTAAATGATTTTATTTTTCATAATTACTTAGTTTCATAAAATGCCCAAAATTGGTACTGTATTAATAAATATGCTTATTTATTTAATATGTCTTCTATCAACAATATTATTCTAGATCACAATCGAATCTCGTTCGCGAATCTCCAATGGGCTTTGAATTTTGTGAATCTCGTTTATCGAACACACTATGTAAAAAGTTCGACATTCGATATATCATAAACTATTTTCGTTTATATAATAACTATTTTCGTTTATATTCTTGTTTATATGAAAACCCATGCTGCTCGGGAAGAGGATATGGAAAATCATGGATTTCATTCTAAAGTGAATTATTTTATTCAAATAGCTTACTGAAACAGAAGAAAAAGGAAGTAGGACTATGATTAAAGACAACAAAAACATTGCCACCATTAAAAATTGCATAAAAATTAGAAATTTTGGAAAAACTCTGGCTGATGAGCTCATATTCAAAAGAACAGACAGTAATGGATACAATGAAGAAGCGTTTCCGGCTCGAAAATTGGGAATGCAATCGATTCCACCACCGCGGTATGCAGATCAAGCCTCAATGATAAGTTCCCAGCTTCAATCAAGTTTGTATAGATTAGGCCTTGTTTACACATGTGTCCATGCGTTTAAACCGGTTTTTTAGAAGACAGGAATGAAGTAAAAGAGGGCGGATACGTTGATTTGCACTTCCACTCCCGCCTTCTAAAAAGCCGGTTTAAACGCATGAACTTGTGTGTAAACAGGGTCTTAAAAATAGTGAAAGAAGATGGTGAGAAGAAATCAGAAAGACATGTAAAAGAAAGGAAACTTTTAAAAGAAATGGAAAAAGATTACGAAAAAATCGTATACATCCTGCTGAGATGGGGAGGTAAAGTCGTTGAACATAACATAGCTGGGAATACAGACATTTTCAAATTTGAAATTTCAAATTCGTCAAGATCACAGAGAGAACTTGATTTTCGATACTTTTTCCTGACTGAAACATGAAGATTCTATAGACTTAATTGGGTAGATGGTAAGAGTATAGATAACTTTATAGAATCAGGACAACCATTTGTAAACTGCTTGATTCATATCTAGCCCACCAATATGAAACACCATTTAATTCTTTCACACTCAGATACCATTCCTTGTCTTCTATTCGATGGACCATTCAGTAGAACATACACGGAAAAAAAGGCACTGAACCATATGAATGGAGGCCGGTGAATACAGATATATCAAGAAATATCAAATATTAATGAGGTCGCGAATATGACCATACAATTTGCATGTAGCATTAAGCAGCGGAAGAGAGCTAAGGGAAAGAAAGACCGAAAGTCTGATTGAAAGCTAATTATTAGACTTAATGCAGTTTGTAATCTGGTCGGGTCAGTATTAAGCCAAAAGATAAAAATAATAATGAATGTAAGATGATAATTTCAACAGAAAATAACTTTCATAAACAGTATAAGAACTGCTACAAAAGAAATGAACAGGGTTATCAGAAAACCAAATACGAACTATCACTCATTGAACAATAGATTCTAGAAATTTCTTCCGTTTCATTATATCATTGTGCTTTTATTCAAATTAGATCCGCATGCGTTTATGCCAGTAAACAAATTTTTAAATCTAATCGACGATGAAAATCCATCAAAAGAGAGAAAAATTGAAAAAGAAATAGAATCACTTGTGTCAAGTAGGTTGAAAACAATCGACGATTCAAACGCTTTAAATATATGATGATGACATTTTTTCATGCAATATGGCATTACAAAGTGAAGCCTTCAAATCAAATTTAGATGTATTTCACATTAAATAAAAAAAATGGACAGTAAATATTACAAACTGACAACGTTTAAATAAAGTATGCACGTTAAATGTTTTTGCCTGCGCATGATTTATATGCAATATTTTTTAACATTTCTAGCCGTAGTAGCTATGATTTCTCTGCATTATCTCGTTTTTGGTCATTGCGCTTTTTTCTAGATCCCAAAAGAGAGTTACTATGTTTCAAAATGAGCTCATAGCTGCTTTTAGATTCAAAAATTAATACCAAAATTGTAAAAGCTTTCTAGGTCTGAAAACACCAAATACTTAATTCTATAACGTTCATGTCCCCGACCATTACAAACCACGCTCCAATCAACCATATTTGTACTGCGGTCTCCATCAACAGCATGCCACTTTTTAAGTGCTTTGTTAGTATATCCGACTTATTTGCATTTTGCGTGGTTTCCGTACAATGCTCTAACGAAAGTCTATATACATGTTCATCAATTCGTACCGGATGCAGTGAATCCACGACTCTACAGATCACCAAAACAGGAAAAATTACCAAAATTCGTGAAAACTTTCCCTGTGTGATATTTTCCGCAATTTTTAATGTCGTTTGTTGTTCTATGGATTTGGATTTCATTGAAAATGAGTTCCGAATAATTAATAGTTGCAGAATAAACTTATGCAAATAGGTCAAACCAAAGCGTAGGATTTGTATTTAAGAACAATGAGGATGCTGTATGCTTTTATAAAAAAGTGCTGGCGTACGTGTGAAAATTTTTTGTGACCTATCGGTCATAAATTTAATTTGATGAATTATTGAAATTAAATAGACAACAAGTGTATATAGTTACGACCAGTTTTATTTCCCTATTTTAATTTATTTCAATTTGCATCAAAGTTGTCTATTTAACGCTATGCATTGTGTGTAATAATTGCGAAATCATGTAAATTATATATTTTCCGCATTAGCCGCGCTGGAACGTGATGGGTTTGATGTGATGTGATGTGATGAGCATAGTAATAATAGTTGAAGTCACATGGAACTCTTCGGAGCTAGAAATATGTGTATAGGGTGTACTATCGGCTAGTATCGTTTAAAAAATATTGTACAGTAAAGAAATTATTAATATATAAAATTATAAAAAATATTGAAAGTAAAAAAAATTATTCACAAAATTATAATTGATGTTTACGAATATGTATTGATTAGTTCCACGACCCACTTTACCGCTGATTTAACTCAGGGACCTATTTTAAACCTGAGTTAACTCAAAGATCGGTGCTCGGTACCCCGCCTGAACTTATATCCGAACCAATTATCTCGCTCTACCCACCAGACTAGGGTTGGAAAACTAATTGTATTTACCGGTCAACGGTTAAACGTTAACCAATCGGCTTTTAGCCGGTGGAAGCCTTGAGGTGAAAAATTTAAACCGGTTAATCGCCGATTTTTTTGAAAACATTCTGGATTATTGCTAAAATCATTATATATTCAGATTGGCAATGAGTTTCGATCATTTTAATAAAAAAAATGAGGCTAATCAAAACTCAAAAACTTCAAATAGCATTTATTTTTATGAAAAAATGCACTCAACAGAACAATTAAATATAATACAGATTTCTAAACTTAGAGCTAAACGATATTTGCTGCTAAGCTTCTCACGGGCAATATTTCATCTGAACACCTTTTCGGTTTATTTGGCCTCAATACCAAGGGTCATAGATTGAGACACGTCAACATTTTATCTGTCCCTTCCTATCGGACCAACTACGCCTTCAATGAGCCCGTTTCGTCCATTAAAAGAAATTTTAGTAGTGATTACAACCAATTTGACTCTAATTTAAGCTTACCGTCTTTGAAAAAGAGGGCCACAGCACGGTTGAATTCAAGGATCATCTGAAAGCCAATGTGTATCGATGTCTTAATACTGCACACACCCATCCTGTCCACCCTCGTTTTGATCAGAAAGGCCGGGCCAAACACGATGAAAGTAGCTTTATCAGGATGTGCGCCAAATACAACTATCCGTCTTGTCCGCCTTCAAGCGGACTGCTGGACAGGATGGACTCGTACATCCGGCAACACCTTGGATAGAGAAGTCCCCTGCAAATTATTTCCAGATACGAAGACTATAAATCGATCGGCGGAATACTCACTAAGGTAACTCATTATGGAAAAAGCTGGGTTTGCATTCTCGAAAACAAACTTCTTATAGCGAGTGTCGAGAAAGGATGCTACTGCATATGGGCGAAGTAACTCGATTTCAGAAAATTTAGAGTTGATTTGCGCTAGAAGTTGCTTGTTGACATTGAATGACAAGGGCTATGTTGGCAGGTAGAACTTGACATCCTGAAAGTTTAGATGAATTATTTAGTAAGTGCTCAAAGGTATCAATAATATATAAAGGGTGGCCAAAGACGTTAATGAGATGACCTGCACAAATGATGTGCTACTCCGCGCCGACCACCAGGCGAGCAGCAGCTTTGGCATTGGCCCTCCGTTGGTGACAACCCCTTGCACTTTGTCGGTGTTGATTTGCCATTCGTTGCATATTTCACGAACACCAGCTGCAATGTTTTCGGTATTTTTTCTCTCTGGCATATAGCGGACACCCAATTCAATGTTGCGAAATTTCTTAGTTTTCTTAGTTTCTGCCGCACCAAAAAATGAAAGGAAAACAATAAAAATCTGTTTTTAAAGATTAACAACATCCGACGCACGTCAGAATGGAACCTTGTGAAAAATTCTTTAACAAATCAATGACTTGGATTTGCTAACGAATTTTCCACTGCAGCCTGCTAATTAAATGGCAAATAATTGTCTAACACAAGTTGATTGCGTTAGAAGTTATTGTTGTAAGTTTTCTATCTTTGAAATGCGCCGTCCACAAGACTAGTGTGAGTCCGATAGACTTGGCATTCGACCATAGTCAACCCGCAGCTGCTGGAACTTCTGTTCCATCGCCTTGGTACACGTAGGTTTGGAGGGCCTTGCCTTGAAAAATGCATTGCAAAATGTCTTGAAGCCCTGTTTGTCCGGCGTCATTATTGGCATGTCGTCACGTGCAGTCATGAACAGTAAGGCGTTATTAACTTGCTTGTCCCGGTGACCAGCTCCTAAAGAGAAAAATATAAGAAAATACAAAAATACAGAAACCATGAGACAAGCAATTTCAAATGCATACTCCTCTCGCATGAGGCATCATTAGAAATGGACGGATAAGAGCGTTGCCATCGGATGAAAATAGACGAGTGCTTACTTGAGGAGGACATGGTGTTAGCGAGACACTTGTCCATCGGCCCTTCGAAGCTAGCTCTCGCAGCGTCACCCTGCTGATCACCAGCGCGCGTGCACTAGGAATATATCAAGGAAAGATTTCACGATTCACGAGGATACAATAAGGTGAAGCGTAGCGTTAACCGATATGAGTTATCTTTCTTGTGCAGGTGGGTCATCAGTATCCTCGTTGTTACTTCTGGTGTCGCTGACTCTCTTTTTCTTATTTGAGTCTTGCTTAGGAGTAGAAATGAAGTGCACCTGCGTAAGATGCTCTGTACTTGTGGACGGATTTGAAAATTACTTGCCGCATTTTAAGCACTCGGCTGTTTTGCCATCACTGCACCTCTCTACCAGGCCCCACACACTACTCGGTGCCATTTTATTTATGGCCAGATAATAGCAAACGAGAACTTCCCAGAAATGACAGAAATTTAAAACATGCTGAATGCTGAAGAGATGTTTAGGCTTATCGTCCCTGAATTCAAAAATTTTGCCGTTTGCAATTAGCAATCAAATCCCATGCTTCTATAGATCGCTACGGTTAACTGCAAAAAGGATTCTTAAATCTAAAAGAAAGAATTCTCCGTTATTTCAAGCTGCACTTCAAACTCCCTTGATATCTTGTTATGGTATAATTTTAGATCGGTTCAACAACTTTTTTATGCTGTTTAGCTCTATTGCATACTTAATTTTAGAAAAAAAATTAAACCAGTAAATCATACAGTATAGGATATATGGGTTTTATTACACCAATCCTCCTATAATAATCAACATTTACCGGGGTCCTGGTTATAGATATATTCCGCTTTTCACATATATATATATATATATATATATATATATATATATATATATATATATATATATATATATATATATATATATATATATATATACATATATATATATATATATATATATATATATATATATATATATATATATATATATATATATATATATACATATACATATATATATATATGTATATACATATGCATATATATATATATATATATATATATATATATATATATATATATATATATATATATATATATATATATATATATATATATAAATATATATATATATATATAAAACAGCTGCCTCCTATAGTTGAGCATACCATAGTATGTGTGGAAATAAGATTTTGAAAAAGTTTCAGAACTAATCCTTGATGATACTAAAGGAACTCAGCAAATAAATTACCGTAGTACAATCACTAATCTTTACAGATGACTGGCTAGTAGTGATGAAGCGTATATACTGGAACAGGTCAATAGAACAGGTACTATTTTTGGAACAGCCAGTACCTAGTACGAAATTCAAAAATACTAGAAACGAGTATTTTTGTGAACTATACATGTATTCAAGAATTTACCCAATAAATTTTCTCCATTTGATTCATTTCAATCAAACAGTGACGTAATAGTATCCTAATATCAATATGTACTCGTTTTTCATACTTGCTGGTGCTTTCATACTCGCATTTCATACTCACGAGTATTTCGTACTTGCAAATATTTTCGTACTTGCAAGTATCTACGTACTTGCGAGAATTTTCGTACTTGCAAGTCTTTTCGCACTAGCAAGTATTTTCGTACTTGCGAGTATTTTTGTACCTAGTATTTTCGTACTTGTGAGTATTTTCGTACTTGTGATTATTTTCGTACTTGCAAATATTTGCATACCTAGTATTTGCGTACTTGCAAGTATTTTCATACCTAGTTGCGATTATTTTCGTACTTGCAAGTATTTTCGTATCTAGTATTTTCGTACTTGCGAATATTTTCGTATTTGCGAGTATTTTCGTACTTGCGATTATTTTCGTACTTGCAAGTTTTTTCGTACCTAGTATTTTCGTACTTGCAAGTATTTTCGTACTCGCAAGTATTTCGTACTAGCTAGTATTTCGTTCGTGCGAGTATTTAATACTAGCGAACTTGTGAGTATTTGATGTTTTGGAGTAAGTAGCACTTGCTTATATGATATTGTAATTAGGAAAAGGTTGTATTTGAGTACTCGTACTTAGAGTGATTTGCTTTGGGTGTTTGTTTCGGGTGTTTTGGAAATGGTGGCAAAAATCGCAAATTTATGTAATTTTTAATTTTCAGCATTGATGCCATTTCCGGCAGTTTTAGATCAGCCAGGAAAAGTTTGGTATCAGAGATCGATCGACGAAAACTGAAAAGTCATATAGTTGGCAACAGGATTAGTTGATCATATCTTAGTACATTTTTCGATTTTTGAACGAGTACAGGAGTTGTTTTGTGTTTGAAAATAAAATTCAATTGGTTGGACTTGATTGTTTTCCCTTAGATGGCTCCTAGATTGGAAAAAGACTTGCCAAATAGGTAGTCGACCATTGGAAAGTTACAGACAAACTGTATGGATTAAAAACGACCTTCAAAGGATGGTCGTCTTGCACCATCACCATTCTAGCTTGGGAACTTTGTGTCTAAAAGGTGGGGGAGGCCATATCATAGCGTTTCATTACATCACTGCAAATCGTATGTATTGTATGTATATATATACATGCATCAAAAAATACTTGCTTGTATTTTTGGAACAGATATTTGAAACAGGAATTTTTTTTTTACCTAGTATGTGAAAATCCTAGTATGACCCAACTCTAATCGGAGCCTCGTATGAAAGTTAGGTTTGTTAGGAGCTGTAAAAATCAGTTTCTGACAAGAATCTATTGGTAATTTGGTAACCTTTGATTGCTATATGAGGCACAGTGAAAAAAACAAGTGTGACAGCACGGAAAGCAAATTTAAGCAGTTTTTTGGAAACCAATAGCCGATTAAACACATTCTACGTGAAAGACCAACAAACAAAGTAAAAGTTTTTGCCTTGAAGCTCGTGTAGTATATTGAGTAGAAGACTGGCTCTTAGTCTGTGAAGTCCCGGGTTCGAATCCAGTTTCGAACGAGGAACCGGGCACCGAGCTTTAAGTTCATCTAGGTCCTGAGTTAAGGTACCTGAGTTAATCGGGGGTAAAGTGAGTCGTAGACGTAATCATTCTATACTCGTAATCACGAATCGTAGATTCTTAGTCTCTCATGAAACAGTCCTTCATGATTTCCGTGATTCCAGCTCGTATAAAAATAAAAATTTATTAAACTCTCAATCAATATTATGTCAAATTTCTGCAGTGCTAGCATAATATTGATCTTTAATAGGACCCCACGAAAACAAGTACACTAAATAAAACATGTCTTTTAAGATGTCCTAAAATTTTAAAGCAGCTATGCTCAACCTCTACTGTTCATTTTATATTATTTTCCAACAATTACATGAATCCCACACTTTTCCAATAAAGCTCATTTCATGTTCTCTTTTTACCGTGTAAACTATTGATTTTCAATTAAACATTGACCACACCATTCCACCTACTGTCGACAACGGGCAATAGTTATGGGATTGCAGGTTAATAGACTTGTGAAAGAATTCAACTGAAAAATACGAACTGAGGGTTGATAGGTCGCTTGCACTTTCGTTATACGATCAATATGATACCTGCAGTTCACTTAATAGCATTTTGCCTTTGTTTCATTTTACTAAACACTTCAATGATAGTTCGAATCGAATCGAAAAAGTTTTCTAAGCAAAAGGGCTTATGTGTTGAACTAAGGTTACACAGCCTTTTTGTTCGTTCTGGTTTCTAATCGTTGATTCTATTCTGTCGTTCGTTTTACGGTAGCATGCAGTCATCGCGGATATACAATTATGTGTGTCAACGTGGTATAGGGCTCATAGCAAAAGAAACCCTTGTCCCAAGATTGCAAAAACCTGAGGCTTTGACGCGTTCGGTCAAGCCAAATGCTGCTAAATAACATGAAACAAAGTTGCATTTGTTCAATGGCTATATGTTATTAGCTTTGATAGAGAAATTTATCAATATAATTCTTTAGTTTTATCAGTTCAACAATTTAGTTTGATAAGATAGAAAACAAAAGTAACAAATATTACATATCGATACATATCGACGAACATTTTTGAGAAATGTGTCATAAGAATATCGTTAGCAGCTGTATCTGCCCTTGAAAATGTCAGCATGGCTTATATAATCTAACAAACTGTTTATTGTTTGATTACTACTTTTTATTGAGATGCTTGCCCGATGCACTTGGAAACAAAATCTTTGTTTGGATGCATTTGTTACTATTTTGACAACAAAATTGTTCGTTAGTGTAGAGAATGTAATGTAATGCATTGGATCACTGGGTGATTCGTGGATTGTTATGATCCAACAGTTTCCTGCTGATTGCTAACAGTTTATGATAAATTTGTATTTATTACGTAATGTTACCGTTGACCATTTTAATTTTTATTTCTGCTGGGATTATAGCGGACTCGTATTGAATACTATAATAGTTAAAGCCGGGTTGCAGAATTAACGACAAGATTCTACGGACAGACAGAAAAACATGAGAATGGACTGATTCGGTCACTTGGGCGTACAAGTGGCTCCAATGAGCGCTCTATGCTCCTCCGTGAAAACAACGTGTCAACGGCCGCTCATGGAGGCGCTATTTAAAACCTACGATACGATTTATGTTTAAGTTATTTGCAATTAGATGTATGTTAGACTTTAGATAAGTTAGCTCGTGTAGTCTAGTGGTTAGAGCACTGGCTCCTAGAATGTGGGGTACCTGGTTCGAATCCAGTTTCGGACGAGAGATCGTGCCCTGAGCTTTGCCGTCACTTAGCTCAGAATAGGTGCCTCATTTAATCAGGGGCAAGGTGCCGTGGAACTAATCACTCCACACTCATATTCACATTGATAGTGAATTTGTGAATTAAAGTCTCTGCCAGCTTCAACCCCTAGATCCAAAAAGCGTTGTCGTGGGTTTACTTTTTTATAAGCTAGATATTAGTCATAGCGTAAGGTAGTTTTTAAGTCACTATTACCAAGATGAATCAAGCCGCTGTACGAGGCTGGGTATGACTATTAGCGTGTAAAGCTTATTATTGACTGCCGTTTCACGTGAAATTTTCATACAAAATTTGAAGTGAAACGTGTTTCGGCTCTAATTTAGCAAAAGTGGTGGATGACGCAGACGGCTTAGAAACAGAGAAGTCGGTAGCTCTGTTCGCTAAGGCACCAGTCAGAAGCAGCGATCTACTGCCCACGGGTTCGAATTCCGACATAAGCTCATGGCTGTATTTGTTCGTCTTATGTTTTCTTAAGAGCCGGCGGCTGGACATAATACCACCACTTCAGAAAATAAGTAAAAAGTGTGGCACTTAAAGTAAAATGGAATAATTGAAATCGGCTTCTACCATATGTGTAACTCCCACCGCTATAGCTACGCATTTGCTTCAAAGGACGATCCCATGAGCTTTGGCATTACCATAGCAATGCTTGGAGTACTTATCTCGAGATTGAAACGATTTATTAAGATTATTTGGTCATAAAAATCAGTTTCATAAATTTTCTGATGAATATATTTAATTATATATATATATATATATATATATATATATATATATATATATATATATATATATATATATATACATATATATATATATATATATATATATATATATAACAGATAAGAATTCAATTACTGAATATTAGACTCCATAGTAAAAAACAAAATCAAGATGAATATAAAGAGAAAAATAAGAAACTAAATCAAGTTGAAAAAAAGTACAAATTAAAAACTAAAAAATAGAATAGAAAAAAACTTTATCAAGTTATTAGTATTCAAAACATGGTTTTTCAAAAAAAATTTGAGTGCATGTAATGTCGGCGGTAGAGAACCAAACTGTAAGTCATTGTGTTAGTAACCGCAACAGTGAAGAATAATAGTGAATGTCAAACACAATGGAAGAACGTTTGCCATGAACTGCTACACGGACAGAAACATGACTACTAATGTCAGAATCAACCATTCTATAAAATAGCTTCAAAAGTAGGCACTCATTTAGGAAAAGTCTCCGTGATGCGAGGGAAGGAAGATGTAGGAATGAAAGACAATCACTGTAAGGACGGTGGGGACCCTAAAATTTAAAGAATAAGGTAAGAGTAAATCTGCGTTGAACAGACTCCGCAAAATTTAAGTAGACATAATGAGGACACCACAATTGACAGCAATACTCAAGAACACTACGCAAAATGGCGAGAAAAATGTGTATTCAGTTGGGAATATTAACGAAGAATTTAGAGGATCTAATAATAAACCTGATTATTACGAGGCCCTGGCAGTTATATATATATGAGGGTTGATCCAAAATAGTGATAATCGGTTATTTCCAGTTAGAATAAAATTCCAAAAAAAAAATTCTACTTTAAAATTCTACTAAGTCTGCAAAAAAACCATTTATAAATAGCCCACGATTTCACAGAGCTACACTCGTTTGAATACGAACCGTCGAAGAGAAAACATCAAAATGGAGAAAAACGAAATTAGAGCTGTCAGTAAGTACCTGTGTTTGAAAAAAATGTCTTCCAAAGACTTAGACAGCGACTTGGTGGAAACATTAGGGAACTTTGCTCCTCCATATTCTACCGTTGCACGCTGGACCAAGGACTTTAATCTGCGAAGAGCATTCACTGAAGATGAACACCGCGAAGGACGTCCATACACATCCCTCATTGAAGACAACATGAAAAAAGTCGAAGATGTCGTGTTGGCAGATCGAAGAGCATGTAGCTGAGATCACAGAGATCTCGTATGGCAGTATGTAAAGAATCGTTGCCAACGAATTACATATGAAGAAGGTCTCTGCGCTTTAGGTCCTGAGAATGCTAACCGACGAGCAAAAGAAGAAACGAGTCAACATTTCGAGGGTGAATTTTAAAAAGTTCCAGGCAGATCTGGAGAAGTTTTTGTCACGTTTCGTAACCATGAACGAGACCTGGATCCACCATTTTGATCCAGAAACCAAACTGCAATCGATGACCTGGAAGCGACCCTTTTCACGGACGGCGAATAAATTCAAAGCGTCGATTTCCGCAGAGAAGGTTATGTATGCATCAGTTTTTTCGGGACGCTGAAGGAATTATCATGGTGGAATATTTGGAGAAGGGAGCCACTATATCAAGGTCTTACTACGTAGACCAAATAAGAAGGAAAAAAACGCGGCAAACTGCTGTTACATCAAGGCTGCAGTTGTGATGGCTGCAATTCAAGAAACAGGATTCGAACTGCTTGAATATCCACCCTATTTGCCACATCTAGTGACTTCTACCTCTTTCCTCGGCTCAAGGAATACCTTCGGGGTTTAGGAAGTGTATATTTCTTCCTAATGTAAAATAAATGGCATATGCATATAAAATATTATTTAATGTTTTCAATATAAAAGAAGAATACTTACTAAACTTACATGCTACGGACATTAAAAATGAAAACTATCTTAGCCTACTGTGAATATATTTAATTTTGATGTATGTCGAAGTGTAAGGTGTTTGTGGATTGTGGATGTGTAATTGTGTTATTATGTGTTCCCACATGAATTCTTCTCGGATTAGAGATCGTAATCAAAGAAGAATTATGGGTAGTGTTCTAGTCCCAGAAACATCGATGTGAGCCATGATAGCCGATTTAAGTGTACGATGCCATCTTTCTAAGAAACCGTTGGCCTGAGGGTGGTATACCGTGGTACGATTGCGAAGCCCAAGAGTCGACCAAGCTCAGCATGGAGCGCTGACTCGAATTGTCTGCCCTGGTCGGTGACAATGTATTGGAGAACTCCAAATCTAGCAATCCAGGTGCTTAGTAAAGCAGTAGCACAGTCATTGGCAGTAATGCTGGCTAAAGGAATTGCTTCAGGCCAACGTGTGAAACTGTCGATTATGGTGAGACAGTAAGTGTATCCCTGCGAGTGTGTTAGGGGACCAACTATGTCGATGTGAATGACCTTAAAACGTTCGGAGACCGTAGGAAAGGTCGATACAGGTTTGCTCACATGTCTGGTTATCTTGCATTTTTGACGAGATAAACATTCTCGGGCCCAAGTGGCAATGTCCTTGTTCATCGAAGGCCAGAAGAATTTAGTTGTAATGTGCTTTCTTGTAGCACGAATACCAGGGTGAGCGATATTATGTTCTGAGTTGAACACCTGTTTCCTGAACGTGTGAGGAATATAAAGTCGTATGGTTGGGCCAGACACTTCACAAAAAATGTCGACGTTGGTGCCAAAAATTGGTTGTTTCTTTAAAACAAATTTAGAGTCCTTTAGAATCTTCTGAAACTCTGCGTCCGTTGCTTGGGACGAGGCGATTGCGGCAAAGTCGAGAATACTGGGAAGAATGATTTCTTCTAGACGAGAGAGTGCGTCAGCAACAACGTTGTTGCAACCAGAGACATGCCGAATGTCAGAAGTGAACTCACTTATGTAACTTAGATGTCTAAGTTGACGAGGTGTGGCCTTTTCTGGCTTTTGTTTGAAAGCAAAAGTCAGTGGTTTGTGGTCGGTGTATAGTATGAACCTTTGGGCCTCCAAAAAGATTCGGAAATAACGAATGCCCTGATAAGCCGCTAAGAGTTCGCGGTCGTATGCACTATACTTTCTTTGTGCGTCGCTTAATTTGGCCGAGTAAAAACCAAGGGGTTGCCAAGAGCCTTACAATTTTTGCTGCAGGGCAGCCCCTTCGGCTCCACACAGCATCGCCAACGGTTTCAAGAACTTGCTGCAGCCACCCGACAAAGGACATCCCATATTGGTGACCTCGATAGGAACTCGTCTAGGAAGAGATCGTGGAGGACGACCTAAATAAATGAAGTCAGCACTCATACGAATCATTTTGATCCAGTGGCAATTCCCACAAGATTTTCATCCAGCGGATCAACACGAACATCAATCGCTGTGATTGAAGAAAGAAAAAATTGACGAGTCAAAATCGCATCGAATCCAATGACAATGACCGACTTCCAACATTGTCATTGAAATAAAAATTTTTGGCAACTACGAAGTTCGAAAAATCACAAAACAAATCGAAGCACAATCCGAGAACGAAGAAGAAGATCAAGAGGAATTCCGTAGAGAACCGGCACAATGAAAAGAAGAACAATTGCAACCCCGAAAAGGCACGTACGCCTTATATCTTACTGGAGCAGACAACCCGATTGGAGTAGCCTAACCGAAGCCGCCCGATCAGAGCAGTGCACCCGACAAACGGACAACCGTCGCCTCGCCTACATGCTGCAGAGCACCAGCTAGCTGCCTCGAGGTCTGACATTCGTAGTCTTCATCAACATCGGCGCTTCAGAGGCTACGCTGCTCAAAATGTGGCATTTAAACACAAAAAAAAATTATAGGCACGAGTGTTTTTGTGAACTATGCATGTAATCAAGAATTTACCAAATAAATTTCCTCTTTTTGATTCATTTCAATTCAACAGTGACGTAATATTATCCTAACATTAATACATACTCGTATTTCATACTTGCAAGTGCTTTCATACTCGTATTTCATAATTTCATACCCACGTGTATTTCGTACTTGCAAGTATTTTCGTATCGAGTATTTTCGTACTTCCAAGTATTTTTGTACTTGCAAGTATTTTCGTATCAAGTATTTTCATACTTGCAAGTGTATTTGTATCGAGTATTTTCGTACTTCCAAATATTTTCGTACTTGCAAGTATTTTCGTATCGAGTATTTTTGTACTTGCGAGTATTTTCGTGTCGAGTATTTTCGTATCGAGTATTTTCGTACTTGTAAGAATTTTATTCAAATATTCAAAAAGTTTTTAGATCAAAAGTAGCTGAAATCGGACAAAATCGGCCAATTTTGGGTTAGAGTGGTTTAGGACATGATTGAAAGTGGTCGAGGAGTACAATAGTGATATATTAAGGTCGTGAAAAAATTTTGAGGGGGGAAATTGGGCAAAAACGTCCATTTTTTCCAAAAAAAATTTTCTTTGTCTATCATGAATTCGGGGACCTTTCTGAGTTGTTTTGGGCGAAATTTCCATACAAGTCTGGGAAAAGCGGCCTAGTTTCGAAGATACGGCAAAATGAGATCCGCTGGAAAACCGTCCGGAATCACTGAAAGTAACACTAAAAGTGCTAAGGAGGAAAAGGTTGAGATCCTTTTTGGTTCGCCAGTTGGCTTCTCCTGGTGTACTGAGGCCTTTCTCGTGACTGCAGGTCGCTACGAGGTTGTCTCCAACCCTTCCAGGGTAGTAAAATTTACGAGACCGCGGGAGGTAAGGTGGCCCTGGGCTCATGTCCAGCCTTACCAAAGATGTTGACCCCATAGTGGGTGGATGCTTAATAGGCGAAAATTTATCATTTCTTAATAAAATTTTCGGGAAACTTCTTGCTTCAGTGAGACGAAGTGGAAAACTGACTGTTTTAGATTAGACAGGAAAAGTTTGGTATCAGAAATCGATTGATGAAAAGTCATATAGATGGCAACAGGATTAGTTAGTCCTATCTTAGTAAATTTTTTCACTTTGGTCATTTGAACGAATACAGGAGGTGTTATGTGCATATAATACAATGGTAATCAAATTAAATTGATTGAATTTGATTGATTTTTTTTAGATGACTCCTAGATTGAAGAAACACTTGCTTAGGAGCTTTGTGTCTGGAGGGTGGGGAGGGCATATCATACAGTTTCATAACACCACTGAAAATCGTATGTATTGAACATATGTACATACTTCAAAAAATACTTGCTAGTATTTTTGGAACAGGTTTTTTTTTTTGTACTCGTACTAGTTATACCTAGTATGTGAAAATCCTAATCCGACCCAACTCTAGTGCAAAGTACTAACTAAGCCAGCTAATTATTCTCAATAATTACTATCTACGGTAAGTTTATTAGTGGAAATTCATTTGTGAAACAATACTTGAGAAGTGCCAAAATGATAATTTTCTGAACAAAGTTTGCTTCTCAGTCAATCCAATCTGTAGCTCTACTACTTCTAACATTCAGATGATTTTGAGAACTTTTCTCATTCACGTGTTATAATACGTTTTGCATAAAGCCGCTTTTTATTAGTCGGTTCACATCGATTTTGATTGCGAGTTGCTAGTTGGTTTACATTTGGTTTACACCAGCCGGGTTTGTAGATTCCACTTAGTTAAGGGGAAATTGAAAAGGGGAAGGTCTGTATAAAAAGAAGAAGACACAATCTCGAAACACACATCTACGGGCACTTACTGTGCTACTGACACTCTTAATATCCTTATGCTCTAAGAGCTATAAAGGTAAACAAGAACAAAAAACAGTTATGTATAAACATATCTAGTCGGTTACATACACTCGGCTAGCTTTGACTATGTAGTTCCTCCGAATAGGGAAGGAACGATGGAGGCAAAAGAAAGCACTCTGAAGAAAGTCTTCATATTTTTCAAATTGAGTTGTAATGATAACAGGCATAGCTTGGGACTATATTATTGATTTTATAGTCCAATCTATAATATTGTCCCACTAAAATCTGGCAATATTGGTACATTTTTTTTTAGCTTAAAGCAACAAAATTTTATTAGCTCAAACCGCTCTTTTCTTCAGTGTTTAGTGTTCAATGGATTGGAATATGAAATAAAATAAAATAAATAGAATGAAATAAAATAAAATAAATATAATAAAATAAATAAAATTAATATAATAAAATAAAATTGGAACTGCATAAATTTGACGTAATCGAAAACGATTATCATCTAGCTTATTAGGGTAGGAAAATTAATCACATCAGCAAGTCACTAAAGTGCCCTAAAAAGAAAACCCAGTCCAAATGACAATAGGCTCATCGTTTGATGTAACTGACTTTTGTCTTCAATTTCGTAAATTAAGCGAACTGCTAAAGATACAGATTCTTTTCTATCACTTTGAAATTTACAAACAAAAATTTAAAACAGGTTTCTGGTTTTAGATCCATCAAAAGCAGTTTACAATTCATTCCTTTCATTTATTGTATTCCTATTGATTTGCAGCGAGCTTAATTTCGGGTAAAGTACAGATAGAAACTCTTCGATTGCCAGTCAGTCAGTGCTAATTGACGAAAAGTGCATATTCGAAACTTTCCGCAGTCGACCCACATCGAGACTAGAACAAGTAAATATTACTTACCAGTTTACATTTCGAGCATGACCAAGCAGTCCCGAATACAATTTAGGTAAGGTCAGCTATGCAAAAATACGCAACAACAAAAAAAAAAAGACATAGTAAGAAGCATGTCTTGAAAAGTAACGACAGTACTAGCATTTAATATTCGAATAAATAAGAAATATGCGAGGCATTTTAGAATGATTGTGTAAGTTCTTCAGAAATATTATTTGAAATTCGAATTGACCGAAAGTGTACTTGGTCATAGTGTGGGTTAAGCCAGATCACGATCATCTGAAGCTGAAAACAAATTTACCGTTGCGGATCGTACGAATTAATATGATGGCTGAAAAGAAGGTCAACTGTGTAGCTCGCGATGCTCAAGATCAAGAAGAAAACCAAACAGAGGTATTATTATTACTCGTTTGGTTATGAATGTAACAAGCTGATCAAAGTGATACCTCTATTATAAATGGAATGTTGTCCGTAGTACACTGGCAAAAAATGCGAATGAGAATGGGATTAAATTTTATCGTGGCCACTTAAATCGATGATAATTATAGTAACTAACTAAATCGATTTCGGCGGGCCTTGTAAAAAGATGGTATTTGTTTTTAGATTGATTTTACACATTTAAGTTGAATGTGGGCTTGTTTCTTGGTTAAAATGAATTTAGTCAGCACATGGCTGAATTTGTTGGAAAAAATTATTTGAATGAACATCTCTGGAAGTAGTAGATCACATTTAGATGAGGAAACAAGCTAAAAATGCTTATTAGAAAAAATCCATTTAGTTGTTATATTTACATAAGTGTGAAAAATTATGAAAAAGTATTGATGAACTGCTGCACAGCTCATAATTAAAGAGATATATAAAGTTGGAAGGTATAGGAGTACACTTATTGAAAAACATGTGTCAACTTTCCGAATCAGCCGGCGACAGACAGTATTTACTTGAAACAAACTATCACTTTGAGTACATGCAATTTGTTTTTAGAATACATCAGATACATAATATAATGCAAAATTTTCTTTCTCATGAAAAAGTAACAAAAAAAAAAAAACAATAGACAACTGAAAGCCACCGTGAAAACCCATCCATGTATAACATGCAACTGTTGAGAGCGATTTAGCTGCGATATCGAAATTTCACATTATTGAAAGTGAAACAGTCGAATGAATAAAAGGCGATGAGTTTTCTCAGTTTCAAACTATGTGATGTTATCGAAGCTAATCATACCCATAAAAGTTATAAGCTGCTATAGTCGTATGTTTGCAGTAGGCTCGTAGTCGTATATAGACTGTTAATCCATATGATTTCTTTCGATGAGCTTGTCGAGTTTTCAGAACAAAAGTGAAACGTCGTGTCATGATCATTTTTACTGCACTAGCGGCATCGAAGATTTGTGAAATTGCAAATACTAATCTGTCAGTATGCAATGAGGAGAAAGGTGTTTCATCATCCATATGCGTCCATATTGATGAGTGAACAGAGCATTTTCGTAAGAAAATGTAATTAAGTGTTTTTGCGGAATTTGTTGATAAACGAAAAAATTTGCTAGCATGGTTTGATTTCACATATAAACTTTTCTGCTTTTATATTTTTTACATGTCGTACATATTCTCTACATGTCTTACATATTCGAGGCAAGCGTTGATGTTATAGAAAGCAAGTATTAGATTTAGGGTCAGTTTAAGGGGTTACCCCCACTTGTAACTTTGAAGTTTTTCGTTTTTTTTTGTTGCATTTTTTTCAAGTATAACTATCTGATAATACGTCCTTCAAATTTCAAGTCGATCCAAAAATAATTAACCGAGATATGAGCGTTGAAAGATAAGAAACTGTTGCTTATACAACCGTTACTTAGACTTATAAACGCGTTTTTCTCGAAATGACATCTTTGAAGTCGGTGACCAAAATTACTCGAAAACTACTAAACCGATCTTTTTGAAACTTAGCAGGCTTATTTAATACATAAAAATGTAGTGTTTGATCGTTCGATTTTATTTTTAAATAAAAAATGGCCGTTTTATAGCCAAAAGACGACCATTTTTTTAAGTGAAAATCGAAATATTAACTTTGTCTGTCCGCCATTTTGTGAAAAATGGTTATTGTTTTAAATCCTTCGATCAAACACTAGTTTATACTGTTATTTAACTAAGTCCATCGCTATTTATTGTTTCAGATGATCCAGTTCGACACAATTTTGGTCACCGCAAAAGGTGAAAATTAAAATTCCATTGTTTTGACGGCCATTTGTAATTAAATCATGTAACATTTTTCAATAAAAAAATTACTGAAAGGTGTTCAAAGTATGTACTTTAAGAAAATATAACAGTCGTTTAAAAACATTTCGTAGTTTTGTCAAAAAAAAATCATGAAAATGACCTATTTTATTGCGCTACAAGTGGGGGTAACCCCTTAAGACATAAGTTGAATTAATTTTATTATATTCCCCCTATTTTTACACTATTATCTCTCAAAAAGCATTTATATTTCAATTTTAAATTAATAAAGACTATAGTTTACAACAAAAATTAATACCAGTTTTTTTTCTAGTTTTTTTTTTTTTTTTGAAGAAAAATCTATCTTTAAACAAAATATGTCTTGGTTTATTCATTTGCTTGATTTCCGAAATACTTGATAAATAAGAGCAAGTTTCAGTCCTTTTTAATAGACCATAAAACTTCAATATACCGAATCCAAAGGGTCCGGAAAATTTCTTTTCATGTTAGACCAGCCTGCAAAGGTGAGATTTTGATAATTCTGTGAATCCTTGCTTCTTAATTTGGTGAAGCTTTTTGAGAGAATGTGGATGGAAATAATTAAAAACCACTGTGAGCTCACACAGGTAATACCTAACCACCAGTTGGGCTTTCGGTGCAGGCACAGCACTCAGCACGCCATCTCGTACTTGCATGATCAAATTGTGTCTCATTTGAATGAGCGAAACATTCCGACAGTAGTGTGTGCTTTAGATATCGAGAAGGCTTTCGATTCCGTTTGGCACGAAGGCCTTCTATTTAAGTTGATCAAGTTTGGATTCCCAAAAGAGGTAATAAGATTCGCCGCAAGCTTTCTTACCAACAGTCAATGCTATGTCAGCGTTAATGGAGCAGATTCTCTCACAGAGCCTGTGAGATCAGGAGTGCCACAAGGTTCTGTCACTGGACTAATTCTTTATACCATATTCACCGCTGACCTACATATCCCAGTAGCCCAACCTCAAGCTCAAATCCTCCAATATGCCGATGACACGCTCTTATTCGCGTCGAGCCAAGACCCGCTCAAAGCAGCGAAGAGCCTGGAATACTACTTGGTTGAACTAACTCTTTACTTTGACGAATGGGGCATCAAACCGAGCAGCAGTAAGACTCAGCTATGTGTATTTCGCAATCCTTCCAAGCATCGGGGATCTCAAACTATCCGCAACAAGGCCAAAAAACTCGCTGTCTCGTTCGAAAATCTAAGATTACTCCTAGTTCATCTCTAAAGTACCTCAGAATCGATTACCAGGAATTTTTAAAGTTTAATCCCTATGTGCGGCGAAAAATCAAAGCTGCCAAATCTGCATTTCAACGCGTCCGACCTCTTTTCGCCAAAAAGATGGGCATAACCACGAAAGCTAAATTCATTTGCTATCAGACCCTCATTCGACCCATCCTGATTTATGCATTCCCATCCTGGATTACCTGCTCAAAGACTGTCATGACCGAAGCGGAGATGTTCGAAAAAAGAATCCTCCGCTTCTGCACTGGCAGGTTCTACAACCCGGTAACTAAAAAGTGGCCGAAGAACCTTCTCCTATATCAGGAGTCCAGATTGAAGCCACTTAGGGACCGTGTTGTGGAATTAACGACACGATTCTACATACAAACAGACGGATATGAGAACGGACTGATTCGGTCACTAGGGCGTACAGGTGGTTCTAATGAGCCATTTATTAGCCCCGCAAAGATAGCAGTGCAGCGGCGGCTCACGGATGCACTGTTCACCTACACAGGCCACCCGACGAACAGAAGGGGTTAGACTTAAGACCTAGGTTAAGATCTAGGTCTAATTACGCTAAGTTAGTTATAATTTAGGTATAAGTTAGATCGTACTTTTAGCATAGGTAGTTTTTAAGAAAAGCATTGCCAGGGCAATCCCAGCTGCTGTACAGGCTGAGTAATACCATTAGAGTGTAAGGAAATAAAAATTGTGCCGAAAAAAAGAAATAAAACCCAACCAGAGCCAGCAGGCTAAAATAGTATAGCCGCTAGATTGTAAAACTAGACAAGGAAAAATAAAAAAAAAAATATTATTATAATAAAAGAGAATAATGTACAAAACTTCAAAAAAAATTATAAATTCAATAAATAACCATACAAAAAACAGTAAGTAAATGAAAAAGTATCACAATATTTGCACGGACAAAAGATTGAATAAAAATTAAAAAAGCATTTGATAAATTTGTGTCCAACTGCTGCTAAATTGATTTTAAAAATATGAACGAAGACAAAAAAAAACAATATTTAGACAATTATCTTGTCTAGACAATCGTAAAAGGGAAGAACAAAAATAAGTATAAGAAGATTTGGTAAAGCATCCCATGTCACGAACGGAAAACTGCACATTTTGGATAAAAGCCACAGAACCATTAATCATTTTATAAAGAAGACATTCAAGAAGACATTAAAGAAGACATACTTTACGTGACAAGCTAGTAGGAATTTCTAGGATTGAGAGACGCATACTATATTCACAGTAGGGAATTCTAAATTTAAGGAAGAGCGAGCGCAAGATATAGACATCAAATTTAAGTTTAGCATCAAAATCAATGTCCTCCAAAAGTATCAAAAATAAAGGTCGTTGAAATTATCAACAGATCTAAAGAATGAGCCAAGGATGGAATAAAAAAACGCGATGCGAGATAGCTTACATGTATAGGGCATCTGGATGAATACAATTGCCATAGCACTAGCTGCCCAGTGGAGACAGGTCAGCCGGCAGTTGGGAGCAAAGACAGAGAGAGTTATACAGAAAACGAAGTTCATTTATAAGCAGGAGATAATTAGAGGGGTGTAAATCGAGCCTTGTGAGGCACCAAAAGTAATATGTAAATGATACATCCACTTGCCTTTGCCGGTTAATGACAGAAGCAACAGTACCTGTGAACGATAAATTGGATACTCTTTACTTACCTTTAATGAAGCCATGCCGCTCAGAAGCGATAGAAGGTTCAATTATCTATTATACTCTATTGTAAACAACACCTTCGAAAAGCTTACTGAAGCAAAATAGGAGAGATATGGAGTGATTATTTGATACGCAGAAAGAATCTCCGGCTTTAAAGATAGGAAAAATATTAGCGGACTTCCAGGGAGAAAGAAACATACTGGATGAAATACTAAGTAAAATAAGGCTCTATTACGATGGCCCGATTCTCTAAAAGTTAAATGAATGCTGAGGGCAATTATAATACAGCAATTATAATACAGCAATTGAAAAAAGAGGCACTCGTTGAAAAATTGAAAAAGGAGGCGTGACTCAAGCGAAGGGTGAATCACCGTCGCCCGGATTCAACTGTATCGGTTAAGCATCTATAACGAGGACACCAAAATTAGCAACTGTATTCTAGAACACTACGGATGAAGGAGAAAAACCGATAGAAAGAGATGGAAGGGTTAACAAAAGGTTTAGAAGACCTGATGATGAGGCCGGAAAACCAGAGGCCTTGGCAGTGATGTGTAATATATGCTGGTTGAAATTCAACTTAAAGTCAAAGATCAAGCCAAGGCCCTTGAAACTATCAACAGCATTCAGAGGGGAGCCGAGAACGGAGTAAGGCAAAAGCAGAGAGGATGTTTTGTAGGTGAAGGAAATTTGATGACACTTCGCAACACTTAAAGTAAGGGAATTCACAGCGCACCAGTCAGCTAAAGAATTCAAATTGTTCTGCAATATAAAACAGTCAACAGGAGCGTGCAAAAAGCAAGGTGAACTAATGAAAGAAGAAAGATTATTAAAAAACAAAAGGAGCAATAAAGGGCCAAGAATAGATTTTTCCGGAACAGCTGAGGTAGGAAAAAAAGGTGTGGAAGAGCAAGAATCAACAGTCACAATAAAAAAGCGATCACAAACGTAGAAAACGAATCGAGAAAAATGGACATCGGACAGACTTTATTGAAAATTGCTGGTACCTATGATATGTTTGCCAATTTCTTCTCTTTATTCTAAACTCTACTTCTTGTTGTCCAGACCCCACTATATTTCGTTCTTCTGACTTGATTTTACTAACCCCTTCAAGTTAAAACCATTAATATACCTTTTAAATCCTGGTGACTACAACGGTCCTGATGACCTTCCTAATGTTTTTATAAACTCAGTATGTGCATGTGGGTGGGTTAGGGGCAGGCACCTGACACCTTTAGGTGCTCAGGTCTTTAAGCGCTCAAGCATTTCGTCCAAACCGCCCATTGTACTAGCGAAATGCCTTCAGCTTACCATTGTTTCTCACATTTTTTCACAAAATTTAATACCAGCTATAGGGGAAAAAGGCTATTCTCTGCATAATTGCTACACCATTGCCGTAATATTAGAACCTAACACGTGCATACGATATACTTTGACAAATAAAATGCTCTACAGTGTCAACCTCTAAGCAGGATGGTCAAACGTCATTCTCCAAAGCAACTGTAGCATTCAGAAATTTCAAACGAAATTTCTGGACGCTAAATTTGCGATGCCACTGTGAAGCCCATCTAAAACCAAAAGTACCGTAAGATTTTATTTTTTGAGAACGAAAAACTAGCGGTACTCTGGACAGTCTCTTTGAAAATGTGGCCGGGGCCGGGTGGTAGCTCGTCGTTGGGCGGCGGTCGAAAAAAAAACCGGTCGACGAAGAGTTCTTGTTTCGTTCGGACATTGAATGAGCTCGTGATATAAATTCGGACAGAGCAAGTGAAGAGTTTCGTAAAAAACTCTTTCGTGTTTAATATATCGCGAAGGTTTGAAAGGTAGAATATGCGGTGATTATAGACGCGAGAAGAACAGTGTAGTGTCCCGATATGAGCGCTCCACTGCGAAATGTGTGCAAATAACCATTGTTAATTAAACAATTGATTGGAAGTGCAGGACCCATTTCGGAATTTGTATTTTGATAGAGCGAGATGTGTTCGTAATTGCAAAAGTTGTGGAACAACCAATTGACCCACTCCAGCCGCGTAGAGCTAGCAAAGCGGTCTACCAGCATCCGTCGGGTTTGAATTAAAGGGTGATCTGCTTATTCGTATGAGGGGCCATCACGACCATTTCTAGGGTATCCTGCTCCCGGGGCACTTCTCGTTTTTTATTGATTTGCCCTTGTTAATGGTTCGCCATCACTTTTTCCTGCTTGCAGGCCCTCTTCTGGACTTCGGTTCAGATCAGCCGCCTACTAAAAACTCTCCCTATTTTCAAAATCGCTACATATCTATCCGCGGTATATGCCCTCCTAGGTGGTCGCGTTCACTCAGTATGCCTATCATGGCTCTGCAAACTTGCTTATTCTTGTTGAAGAGGAATCCTGCAGTCCCATGGTTGGAATCTAAAAAGAAGACCTTCGTGTGCCTAGCCCCATCAAGAGATAACCAGCTCTGTTTGTGAGCATCAACTGCCCACTTCCGAAAAATGGCATGTGCAGATGTGGTGCCCACGCCTAAGGCGAGTTCCAGCCACTGTAGCGGAAGCTATTCGCCTTGCTTCGTAATGGTATCAGTAATCTCATTTCCTTCAAAACAGCAGTGTTCCGGTACCCAGATTAGCAGCACCTTATTGAACCCAGCGACAGATTTCAATTGTGTCCAGCGTTCCTGGGCAATTTTCGAAGTAGACAAGGGTGTACGTAGTGCCAATAGGGAACCTTAACTGTCTTGAAATATATCAATATTTCAAGGGTAATCTTCCCTCTTTTTCAGTGCCTATCGTTCTGAAACGTATGTTTCGAAGACAATGCTCCCGCTTCTTCAGTGTTATCAAAGATCGATTGACACTAAAAAATGCAGAAGGTTATCTTGGAAAAATCGATATCTGCCAAGAAATTGAAATGTATCAGGCTTAAAAGAGAAAAAAATGGTTTTTCATTGAACATCTGTGTAAAGTACATTACATCGAGTTGCTCAAAATTGCTGAACCTGTTCTTCGTCGCCATTCTTTCACTGATCGAAGCTATGTGTATTAGAACGTTCACATTCCTATTCCTAGCACAGGTGTGGTCTGATCATGGTTGATCGTTCGTAGCTGGATTCGAACCAGGGACTACACACGTCAGCTGCCAGTGCTCTATACACTTAACTACACAGGTTTGCATGCTTCCTTCAGACTCTTGTCGAGACAATAAACGAATCAAGTAATTTTGTCTTGTGCCTATGATTGGTTGGACCTGTTTAACTATTTATTAATTAAATATTCATACAAACCAATTCCACTGCAATTCCTACATAAATGTTTGTAATGTAAATAGCCATAGAGGTGAGATGTCAAAAAATGCTTTTCTGCAGGCACAGACAAATGCGGAGAAATTCACTCAGCTGCAGTGCAATCATCATCCGTTAAAATTATAATTCCACATAAAATCATCTCCATTACCACATGACTTACACTATTTGTATTCGTGTTGATAATTCGATTTGAAGGTCGGCTGTAACAATGCCATGTGTGCATGAACCCATCAAGGTGAAATCGCACTATTCCCAGTCCAGACAAGTACTTATCCAACAGTTATAATAAATTAACCACACAAAAGTAAAAACATCTCTGAGAGTGATTTCAAATAACTGCCCTGTTAGCTAAGTTCACATATCGTGAAAATACAACTACTTTTAGCTCGTGCCTAGTAACCATCGAAAAAAAAATTAAGTACCGAATAAAAACACACAAATCTGGCCTAGTGAACGACTATTGCTTGTATCTATATTTACTGATCGATCTGTCCACACCATTAAAGTACGATGAAAATGTTCAAGAAAAAATAAGTGCACTCAGTTAGTATATTTTTTTTTGACGTAAGTATGTATACATACTTATCGACCCAGGTATACACTGAAGGGGGGCTTGGTTACTATCTATTTCGTATAGCATGAATGCACACTTTTATATGATTTCCGAATACAAGTCTTTGAATGAAAAAAATGTTATGTCTGGTCCAACCTTATCATCGTGGATATCGAAAGTTTCCGTGTGACTTAACCATATGTGAATTGCGTACATAATGTGCAAGTAAGATAAGCAGTAGTTACTTACGATGGTCGTGCATTGTTCATTTTATCGCAGTCGTAAATGAGGCTAGGCTACAATGTCGATAAAATTGTGATCAATTTTGTCAATCCGAAAATTGTTGTCATGTGGGTGTATTTGATTTTATTGATGTAGGTATGACGCAATAAAATATCTTTTAGCTAACTTTTTTGCTAAATAATGACTAGTTAATCCTGGCCGTGAAAATGTTAATAATAGGGAACAATAAATAGATCTCGAATTTAAATGTTATTTATAAAGATATTTACAAAAACGTGTAGCGGCATTTAAACTTTTTAATTCTTACGGGTAGGGCAATGTAGGCCTAAAAAGCCCATTGATTTATACATAAATATGATCTGGCAAATTGAGTAGTTTACTATAATAATAAAAAAGATGGTTCTACACTATATTAATTATTAGATATATTTTGCTTTATGAATGCTTATTCCAAGGTTGTCAGAAAGTAAGTTTTTCAAATAATTTACTTTCAAATTAGTTATATGAGAATTTATATAAAATCTTGTCCATATTCTCGTTTATTGCGCTTCAAGTTTTGTTGATACTATCATTTCACACTTCAATCGATGCGACATTTTCATATGATGATTGAATGAAACTCCATGCTCAGATAGTAAGAAGTCTCTGAAAATAATGGGGTACAAAACGATTCATTATTATAAGCGAATGAAATACAATAAAATCGAAATCTGTAGTCAAAACAACTTTAAGCTCTGAAATAAGATTTTTTTTTTGTGTGTACCTATATCGTTTTGGGAGAACTACATTTCCTATGTTAATGTAAGCGTATTATTATTTAACACGAATTGCAATTAGCACGCTTTAAAAAACTTGAAATTAAAATATTGAATTTGTCATTGAAATTAAATGATAGCATCATATACATTCCCAGCACTTTCGCAAAATTGGCTTGACCGTGAAGAGCTGGTCGATTGTGGAGCGACCAGATCTGAAACCGCCTTGATACTCGCCAATGATTTCTTCCGCGAACGGTTTAATCCTATACTCCAGGATTTTTGACAGGATTTTGTAGGCCGTACAGACTAAGAAGATTCTCACACCGCGGTTTATCTCCCTTTTTATGTACGGGACAGATGATACTTCTGCGTCAATCGTCTGGAACCACCTCAATCTCCGATATTCGCAGCAGTAGATGATGTAGTGCACTTAATAAACCCGCCCCACCAGACTTGAGTAGCTCAGCTGGTATCTCGTCAGCGCCCGGCGCTTTGTTCCTTTTCAGTGAACGCAAGGCGAGATCAACTTCTTCTACTGTCGGGGATTGTGTGGATGGGGGTTGACCAACGGTATCGTCATGGAGCTCAGCTTCTGCTGCTAGGATGTTTGATGGCGGATTCAAAAGCTTTGCGAAGTAGGACGCCCATCGTTTGATAATACTTTCGGTGTCGCTGATAATATTTCCATCTTTATCCTTACAGAGGCTAATCCTGGGTTGGTAGCCATTTTTGATAGTGTTTACTAGTCTGTACCCTTGTCTGGTGTTCTTACTAACTAGGTTTACATTAATGTTCCGCCACTGCTCGTTAAAGTATTTCCGTTTCTTACGCCTAATTATTCTACTGGATATTCGCCGTAGCTCGTCATATTTTTCCTTTTTGGCTCTGGCTGCACGTTGGACCCATTGTCTGTAGGCCTCGTTCTTTGCGTCAAGTGAGTTTCTGCATTCTTCGTCAAACCATTCATTTCGCGCTCGTCGGGCTTTGTATCCCACAACGTTTTTGTATTTTTGAACTCTTCCCAGAACTCGTGGACACCTACGTTGCTGGAGTCGCGCAGCATTGGTGAAATTCTTTTCTCAAGCGTGGTCGTATATGCCTGAGTCGTATAATCGTTCAGCGAATTCTCAACCGCGAAGATTTTGGGAGAGCTGAATCTCGATTGGTGCAGTGAGGAAATTCTGCACCGGTTTGTTGTTTTCACCAGGAAATGATCGGAGTCACAGTTATATAGCATCATGCTGCAATTTGGTATACCGGCCAAATTAGTGAGACTTATAAAGATGACGATGACCAACTCCGTCTCGCAAGTCCGGATCGAATAGCGCCCACGCTCTTCAACCTGGCACTTGAGTTTGCTATTCGGGCAATGAACCTGAACACCAGCGGCACGCTACTTTTTAAGTCGACACAATTGGCAGCGTACGCGGATGACATTAACATCATGGCTCGAAAACTGACCGATGCAGAAGAACTTCTGCTTAGACTTGACACCGCAGCAAAGGAAGTTGAACTACGAATCAACTAGGACAAAACGAAAGCTATGATGCAATCTAGGACAAGGACGTCAGCGCACACGACCATCAACGTAGGAGACCTTTGCATCAAATTCGTGGATAACTTCATTTACCTGGGTAGCAATCTATCGAGTGACGCCAACGAAATTGACGAAATCTGTCGACGGATACAACTAGCAAATAAGACTTTCTTCTCGGCCCTCCCCATTATGAAATCGAAATATGTGCACAGAAAGACTAAGCTCCGCGTTTAAAAAACTATCATCTACCGCAATTTGGCGCACGTAACCGAGACAATTGGAGGATATCGATCCAGGCGGCCAAGGTCGGTCGTCGGGCTGTTGTGCCACGTTGAAGAAGATCATATACATTATGTTCGATAAATGAGCTAGTTATATAATAAAGCAGAACAATAATTCGAAGGAAAATAAAATCAACAAATTTTAGTTAAAAAATACTTCGCATATTTCAATAATAAAAAACAACTCCACCAATGTCTTCATGTAAATTCGTTAAAATAACCTTTTTAAGCATTTTGCTACCATCTCGCAACTCTACATTCAATTTGAAAAGAATCTAGAGATTCAAACAAAAATTAAAGCAACATTCAACAATGTTCGAAACAGAATTATAGATAAGGACATGTATGGCCATTCCCAGATCAGTTTTAGGTTTTTTATAGCCCTCTACATTATGATGAGCCATTGAAAGCTAAATAAACTATATAAGCGTATTGAAGGCGTTGGTGCCCGAATAAATATAACTCTTTCTGTTGTTAAAATATTCTGCATACACATAGTAAATAGATTTTACGCAATATTTTGCAAATTTACATTTTACACAAATTTAACCTCCCTATCTCCTCTGCTGCGTTCCGTGGGGTAATTCTAGTACACTACGCATTTCGAGCAGATGTGGTTTGACAATGAGGGGTGATTCTGTAGGGTGATTCTGACCAAACGAGGCATCCGCATTATACGTCCAGTTAGAGAGCCACGGATGTTTTGATTAGCAACTATATGGTCTATTTGCTGAGCTCAAGATCTGTCCTGGAGACGACGTATGAGGTTCTTAAAAGGGCTCTCATATCGCGAATAATGAAGGTCAGACACTTCTTTGGGAACTTCAGCCTAGGTGACCAACGATGATCCCAGCTGTTCGGGAGATGAAGCATTTGAGAAAGGTCTTTTAAAGACCCTCGGTCTGCAGCAGCTTGCGGAACATACTTTCTCCGGAAGCCAACTTAGAAAAACTCGAGGAAATAGCTGACAAAATCACCGAGGTCCTCATTTCCGCATCGCAGATGGCGCAGAAACGAATAGTAGATCGTAGAAGCAGATCGCGCTGCTTCAATGAAAAATGACGGGGGTGGTGTTTTAGTTGTTGTCCACAGCTTTTTTTCACTATATAGTGACTTTTCCTTCCTTCTCTCCCTGTTGAAGTCACAAATACAGGGTGGAGCGCCACAGACAGATAGATTTGAGAGTGGAGGCATTTCTCTTGTAGCAGACTTGGGTGGTGGGGAGTAGGTGTGGCGAGTGGGGAGGATGGGAGGTTTGTGTTGTCTCCCCACCCACTCAGTCGTTTCAGTAGCCAACATGGAGTGATCTGTGCAACAGTGAACGATTTGTGTTAAAGCCTATATTGCAAATGCCCATTTAATCATCCGCGTATAGCGTGCCTTTCGTTTGAGGTTGAATATTACCCCCGCGGCCGTATTCTCGATTGAAATCGAATTGTTTCGCGGGTGAATGTATTCGAGACTACATACTGGAAATGTGTCGTCAATAAGAAGGGTGCATCAGAACAACGTCACTACACGAGAAAATATTAAGAGAGTTCGGGCCGCCATAGAACAGTCTCCCCGGCGTTCAATACGGAGAGGCATTTCGAGGCGTTCCATTCATCGAATAATTAAAGAACATCTTCATATGCATACTTACAAAATGGTAGTCGTCCAGGAATTGCTGCCACGTGATTACGAAGCCAAAAAACTTGCTTGTGAAAATCTGCTTGCTGCGCTCCCGGGGACGCCATCATTTTCTTTTCGGACGAGGCACATTTCCACCTTAGTGGATGTGTCAAAAAACAAAACATGCGCTATTGTAGTCTCATCTCTTTAAGAGGAGATTTGAACTGGCCAGTGCGCTCTCCTGATTTGGCCCCTTGCCATTTTTTCCTGTGAGGATATCTCAAATCTAAAGTTTACAATGACCGCCCTAGGACCCTGGAAGTCCTCAACAACAATATCCGGACCAATATTCCAGGAATTGCGGTCAGAATGCTTCAAAGAGTGCACGAAAACTTCAGAAATAGGCTGTTACAGTGTATACGGGGGAGAAGGAGCACATTTGAGTGATACACTATTTAAAACTTTGTAAATTTCAATTTCCATTGTTTTAAAATGAGTTAAAAATAAAAAAAAATCTGAAAAATGTTCAGTAGTTTGTGCTTTATTCCATTTCGTAATCCATCTGTCTGTGGCGCTCCATCCTGTAAAACGACCGCAAAGGAGACTAGATCTGGAATTATCAATTATTTAACTAATATAAACTATCAATTATTTAACGAAATTTACTGTCGGGAACGAATTGAAAGGAATGGGCGATAAAATAGTGTTACAAAACGGTTGCACATGCAAAAGAATTCGTGTTGCTATTCGCAACAAATTTTGGACCAACGGGAATTGTGAAGATGAGCTAAAAACTAATGTTGGATACCGAAGATCGGCTCAGATGTCGAGTAATTGGCAAAAGGATGCCGTTATTGTGCAAGCGTTCAATCTGAGCCACCCAAAATATTTACTCACACATGGTAGGCGCCTTCAGGACCTTGACATGAAAAAATGAGCATTGCATATATAATTGAATCATTACGAGAGACATTTGTTGGATTTGGAATCCCCAATGTCATGGAATCTGAAAACGGGTCAACGTTCACATTCAAAAAGTTCAAGCGTTTTCTTGACGCAAATGAATTCAACTAAAAACTTACGGCTCCCACTCATCCAGCCACAAATAGACAGGCGGAAAGATACATCCGAACCCATAAAAATGTCTCGAATTAGCTATGAAGGATCACGGGGACCTGAATCAAAAACTGCAAAAGTTCCAAATATTTCAACGGGTAAAATTCCACCTGAGCAAATGCTCCATTTTAATATGTGTGCGCTTATTGATTTATTACACACCTCAGTGAATACAAAAAGTCAGCTGTCTCAAGATCAAACTTATCAAATTTAGAGAGTTTGGGTTCATTAGCTTTGTCAGCTGCTGAGTCATTACCTTTGTCAGCTGCTATTTTTCACCGAATGACCCAATTAGAGAATTTCGTAGAAAGATAGAAGCATTCAATTGGCCTATCGTACCTTAGTTTTGCCGAATAACCAAAGATTTGAACCAAAACGTAGTTCAAAAATTTAGCAGACATAAAATTTTTCATGCCGACGATAGTCATGTGCCTGAAATTAGTATTTTCGTTCAAAGCACGTATACATTTTAGGAAAAAACATTAAACAAAACTAAAATATTTGCAAAATATTTTTTGTAGCTGAAAAAAGTACAAGTGATAATTTGAAGAATTAAAGAAAGAAAACTTTAACTTTTTACTTTTTAAAGAAAACTTTCAGCTTTTGATATATCTACTATAAACCAATTTTCGATACCATTTTACTTTAAACGCATTTATCTCGATCACACCATAAAAACTATGCGACAACAATTTCAACGATAAAAATTCGAAAAGTGAAAAATACGTCCTGCATCTTTTGAAACGCATAAATTATCATAGTTGGTCTCGATTATCTAGTATCATATTTCAGCGGAATATATCTAAAGTAAAAGTATCTGCAGCATAAATACAGAAGAATTTCCGGATACGATGACAGCCATTTCCATTTCTTCATAAATATTAGCTTCTACATGTCTCATAAGTTACTACTAACTTGACAGGTTCATTAAATTTTTACTTATCTCGTTAGCTGCTTTTACTACTTTGGTCTGTTATAAAGCCCGATGATATGTAAATGTACAGTAGCATTTATCATACACAAACGAAGTCTGTGCACATAAGTTTATGATAAATAGTAGGCACTTTGTTTATTCCTGATCAAGTGGAATAGCTTTGTGTTGAATGCTTGTCGAATTCATTTTGGAAAAATGCAGTAAGTGACGAATAGAGCTGATAGTCATTGAAGAAGAACGATTACCAAACCACATTCGAAATACAGAAATGTTTCAACAAATTAAAACTTTCAACAGACTATTATCTTTACGTAAAAGTGAAAATTTGAAAAAATGAAAACGATTTTCAAATTAAAAGCAATATTTCGTTGTCAATTGTTTTTATACATATAATAATTTTTATTTTCATGATTACGTTGATTAAAACTGCAGCATCAAAATTGTCCTCTTCGTAGTTGTGGTTAGCTTGAAAGTAAAACACAAAAAGATTACTAAACGTTAGAGCCTTGGTTATCGCTGGTAGTAAAAAACAAACAAAATTGTTAAATTTGAATGTTTGAACCTAATTTTTTTCACTTTAATCGCTTATAACTTTTGTAAATAACAATCAAGTGGACAATTCTTTCACCTGCAACAGTCATTCATGTGCCGAGAATGCATCAACGTTAATCAATGCAGCTTTTTTCAAAATCATCAATTTTTTTGTTACCAAAAGGTTTGACTATTACACAGCGATTTTAGGTCCGTTAACGATTCCTTCTCCTTCATAAGCTTCGTTTTCTCTTATTCTGGCATTTCTATGAGCTATTCTACTCTCTTCTGTAGCATATAAGCTGCATCAATGAGATCTTTTAATCCGCTCTTCATTTTAACCCTGCGCTATTTGTGTAACTGCCGATTGCATAACATGCATGAGTTTTAATGAAGGTTAGAATCCTTCGTTGAACGTGCAAGCGGGGATGTTGCAACAAAATCGTAGGTTCGCATCCACAAAAGCCAACTGAGCGCCACCAGGTGGCAACACTTTCAATCAAATTGACCATGCCAAATGACCATGCGACAAATTGTGACTCGAAGAACCAGTATTTAATCAAATGAAAATATTAATGTCGTATGTGAAAGGCGTATGTGACGAAGATCACCACTCTTCGCAAGTTCGACATCGAAAAGTTCCAAACAGCGTCACCAGCAGAAAACTTTGCTAAAGCTCTTGAGATATAGCTAATCTCCATCCTAAAAAATAGCACAGTGAGGCCGGTTGACGAAGTTTGGATCATCGAGGTGAGGACAAAAATTAAAACCGTTGCAAAATAAGTGGTTGAGTATAGAGTCCAGTGCAAAAGAAACGACTGGTTTGATGACGAATGCCAAATTGCGCTAGAAAAGAAAAATTAGACGTACAGAAAGTTCCTTGGAAAGGAACAACAGGATGAAAAGACAATAATATGAAAAACTCGGACGAGTAGCGAATAAGATCATTAGATTCTAGAAACGGGAATATTATGACGAACAATTGAAAGCCATTAATGAAATCTTAGCGAGTAATAGAACTAGACAAACTCACAAAGTAGTAAAAAGTTTAAACACGAATATCAGCCCACGAAAACACTCTGTAAGGACGAAATCGGCAATATCATCGCTGAAGTATACCAGATTAAAAAAAAGTCGAGCACATCAGAACCGCTAGAAAACTAATTTTCGAAGAAATTATCTGTGAGGGATTTAAAAATGAGTGAAGACGTTATACACTTCTTTGGAGTATCATATCAACCAATTCTTACTCAAAGGAACAAATATCATTTGCTGACAGCATTTCTTATAACACAAATGATGAAAATGTTCAGTGCTGGCAACATTTGTCCAACACAGCAGCAATAAATCTACTATAACATGCTCGTGCTTAATCAACCTATCCTTTGAATTTCGTTTTCATCCAAGTATATCATCGAAAGTTTCAGCGATTAAATTCAGCGATTAAATTTTGTTTAATCGCTGAAACTTTGGATGATATCCTTGGATGAAAACGAAATTCAAAGGATAGGTTGATTAATCACGAGCATGTTATGGTAGATTTATTGCTGCTGTGTTGGACAAATGTTGCCAGCACTGAACATTTTCATCATTTGTGTTATAGGAAATGCTGTCAGCAAATGATATTTTCTTCAATCTGGGGCTGCCATCCGAAAAATTTCCAGAACTCGGAAAATTTAAATATCGGTTGCTTATTTTATTGTAAATGTTTCGCTTATGAATACAAATTGGAAGCATATGTTGGTGCAATATTTACGAAATTGTCTGGTGCTGGCACCATAGCTGCTTCACGTTGCATTAAACCCACCCTATAAACTTCGTTTCGATTGAGTGGCTGCGCTGTAAGTTATAGGAGTGAATATAATTTTAGGGCTACCATCGTCCAAACTTTTTAAATTTTAGAAACGTAAATATTTGTTGTTAATTGTCATTGCAGGATCATTCCCATTTGGAAATTTCATGACAACATCGGTCGATAAAGCAATGTAAATATATTATGAAATTCATCATAGCTGGCAACCCTTTCACAATTTTGCAATGAAATTCCTACAGAATTATAAATGCAGCAAGATCCATTTATCACATGAATTTCGTTTTGATTTCATTATTAGATCGGAGGTTATAGGGAAAAAAACCTTTATTTTCCTGAGCAAATTTACAATATTTAGGAGAAAAAAATTGTCATAGCTGGCGACCCTATCCTAATTTTGCAACCAAATTTCTATGAAATCTATCTTAAAATAAGGTTCATCTACTGCGTGAATTTTGTTAAAATCTGGTGGCGAAATCGGAAGCTATAGGCCAAAAACCAGTTTTTTTTCCAAGCGATTTTTCCAAATGACACCACTGCCACAGTGTTGCTCGTATTTCAAAATCACTTCTATCACACCTGGTCCTAGTTAATACTAACATGTTCTGTAAATTTCATATTGATCGCATTATCCGATCGTCAGTTCTCGTGAACAGAAGTTTTGAGTGCTGAAAATAGAGGTTATTTGATCACGGGTTGCCGTTCTTGTTTACCGCGGAATTTTGGAAATTTTTATTTGACTTGGTGGACAAAAGTCAAAATTTATCAATAATTTGAATTTATTTTCAAAAATCAAAAATTTTTCAGGAAGGTAGATGATTTGAGGAATTTTTTTTCAGAAGCCTGCTGTAGCTACAGAGTTGTCCGCACAATCTTCAAAGTCCATGTGTGTTAAATTTTGGTCTACATCAATACGCTCTAAAAATTTCACGATGATCCATTGTTTTTCTTAGAAAACCGAAATTTGAAAAAAAATCCTTGCCTACTTTTGGGCACTCAGCCCCTAAATCAGGCTCAAAATTTGCAATTCTTTATCATAAACAAACTAAAAACATAATAATTTTCCATTCCCAATACTTTTTTTAACAAAAATTTACACTGCTTGGAAATATAGGAGTACCTGAAAATTCACTAAAATGCCCGCCGCTGCGAAAAGGTTGAAGATATCTGAGTTCCAGCGAGTCATGGACCTACCTGTTATATACATCTATGTCCTCCGAAAATTTCAGCTCAATCGAATCGGCCACTCCAAAGATGATCTCCCTTAATCATTTTGATAAATAAATATATATATATATATATATATATATATATATATATATATATATATATATATATATATATGTATATATATATATATATATATATATATATATATATATATGTATATATATGTATATATATATATATATACATATATATAAATATTATATGAATATTATATGACGAATTTTCGGCGAAGTGAGTTTGATACTAATTTTCTTCGAAAATTAGTAAAAAAAACTCTAGCGCATCAGAACCACGAGAAAACTGATTTTCGAAGAAATTGTTGTTGAGTGACCAAAAAATGTGGAAACACTTCATACACTTGTTTGTTGTATCATATCAACCATTTCTTATTTAAGCCAACAAAAACCATTTCTTGACAGCATCTCCTATAACATTAATGATGCAAATGTTCAGTGCTGGCAACACTTTTCCAACGAAGCAGCAATAAGTCTAACATAACAAGCTAATGCTAAAATCAACCTATCCTTTGAATTTCGATTTCGATTTCACGGAAAGTTTCAGCGATTAAACGATGTTTGAGGCTGCAATCTGAAAAATTCGCAAAACTCGGCATATTTCAACACTGTTTCCTTAGTTTTATTGTGAATGCTTTGCATATAAATATATAATGGAAGTATCTGTTGGTGCAATATTTACGAAAACGTCTGATGCTGGGAACCCTGTGTTAGCAGTATAACCAAAAATATACCAAAGCTGCTTCACGTTACCCTGTGAATTTCGTTTTGATTGAATGACTGCGCTGGAAGTTATAAGGGTTAAAAGAATTTTAGGGCTACCACCCGCAAATTTTCGAAACCTCAATATTTTTTGCTATGGTAATTGTTATTGCCAGATCGTTAATACTTGCAAATTTAATGACAAAATCGTTTGGTAAACAAATGCCAAAAAACTACAAACACTACCATAGCTGGCAGCTCTTTCGTGATTTTTCTACGAAACTCCTATGAAAGTTGGCTTACAATAAGGTCCATTCACTTCATGAATTTCGTTTTGATTTCATGACTGGATCGGAAGTTATAGTGAAAAGAGCTTTATTTTGCTGAACAAATTTACAAGATTTTGGTGAGAAAAACTTCCATCGCTGGCAGTTCTATCCTAACTTTTTAGCCGAATTTCTACCAAACGTGGGTTATATGGTGTTCGCACTACACTTCTAAATCAGGTTAATTTAGGAGCTGCCAAGTTAATCAGGTAAGCGTTCACACTAGCCGAAGTGATTTAGAATGACGAGATTTAGAGAGAGAAATGTCATTCGAATTTATGTGCACAATTTTTTTGCGTGAAAATTGTTGAAAATGGTGCAGTAACATGCAAGCACATTTTTTTCTTCAGTTTGTACAAACAACTCTCATTTTCCTATTTTGTTCAATTTTTGCTATTTTAGAACGAAATTCGAATGACATTTCATTCAAATCTACTGTGCCTCTCACGGAGGGAATTCAGCCAGCTCTGAGAACAATTCAGCTGGGGAAAAATTCACAATAGTACCTGATTTGTACTTGATTTCTAAATCCCTTTCGACTGTCGGACGCCGAGAAAAATATATGGGTAATCAGGTAGATTTGTGGTCGATTTAGCTCTAAAGCGATCAGCTGACCATAGGGTTGTCGGCATTTAAAAATCACTTCTGTCTGACTTGGTCCTAGCTAATACCAGCATTTCCTGTAAATTTTGTAGTAATCTGTTAGGCACTCAGCGCCCACACAGGATTTCCAACTTTTTATCATAAACAAGCATAAAACATGATTACTTTGCATTTCCAGTACTTGTTTCTAACAAAATGTACCTTGCATAGAAATATAGCGGTACCTGAAAATTCACTAAAATGCCCGCCGCCGCCAAAGGATTGAAGATATCGTAATTTTAATTAGTCGCTGCACTAGTCCTTATATACATCTATGTCCTCTGAAAATCTAAGCTAAATCGGACTGGCCACTCGAGAGACGATTTCCCGTAATCTTTTTGCTGATATATATATATATATATATATATATATATATATATATATATATATATATATATATATATATAGTATATATATATATATATATATATATATATATATATATATATATATATATATATATATATACGTATATAAAGAAATATAAATTTTCGGCGAAACAAGTCTTCGAAAATCAGTAAAAATAAATAAATAAAAATCCAAATAAATATTTTCAGCTTAGGCTTTTTTCACTTCAGGATCATCTGCTGTCTGCCTCACTATATTAGTTTGAAGATTTAAATATGATGTTCATAATTCTGCTAGTCGCTGCAGTCGTAATAAGAAAGCGATTGACAATCCTTGTTGGCATTCATATAATTTCGCTTGAGTCTATTTAGGTTTTCAAAGTTAAGGTATCTTAGAAGCTTCTGTCATATTGAGTATTTCTCAAACTGAGATTGTATATTTATTTGCACCAGTTCAGAACCAAATCCATTTATATGGTGAAGTATTAAGAATATTACAACCCGGTTTGACGGACCGAAAATGTTCAATTGATAGCTGGTAAACGTTGTCTAGCCCAATAAATCTCACTAGCTTGCCACCACTAGGTCAAATACAAAAGTTTTACCGGCAAGCTTACCAGCGACTTCAAACCAATCGAAGGCTTCGGATGTTTTTTGTGACGAATTTGTTATTTCACATTTGAATAGGCTTTCTTTAGTGAATTATTACCAATAAATCGATTAGTTTGACTTTTTCCCAAAACTGCATACTTACCATATTTACATACATGTTACTTGTACTATTAACATTTCAGTTAACCAAGCATTTTACTTCGGCTATGCCATTAATTCTAGAAGTGCAATTTTTACGAATATCAATATTACATTATATTCGATGAGCAATTATTGACCTATTTTTAATTTTAATTTTTTTAAACATATGAATGAACCAAATACTTAATGATTTACTATCGACGTATAATTATTATGAATACACTAATTTTGGGGGGAAAATCACCTTAAGTGTCCCTCGAAAATAATTTTAAACAAATTAAGAAAGCTCATTTCATTGTACTTGAAACCTCTTTTGACCCCCACACTCTTTGGAATATTCAACTGCATGAAAAATATCAAACCTATATTTTTGCTTACGGTTATGCTATTAGACAATAACTATGGGATACCACCTATAAAGTAATTTATCATGTAATATTCTCTAAAAAAATTTTTTTTTACACATTCCTACGCCTAGCATTCGAAAATAAATGGGCATACGAAAATGTATCTACATATCTTTTAATTCATAAACTATTGGAGCAAAAGCACATTGACCAATTTTAGTTTAGCCTGAACCTATCATAAATATCAATCAAAGCTACATAAACTTAAGCAGAAGTCCAGAACAGTTATTTTGCTACTGGCAACCACTTAACTCACAAATGATAATCACTAAAAAAATTTCGGGTAAACAAGATACAATACATCGATTTGGAACATGTAATCGATTGAAACACATTCTTTGGATTTCAATCTGAACAAATAAACGATTTATTTTAAACCATTTAAAAAATCATTATCATCAATCAAAGTTTTCTTTCTACTGCTCATTATTTTTTTCAATGTAATAATTATTCAATTTCCTTTTTTTTTGACAGTGTTACTACCAATCTTATCATCGCTGGGCTCGAGCATCGATTCGAAAGAAGTTTATCTGAATGGCGTCGCATATCTACGATTGCTTACGCCGATGCCAATATGGGGTCATTCGGCGATTAGTCTGAGATCGTGCCGAGGTAAGTTGAAATTAGATTAAGTAGATAATTAGAAGTTAAGATAAATTGAATTGATTTATTTGCCTTATTTTTCTTTGGTTGGCAGGTATAATAATTCTATGAAATACCAAAACAACCATAAATTAAGAATCAAATGAATATTGAATCAAAGATCTGCTTATTAAAAACTGGGTTGTGGTTTCTACTTAACAACTTGGTCTAAACAATTGTTTTACTCTACCTGACTAAGAGCTGTGGTGCTTTTCAATACTGTTCGATCAAAAAATTTTCTTTTATTGACGATTCTAACCATCGGCCATACACAATGACGTAAATAATTTTTCATACGATTAGTTTATTTTCAAAATGAACTTTTTCCGTAACGGTCAGTTCCTTATCTATTTATTAAAGATTCCATAATCTTATCTATTTATTAAATACGTAATTTCAGGGAATAAAAATGTTAACACAAAATTTACCGCAAATAGATAATTATCTTTCGAAAATGAATAAAAATAATTTTTCATACAAATTGGCAAGTCCGTATTTTTTACTAACGTTCAAAGAACATTAATATTAAAATTACTTTGGCCGAAAATTCATATATATATATATATATATATATATATATATATATATATATATATATATATATATATATATATATATATATATATATATATATATATATATATATATACATATATATATATATATATATATATATATATATATATATATATATATATATATATATACGCCGTATATATATATATATATTTAAATATATAAATATATATATATATATATATATATATATATATATTTAAATATATAAATATATATATATATGTATATATATATGTATATATATATATATATATATATATATATATATATATTTATATATATACACTACCGTGCAAAAGTTTAAGGACATCATCAAAAAAATCGATTTTTTGAGTTTGTGATTGTTTTTTATTGTGTTCAACAACATTTTATTATTAAATCTGGTATATAAACTAGAAAATATACGTTTTCATTATGATTTACATACATAAGCATCAAATCAGCTGGTTATTATTAGTCAAAATGATGGAATTATAAAGGAACCAAAAATTTTTCTTTTTAAGTAGCATCATTTTTGCGCTGTAATTTCAAATATAATAACGATTATTTTATTTTAAACTATTCAAATATGGGCGCTTATGTCTTACACAGTCATTCTGGATCATTTGAGTGCCTGTCAAAAAAATAACGGTTCTTTGCGCCCTCTGCTGTGTTCTGTTTGCACTAGAACTGTCAAATTCATTCCCGTTATTGTTTTCACGCGCAAAGCCGACTGTGATCGCTGGAAATGTCTCGTAAAAAGGAAATTTCACTTGAAAAACGTTCACAAATACTTATTTTGAGAAAAGTGGGTAAAAAAATTCGCGACATTGCAAATATTATTGGTGTTTCAAAGTGTGGAGTTGAAACCACGTTGAAGCGGTTCGCTGAAACCAACTCAAATATGAGTCGAAAACGCACTGGTCGACCAAAAAAAACAACTCAAGCTGGTGATCGACACATGTTATTGATAAGCAAGCAAAATCGGTTCAAAACCGCACCAGATATTCGAGCTGAAATCAACGAAACCCTGACGAACCCAATTTCGGTGGATACTGTCAAACGTCGTTTGAGAGAGAAAGGTCTATTTTGGTCGCGTTGCTGTGAAGAAACCACTTCTACGACCACAAAACAAGCGGAAAAGACTATTGTTCGCTCGAAAATATAAAGATTGGTCAGTAGATCAGTGGAAATCTGTGTTATGGACCGATGAATCAAAGTTCGAGATTTTCGGATCCAGGCGGCGCCAGTATGTTCGTCGAAATAAAAATGAGCGGCCCAATCCCCAATGTATTGCGCCAACAGTTAAACATGGCGGAGGCTCCGTGATGGTCTGGGGGTGTTTCAGCTACGATGGTGTTGGAGAACTGGTCAAAATCGACGGAATAATGCGGAAGGAACACTATCACAATATTCTTCAACGAAGTGCCATTCCATCTGGCATTCGTTTGATCGGTAACGGATTTATCTTTCAACAAGATAATGATCCTAAGCACATCTCCCATCTGTTCATAAACTATTTACGGTCCAAGGAAGAGAAAGGTGTGCTCAAAGTCATGGATTGGCCGCCGCAATCTCCTGACATCAACCCGATCGAATTATTATGGGATGAGCTCGACCGGCAGGTGAAGAACATGCAGGTGACCAGTGAAAAACAGTTGTTGGACAGTCTTAAAGTTACTTGGAACAATCTCGCAACTGAAACACTTCAAAAATTGGTCGAAAGGCTTCCAAGAATTTGCGCTGCAATCATAAAAGCACGAGGTGGACACATTGATGAAAAAAAACCTGATCTGACTTGTCTTGATATTTTCGGTATATTTAAAAATTTGTATGTGAAATTTGCGTTCAATGAACATAAATCATACAAAAATAGTATATTTTCTAGTTTATATGCAAGATTTAATCATAAAATGCTATTAAACATAATAAAATACAATCACAAACTCCAAAAATCGTTTTTTTTTATGATGTCCTTAAACTTTTGCACGGTAGTGTATATATATATATATATATATATATATATATATATATATATATATATATATATATATATATATATATATATATAGATATATATATATATATATATATATATATATATATATATATATATCATCAAGAAATTTCAGTGACAAAATGTCAGGAACGCGCCATCCGATTGAACTGAAATTTTCAGGATACATTGGTTCCAGGTCTCACCAAATGCTAATAGTCTTTAACCCTTTGGCACCGGTGGCCATTTTAGTAATATTTTAAATATACCTATTATTCTCGATAATATTTTTGAAATTTTTAACTCCATGTGTGCGCTAGGTACCTAAAATTAAATTGGGAAAATTTGAAATTTTTTGAATTGCGATAACTTTTGACGAGACTATCAGATCATTATGAAACTTGAGGAACATATTGATGTTACTAAGTTGTAGACTCGTGCAGTTTTTTATGAACGTGCTGGCAACCCTGCAGCTACGGCAAGCACTGAATGTGAAAACCTTCAAATCATCGACTCCCCTACAAATTTTTCGTCTTTTACAATAAAAGCCAGCTCATATAAAAATCTTATGCTTTGTTTATGCAGCCAAAGCAAAAGTTTTGAAAAGTCATATCGGGCAAAAACGGTAACTCTCCTTCAATTTGCCTATATTTTAAGCATCAGACACTTCTGTTCACGGGAACTTACGACCCAATAATTAGATACATCTGCGATTCACGGAATATATTGGTTTTAAGTAGGACCAGGTCTAATAAAAGCGATTTGGAAATGTGGGATACTCTGTGCCAGTGGTGCCATCTTGGAAAATTACTAAGAAAAATTGCTTTTTGCTTTATGAAGTCTGATTCAGTTACCGGATTTTCATGAATTTCACACAGTAGCTGAGCCTTACTTTAAGCCACGTGAAAAATTCGGTTGGAGCTACCAGCTATGGCAATTTTAGTGTCTTTGATTTTGAAAATTTGCTTGGAAAAAAAGTTTTTTGCCCTATAACTTCCAGTACAGTCATGAAATCAAAGCAAAATTCGTTTGATAAATGGAACTTATTGTAGCCAATTTTAAAAAAAATCTGGTTGCAAAACCATGATAGGGCTGCCAGCTATTGTCGGTTTAGTATTTTTTTCCCAGATCTTTATTGGATGATTTTATCATACAAGCGGTAACCCTGAAAACCTTTCTACCCTATGAGTTTAAATGTATTGCTAAGATCAAAGCGGTTTTGCCCTCGGAACAGGTTAGAGCACGTGTGGTAGAATATGCACTCAAAATCTGCACGATTTTTCTATTGTTCATCGAGCATTAGGTTTTCCAGCGGTTCTGGTACTATAGAGTTTTTTTTGGGATATATTTTGCGTGGTTTTTTTATCAAAATAGTTACAACATGTTTGCGCAGGTTGTTAGTGCTCATTGTCATATAGTGCTGTGCTCATTAAACATTTAAGTGGCTGTTTAGCACTCTTTTATTTGAAATGGTTAAAATGGGCTAAAAAAGAAGAAGAGGTTTTGAGTCTGCAGACCAAATCCTTGCCTCTGCGCCAACAGAAGACTATCGAATCAGACCAACAAACTTCCAAGAGGTCAAACAACTCATTAGCGGACTTAATAAGCGGAAATCATCTGGAGCTGATTCAATAGGGAACTTATGGCTGGCACAACTCCCTGACAATACATTGACAACAGTTAACGTTATCTTTCGAACGAAGAGCTTCTCTGATGTCTGAAAAACAGCGATTATAACAGTTGTGCCTAAACCAGGCAAAGACTTCCACTTCCCATAAAATTGGAGACCAATAAGACTCCTATCCTCTGCAGGAAAAATCGCTGAGCGTCTTCTTCTCGATCGGCTTAATGAAATAATGCAGAAAAAATCCATTATCCCGGAGGTACAATCTGGCAGTCTACTGAACTCCAGTTTGCAAGAGTGATGCAGCATATATGTACGTACAGGGTTCAACCAAAAAAAAAAATCAACGGGCTTGGTCATGTTTGATGTGGCCAAGGCGTTTGACAAAGTCTGACATGCATGACTAATCTTCAAAATGCATACATTTCAAATTCCATTACCTTTCATACAGCTTTTTGCCTCCTTCTTCCAGGGCAGAACTTTTTGCGTCAGAATTGACAACCACCTCTCCACAATGCGATCAATAGAAGCTGGAGTCCCACAAGATTCACCACTCTCCCCGATATTGTATAGCTTATACACATCAGACATCTCCAACATGCCCAACACAAAAGTAGCCTTGTACGCAGACGATACATGTATTTTTTATGCCTCGAAGCATGCAGAAGCTATATCATCAAAGCTGCAAACCTACATAGACATCTTATTGGAATATTTTCAGAAATGGAAAATTCAAATAAACGCCGAGAAGACGCAAGCCATCTTCGTAACGAGACGATGAAGACAACAACCACCTCAACTAACTGTCGACAATCAGACAATAGAATGGCATCGGACAGCCAAATACTTGGGACTTACATTTGACAACAGATTAACATGAACTGCACACATAAAAAACAAGAGACAAGCCATAAAAAAGACTAAATAAAAAGATTGCGAGAGGCAATGAAAGAAAAAAGATGCGGAGTTCTGTTTCATCACCGGCTCACAAGGCTGCAATTGCGATGGCTGTTCAAGAAACAGGATTCGAACTACTTGAACATCCGCCCTATTCGCCAGATCTAGCTCCCAGTGACTTCTACCTCTTTCCTCGTCTTAATTAAGGAATATAGTGATAGCAAAGTGGTGGCCACTGTTGAGGCGTTTTGGGAGAGTAAAGACAAAAAAAGTGTTCTAAGGGTATCCTGGGTTTGGAAAAAAGATGGACTAAATGTATAAACTTGGTAAGAGACTATGTTAAAAAATAAATATATTTTTTAAGCTTAATCACCTTAGTTTATATTGATTACCATTACTTTTGGCAAAACCCTCGTATATGGAAAGGGCATTTTTCACTATTCATTTTAACATACTTCCACAAAAAAATGGTTTTTCATATTTTGTAGAATGTTATAGAGTAAAATGTGGCTGTTTCAAAATTCATAATGCCAGTCTGATGTGATTGAAACTACTCCCCAAAGTCAGGACATTAACCCAATTGAGCATCTTTGGGTTCATTTGGAGAGCAAAGTGGGACAAAATCATAACATAAAAAGCAAAAGTTAACTGAAAGTGGCCCACCAAATAGAATGGTATATAATTGCTCCAAATATAACCCAAAAGCCAGTATAGCCAATACCAAGCGATTGACATAAATTATGAAACATAAGGGAAGACGTTAGAAGTACTAGCAAAATGAATCAAATAAAATTTATAATATTTAGTTCTCTTGGATGAATAATTTTTCTCAGAGTTTTTAGATAAGTTATGGATTAAATTCACATTGTTCTTTAACATTCAATTTATGATGTTCAATATAGTCATGAAGAAGAAAATAGAAAATAAAAAACAGCGGCTTTTTCCTTTTTCATGCAAGTATTTCCTTAAAATTTGTCATTGTGTGAAAAATTATTCTCTGAACTATATATAATTATATATTTATCAATTATTATGTTTCTTCGCTTCTTCTTTTTCACATAAAATCTTATTCTACTTACCGATAATTTGTGTACCTGCTGAATAACTTACCTCCATCCGCAACTTTCGATTAATCGTGTGACCGTAAAGATACATATGTACATGTCTACTGAAACTCGTTCTTTCATTTTTCACCGCGACGAATTCGATGTTCTTTCGAGACATTCGACTGTGCTAGAAAGGATTATTAATGGATGTCTCTCTGCTATAAGAAAACAATGCATACATGAACATACATATACTCGTGTGTATATCAAATGCCCTAAATCCATTTTCGATACATGCCACCGCAGGTATCACGTTTCCTTTGTTTTTTAAATATAGAAAAAAAATGGTGGGATGATTTGCGATTTTAATCGGTAGTCTCACTAGATTTACACAAAAGCACGTTTAAGTACTTTTGAAAGTAAGTAGGTACTCGCGATTTGTTCCATTAACCTTTATTTTGCAAAAAGTATAGGTTGCTCAGTACTTAGACTTTTTGCTGGTTGGGAAGAAATGTGAATAAATCCATTGAATTCGCTTCGCAACAACTGTGACTGATGTGTTTAGATTTACAGAGTGTAGAAAACATCTAAAGTCGCGTCTTCCATCAAGTTGGGAGTTTTAAAAGTAATCGATTTTGCTATAGAATCACTGAAGCTAAAGAAATTCGCTTCAAGTATTCATCTCTTTCTGTAATTGCCATTTGAGAAATTAGGTGAGTTTAGATGCTTGCTCGCAATCAACTGTATGAATGCAATTCCGTGCTTGATATTTGCAGTAGTTGGATTTTGTTTTGTACCATGAAGATTACCTATTATTGCAGAATGAACCATTAAATGTTGCTAATGAAATTACTGAAGGATTAAAGTGTCTTTTTGGCTTGAATCGTTGACGCTACATTTCGTTTTATAGAAGTACTCTGTTGTGCAGAAAAAGAAAAGTTGAAATCGATACTAGGCAGAATGGTTTCAATATATAATGGAAGTTGAAGAAATGTATCAAATCAAAGATCGATTAATGTTCTTTGTAGCAACTTGTTTTTCTTTTTTCCAGAAAACTCTTGAGGGCCAAATCATTTTAAATATGGTACGAAAACACGTTTCTTTCTATGTGAATTCCAGCTTTTATTTATTTTCTAGATTGCGTGCCTATCTGACAATGCAGCTAGTACACAATTGAATTTCTTTGTTCTCTTAGCTTTCATAAGAACAAAGTGACATTGCCCAACTTGCTTTAAGCTTGGCTCGATATTTAGTGGATTCATCAGCATCTGGTAGGTTTGCGGTTAGGGTTGGTTTGTTGACAGACTTGTTGGCGTCAGATTTGGAATTAGCCTTATAACTCGACCAACAAGGCTGCCTACAATAGAACCTTCAGCATAATTAGCTAACTCTTTGTTTATTTTGAAATCCACGGGATTACAGGCATCTTCAGGCTTCTTTACAGGCTGTGGTGTCTGTTACTATTAAGAGAAGACTGACTCAACCAATTTTCAATAAGAGGTTCTGGAACAATATGTCTCAAGACCAGTCATGTGCTACTATCAAACAGTCACATTACTGAAAATATGTATATAAGCTCATAAGAGTAAATTCGTGAAATACGTAATTGATGAATTAAAAACGAGGCCAAATGTTACTATAGAAGGTTTAATCGATATTATATCGAAAGCAAAAGAAAAAGCGACATCAGCCAAACTCGTAAGAGTTCGGCAGGAATCATGGATAACTAAGAAGGTTATTGATGCTGCTAAACGCAAAAGAGCTTCTTACAAAAGACACATGGCAAATCAAAATTGTGCAACGAAACAAAAAAAAAAGGAGTCAAATAAGATTACGCAACAGGCAAAGAAACGTTATTTTGCTAATCAATTTGAGAAAGCAGCTGGGAATAGTGCCAAATATTGGAAAATAATTAAGGAAGTGACATCAACTTCAAAGGATACAATGCACATGACATGCATAAATGAACTATGCGTGAATAGAACCCTGTTAAATGATCCCTCTCTTGTGATTCAACATCTAAATAATTACTTCGCAACTATCGGGACTAATCTTACATAGCAGAATCAAGCTACTTATGGCTCAGATATCAACATAAAAGTGAATACTTTAACATCCATGCATTTACGCACTACATCACGGAAAGAAATATCTGAAATAATAGATAATTTAAAAGCTGGAGTATCCCCAAGCCTCGATGCCATCACTTCCGAAGACATCAAACTATTGAAGAACACCTTAAAACTGGTTCCTTCCCTGATTGCCTTAAATTAACAAGAATCACTCCTGTATTCAAAGGAGGTGATCGTGCAAATCCATCTAATTACCGCCCCATTGCTGTCACCAGTATTATGAGATAAATTCAAGAATATTACAACTCTTAGAGGAAAATTTGAAATTGGCTCCAATTCAGTATGGGCTCCAACAACATAGTAGCACGTTAGCAGCAACATTGGATGCAGTGCACTTTATAAATTCTACGCTGGATAAGGGAAATCATGCCGCTGCTATCTTCGTTGACTTACAAAAAGCTTTCGACACCATCGACCACGGAATTTTATTAGAACGATTAAGCAAATACGGATTTGGGGATAAAATAAAGCTACTAGTCAGAAATTACTTAATAAATAGGCGAATAATAACCAAAAATTCTAATTTCGTCAGCCAAGAATGTGAAATAAATATCGGTGTACCACAAGGATCTGTCCTCGGCCCGCTTCTTTTTCTGCTATACGTAAACAGCATACAGGACATTCAGCTATCTTGTAAAATTGTACTCTTTGCAGACGATACTCTTCTTCTCTATTCCGGGAATGAACAGTACAGAACGCTATAAATGCAGATTTACAACGATATTTCAACTGGCTTCAGCAAAGTAAACTAGTTCTTAACATCTATAAGAAACATTGAGTTTCAGCAGAGGAACAAACGACCAGTGAACCTCCGCATCCAAATAAACGGGGTACAGCTTGAAAATGTTAATTCAATTAAATATCTAGGATTGGTGCTAGATGATAAAATGACATGGACAAACCACATCAACAACATCAGATGCAAAGTGGCACCTATGATAGGAGCAATAAAAAGGTTTGAATTTATACCTTTGCAAACCAAGCTCACCATTTACCATGCGTATATTGTTTCTTTAATCACATATGGAGTATTGTTGTGGAGCCAGACTTCCAAACACAACATTGAGCTTATTGGAAGACTTATGACCAAAGCTATCAAAATAATTCATAAAATGCCCACACTTACACCAACTTCAGCGGTCTCAAATGGCCAAACATTCTTCGAACTGTTGGTGAGTCCACCAATATACCAACAAGAAATGCGGGTAATTTATCAGTGCAAACTCCAAGGACGGAAAGAATGAAGACCGAACCTGTACAGGAAGCAATGCATTTTTTTAACACACTGCCTAATTCGGTTAAACATTCGGAAAACTTAGTAAAGTTTAAAGAAAATTTAAAGCTCTACATCGAAAGAGCACACTGCTAATGAAATCCAGAGTTTTTTGTAAACTTTTCTCTGGACACACGTCTTGATGACAAATAAAATGTACACAACATGACCTTAAGTACTAACCATAAAAAGCAGGATGGTACTATCCCTTATACCAATACACCAATTGTCTGGGAAGTACTAGGAATAATTACTTAGCGATGATTTTGCGATGCACACGGACCGTGCATATTGAGTGATGGAGAGAGTGGAGTGAAAAAAAACAAAAAAAAATTAATTTATCCAGTAAATTATCCAGATATAGGTTACCAAACTTTCTGGCCTCCTGGAATAATTGTAAATGACTTAACGGTAAAAACTGGTCAGCCATTGTAGCCAACAGAAAATATAAGACACTTCACATTATACTATCAAAAAGTGAAAGGCTTAAGGACTAAGCTCCTTAACTTTAAGACCGCAGCATTAAAAGCACAGTATGATATACTTCGCCCATCTGATATCTGTTTTGATTCCGGCTTTTTGAGCCCCAAAAAAATAGAGCGATCGAAAAAATAAATAAAAGTTGTATTTCATGTAGAAATATAACTGTTTGTTGTATATTTTGTAATAAGATGCACCTGCTCTGGTACCGGGATACCGTAGTGTTTAACGCAAGGAAATCGTTTATGCTGTTGCGAAGCAAGACTTGTAACTTCCACTACAAGGTCCCGAACCTACCTTTGATGTTCCGATCTCATCGGCATATGCCTTTTTTCGAAACTGGGCAGCTGATGCCTATAAAGAGACATGAATGTCTTCGGTTGTAGCCAGGTAGTTGAAAATCTTCCTCGCAGAACCTAATCAAGGTACTATAAAATTCCACGTCTACAAAAATTGAAAGCTTTCTAGATCCATGGTATCTACTCTGACCGGACACAACCACTTAGAAGTGTGCATGTAGAGAATAGCCTCTTATCCCCATTCAGTTATTCTAAACCTCATTAAAAGCTTTGGGGAACTCTGGTAGGCTATTATATGAGTACTATTATTCTATCCGAAGTGCTTAGAGAGCTAGGCACCTCTCTCTTAACCCTCACTCACTCGCACTAGCCATGTGTCAACACATTCTAGCCTTGAAAAAAGATGGATTCATCTGTTCGGAAAACTGACTCAAAATAAGGCAGGCTATGTTTAAGGTTTGCTTCAAGCTATAAAAAGGGCATGTCGTGTCATGTCATGTAAACGCGAGATGATCAACGCTCGCCTGACAGTCGATATCCAGTCGATTAAGTCCCATTTACCATATGAGTTTTGTTTTGATATCATGCCTGTACTGGAAGTTATGGGGCAAAAAACTTTATTTTTCTGAGCGAATTTTCAAAATCCAAGAAACCAAAATTACCATAGCTAGCAGAAAAAGATGGTAACAATGTCTTTTTCTTCGGGGCCAGAAGTTGGCCGAGATCCCAAGATTGGATTCTCTGGTCGTGCAGCCTTATTCGTTCATACGTATTGGCGCTTAAGCGTTTGTACATTTCGAAAGTCGAAGAATGTGAAAAAATTCGAAAGATGCCTTGACTCAATATTACTGCGTGTCATATTAGTTACTGTGATTTGTGACATCACTAAGATGACTCAACGCCGCAAGCCGTTTAATGCTGCGATGTCCTGAGATCTTAAGTATTACTTGTCATTTCCGCTGGAACATAGTAAAATTTTCGTTTTCGTTGGAAAAGATAGAAAATCACTCTCGATGAGTGATAATTCAGGAACGAAAAATGAAATAACACGATAGTGAATTTGTTAGATAAAAAGAAACATGTAAAGTGGGCAAAAATAATTCAGTCTGCATTTACCAAGCTCAATTTGCTAACTGATGTTAAATTATTGTAAACAGCTTGTTTACAGGTATGATTTTTGTTAGATTATATGAGTATGACTGCTAACTAGTTTTATTCTGAAATGTATTTGGAAACAGTGTATTAGCGTGTAAAATTCGTTGTAGTTTAACGTTTATCCCATTTGTTTGGTTTGACGTCAGTGTGTAATATATATTTTTCTTACGTAAAGTCATTCGAAATAGTAAATAAATACTCTTCCGTTTCGAAAAGTCACACTTTTACACTGTCGAGCTGGCGTTAAAAATTTACTTAACTATTATTCATTATGTAGTTCAAGACTATAAAAGAACACTGCTATTATATGTATGTAAGATGATACTTTATCTGCTATTCCGCTCCGTTTACTTTCTCATATTATTGTTCTAACGCCCGAACTGGATCGACTTTTTCGCGATCCTCTTTCCGCCCGTGAATTGTTTATGATTTGAATACTTATGTAAACTCTTATAAAATTGATGTTCCAGCACTGACTAGTCATTGTTTTTCTTCTTCATCTTCTTCTTCAATTCTCGTAAATCTCTATTTTCTTCTTAATTTAATTTTCTGAAAGAAAAAAATCCGATATGCTAAGTTAACGTATGATATGCCTCTTGAGCACATAAATATGTTTATTATGATTTTAAATGTATCTATGTATGTACATTCTTTTATTTTTTTCAGGTGGTGAAATTCTCACTCAACAATACAATCGGCAACAGTTGCAGTTAACCGTATCGAAAGATAACGTAACCGTGTCTTTGGATGTGCCGCAGAAAAGCGTTCAAGCAGTGATACCCGAACGACTTCTGGATAACAAATGGCATACAATCGAGTTTTTATATCAGTATGGGAATCTTTATCTGATCGTTGATCATAAATCAACTGTAATAGGTAAGTAAATTTGTGTTGTGTGATGTGGACCGTGAGCTTTAAAAGATCGGGTGTAGGAGGCATCATGTTTAGGTTAGGTCATTGTATCATGAGGTTAATACGAGTCCTGGTTTATTTGCATATGATGTGTATCTTCATAAATTGATAGTAGTTTGTAGTAAGAAAAAAGTAGCTTCAAGTTCGAACTGTTTTTAAAATATTTCATGGCTATAAAATGGTCTTTTGCATCTTCAAATTAAAGTGGGGAACTAACCGTCGGCATTTATTATATGTTTATAAGCAGGGAGAAAATTTTCCCACGCGATTCAGTCAGTGAAATTTAAAGTAGTTGAAATACATTTCAACCGGTTGGGTAAATATGTCAAGTTAATTGCTTATCTTTGTATCTTTTCTAAATAAAAGTAAATTCAAGTTGTGATCAGGTTTATTTATTACTTGCTTCTACGAACCACAATTCATTCGTCAGTCCAGGTTGTATACTAAAACGTAGTTTGACCTTTGATACCGTCAACAATTAACTTGATTTCACAGAAAAAAAACAAAGATTCTTCCAAAAGATACACATTGAGACATCATAGCATCATTATAGTTTTGTCGGAAATTCGCAACATAAAACTAGATTATATAGTCACGCTACTTGCGTACTGAGTTACAACATTTAAATGTGCGAAAGTTTTTTGGCCGAGGGATAGGCCCATTCATTTCATCTGCTTCATTGTTGCACTTGACATTAATTGTTGTTTATCACATTATGACTGAATACGCATATGAAACGCAATTATGTATGTACGCCTGTTAGTCATTTAATGAGGATGAACTTGATTGCGTTGCAAACTCATGAATACATTAAGACAATGTGTTTATTGTGCAGCATTGCTCGCTGTGAAAATAGCACAGTAAGGAACTGAAAAGATACTGGCAACGTTCAATCAATGCACATAATTAGTAAGTTCTAAAAACATTCTCCCTCATTGAGTACATTTCTTACGGTGATGACTCCGGTTGTCACTCCTAGGAAATCAACATAAATCATACCCGCCAATCTATACTTGCAGAACAAAGAGGAGGAAGCAACAATGCAAAAGGCTATATGAACAGGTGACTTCAAAGTACGCCTGGAGAAAATTACTGTGTTTAGCGATAAAATGACTCTAAAGATGAACAACTTTTTTTCTGAGAATTGAGAATAATACTTCTTAATATGTTTTTTCGAAGAGCTACGAGCATATGGGTCAGTTTTTGCAGCTTCTTTCGCTCATGTACTAATCAGAAAGGTGAAATTAATGGCACATCAATTTCTTACTAGTCGATGCTCACGGAAAAATATAGGTGATTAGTAATGCAATTATTTTTAGTTAGAAGTGTTCCAAGCAGTGATGGGCATTTACTACATTTGTAGTAGATCTGCTACTTTTTTCTGCCTTTTTCTGAATATAGTACTCTACTACGTAGCAAATGATATCTACTACTTTTCCCAAGGAACTACTTTTTAGTGAAGATGGTACTGATGAAACTTCGGTGAACTATTAAGCATTAACTGAAGCACATCTGCGATAAGAAAACGCCAAGCGTGTCGCAACTAGTGATGGGCTCAAAAACGCCAAACAGTTTGGAAAAAACGTTTGGCTGCAAAAAACGAACGAACAGTTTTTCCAAATAGTGACAAACAGTTTTTCTAAAACGAAATTTTTTTTCTAAAACGAACAGCATTTCTAAAACGAACCATTTTTCTACAACAAATAGTATTTCTAAAACTAATTATTCCAACTATTCTACAACGAATAGTTTTTCTAAAGCCAATCGTTTTTCTAAAACGAATCGTTTTTTTAAAACGAACTGTTTTTTTTCAAAGGAAACTTTTGTCGTTTTTTTTCAACGAACTGTTGTTTTCAAACGAAACGTTTGTCGTTTTTTTCAAACGAACTGTTTTTTTCAAACGAAACGTTTGTCGTTTTTTTCAAACGAATCGTTTTTTTAAAACGAACTGTTTTTTCCAAACGAAACTTTTGTCGTTTTTTTCAAACGAACTGTTGTTTTCAAAGGAAACGTTAGTCGTTTTTTTCAAACGAACTGTTTTTTTCAAACGAAACGTTTTTCGTTTTTCTCAAACGAATCGTTTTTTTTCAAACGAACTGTTTTTTTTCAAACGAATCGTTTTTCGTTTTTTAAAAACGAACTGTTTTTTTAAAACGAATGGTTTTTCCTTTTTTTTAAAACGAATCGTTTTTCATGGTTTTTCGTTTTTTTTGAACGAACCGTTTTTAGTTTGGTAAAACGAACTGTATGGCAGTGGAAAACTGTTTAGCTGCGGAAAACAATATTTTCGTACTTGCGAGCATTTTCGTACTTGCAAGTATTTTATTTAATATTGAAAAAGTTTTTAGGGCAAAAGGAGCTGAAATCGGACAAAATCGGCCAATTTTGGGTTAGAGTGGTTTGGGACATAACGGGCCAATACCTATTGCTGTGATACAAAAATTTCGGTTTTGTAGGGGAGTAAAGGGTTTTTTGGCCATAATTTGGCAAAAACTAACTTTACGGCGCTTTCGATGATTGAAAGTGGTCGGGGAGTGCAATAGTGATATTTTAAGGGCAAACATTTTTTTTATAGGGGAATTTGGGCAAAAACGTCAATTTTTTCCAAAAATTTTTTTTTGGTCTAGCATGAATTCGGGGACCATTCTGAGTTGTTTTGCGCGAAATTTCCATACAAGTCTGGGAAAAAGCGGCCTAGTTTCGAAGATACGGCAAAATGAAATCCACTGGAAGAACTAAAAGTAGCACTAAAAGTGCCAAGGAGGGTAAGGTTGAGATCCTATTTGGATCACCAGTTGGCGTCTCCGGGAGGGCTGAGGCCCTCCTCGTGACTGGAGGTCGCCACGAGGGTGTCTCCAACCCTACCGGGGTTGTAAAATTAACGAAACCGCGGGAGGTAAGGTGCCCCTTGGTCTCATGTCCAGCCTTACGGAAGAGGTTGGCCTCCTAGCAGGTGCATGTTTAATAAACGAAAATTTATTTTTATCATTTGTTAATAGAATTTTCGGCAAACTTCATGCTCCAGTGAGGTGAAGTGGAAATCCGACTGTTTTAGATTAGCCAGAAAAAGTCTGGTATCAGAGATTGCTCAATGAAAAGTCATATAGATGACAACAGGATTAGTTGGTCATATTTTAATAATTTTTTTACTTTGGACATTTGAACGGATACAGGAGGTGTTTTCTGCATATAATGATATGGAAAACAAATTAAATTGATTGAATTTGATTGTTTTCCTTTAGATGGCCCCTAGATTGGAGAAAGACTTGCCAAATAAATGACCGACAATTGGAAAGTTACGGACAAGATGCACAGACTAATGACTCGGTATTCTTTGAAGGTAATCTTGCACCATCACCATTCTAGCTTGGGAACGTTGTATCTCGAAGGTGGAGGAGGGTATATTAGTCCATTTCATTACATTACTGCAAATCGTATGTATTGTATGTATACATGTACATACTTCAAATAGGTATTTGGAAAAGGTATTTTTTCGTACTCGTACTAGTTATACCTAGTATGTGAAAATACTAGTACGACCCAACTCTAATTGTCGTACAGCATAAAATTGGTTTCTCTCGTTAATTCAAACTGTTTTTTTCAAACAGTTTTAAAAAACAGTTGTTTTTGAAAAACAAACAGTTCGTTTTCGTTTTTTGAAAACAACAGAAACGCCCATCACTAGTCGCAACTACTGTAAAAATGCTGAGCCGTGTTTTCGCTGTTCGTCTGGCTAAGTTCTTAGAATTCAGAAAAAGTAGTTGATCTCGGTTTTTTTTATTCACTATATATGTATATGCCTAATTTCTACTACTTTTTTTTCTGTATCTGCTACTTTTTTTAACAATATCTACTACACATTTATTCATCCCAATGCCCATCACTGGTTCCAAGTTGTTGTCATAAATCAATCGATTAGTGTGGACTCTAAGTGCTCAGTTCAATGTTCAATATATATCTTACTCTGACTAATCCACCCACTTAGTCTTGCTTGATACTCATGTGCCTGTATTTGAAATTCCCCGTCATACGGGAAAGTAGCCAGTGGTGAGCCTTTTTCATCTTTAATTGATTAATAATAAGAAGGGCAGTAAAAAAATCAGTCATTTGTTTATTGCATATAAAGTAGGTAGACTGTCTTCACGTGGTGCAACCTAGCATTCGTTCATGGATTCTCTGATCCTGGTCATGATCTTCGCAATGAGCGTTGATCTTGACATTCTAGACCTAGCTTGGTGTGGTAGCGGCAGAGTCAAATTTGCTCGTGAGCAGCTTCGAGTTAGTATCATCATCTCCGTTCCAATAAAACTGTGGTGGGTCTCAGAACACGCTTTGAGTTTCGTAGCCATTAATTTGGCTGCATAGGTTCAATTGAGATGAGCTTCTGATTAACACCTGAGCACATAAGGCCTTCCACCAACTCTCGCATAGCCTTCCTACTTTGCAAAGATAACCATGGTATTATTCCGGTGGCTACGAATTCAGACTAAGATAACGGTAAGTTTGAACGCAATAGCATCGATATTTGAAGTATGCAAAACACAAAAAAAAAATTGGAAGAAGTCTGACTTCCCCCAACCCACTCTTCCTTCTGTTTCTGGACACTGTTTCCACAGCGAAGTGCCTCAATGATGAATGATGCTCCATACTTAACACTGCAGAAGTGACTTCCTAGCCTGCTTCATGGACCTCTGGCAACCACGTCCTTCTACCTAGTTTGCCAGTGCCATCATAACAAAGCCGAGCATTTATGAGAGGAAGAAGTCCGATTATACCTAGCGGAATTAACAAGGAACGGCGAATAGCCTGATCTAGGCACCCGCTACAGGTACCTCATATGCCGCCTTCACTACAGGCACCTCCTTCTATTCAACTGTTCGGGCATATAGAGTCCGGAAAAAAGCACAAGGATGCCCTTAAGTTGGTAAAGTTAAATAAATGGATTTGTTCTGCAACTCAGGTTCCCACAAGATTAGCCGCTCAGAAGCGGTAAAGGTAGACTGAATAACCAAATCAGCCGAAAGAAACGCAAGACTGTCCTATCTGGAATATGCCTGTGTCTCTAATGTCTCTGTTTAAGACAATCATGGATAGCAGTAAAAGCGAAAAGATCATCTCACCGGACAAGTTGGCGCAGAACACTCTTTTAGTTGGCTTTAAAGACTTGCTTAAAGCACCAACATCGAGATACCTCGTTGCCGAGTGGCATATCAAGGCCGAGTCAAACTGATAGCCTGTCAGGATCTGCACTCTGCGAACTTGTACAGGCTAGCGATAAGCGAACTGAATTAAGTTTAGTCAGGCGTGAAATTAGAAATAGTGCTAAAGGACATTATAGAGTTCATAAGACTGAGCAATAGCGACCTACCAGTAAGCGACTGGAAGGCGGCCTAGATCGGCAACCTATCTGGTGACTGCCGCCGAGCCCTCATTTTCGTCAATGAAAAATCCCTTCCAAAGTTAAAGGCTTGTGACAACAAGACTGGTTAAGGGTTCATCTTCTTAAAGTTGAATATATACTTAATCTTGCTCAAAATCCCCCACGCTTTGCCACCATCTTTTTATCAGAAAGAAGAGATAAGAGCGTAACATCAGAGGAAAAGGTTCTGGAAAATCGACCGTCTGATGCACTTGAGTCTTGCTCAGGAACATCTGCATCAGAGGATGATGAAAGTTCAATCACGACCTCTGCGTTAGGTGGCTGTACCTGACGAAGATCTTGACAACACTGTAATAAATAAAAGTGAAGGTTCTTCAACCTTCACCACTCCAAAGCAGCTTCGATTGTTCGTCTTCTTCTTCTGTTTAAACACACGGCACGGGGAATTTAGTCCTAATCCAAGAACCATGGCTTGTTGAGGACCGGATCTACGGACTGCATATTGACGGATACAGACCAATGTCACCTGAATTTTTAGGTAAACCAAGAACCTGCTATCTAATCAAGAAGCTCATAAATGTTTTGTTCTTTGAAATTTCAATGATAAGGACAATGTTACTATTGTGGCCGACGCGAAACTGGGAGGAGAGTAGCGGGAGGAGAGTTATCTTACTGACCCATCCGAATCTTGTCATAGCTAATATTGGCATTAAACCCAAGTTTAGGACCTCCAAAAGAAGTAAAGTTTTAGGCATAGCGCTCATAAGAGATCACTCTACGTACCTTCTCACGAAATTGACATTTTGCAGGATTGTTCACAGTCAGCCCTCACTTCATGTATTTATATATATGTCGTTCACATTAGAAGCGTTACAATATATTGAGACAATTCTCAACTTAAATAAGAAAAGAACAGATTAATTAGGTGTAATTTCGTCCAGCTTTCTCCACCGAACTGGACCAATTTCCGGCACTCGCCAATCGCGAAGATCCAAATAAGGCAGTAAAATCACTTACTAATACATTTAACAATACCGCAACGAGGTCTTCTGACCTAACTAGACCCATGTGGAAGTTAAAACCCAAGTGGTAGAGTAGTGAGATTGCAGCTCTTTGAAGTGAATGAAAGTAGGAGGTTAATCTTACCAAAAGGGTAAGTTTGTAAACTCTATAAATTAAGGCTATTCTAAAATACCGTGTGTAAGGCGAAAAGAGCTTCGTCGAGATCTTTATTGGAAAATATTTAAGGTACGAATGAAGCCAGTTACCGTCGAAAATTTTGAGTATGAAGCCTATACTTCTAGGAATGCATGAATATAAATAAAGTCTGCAATTGCAGGGATGCAAGTTCGATTCCATTCATTTTTCGCGCACACATCAGATGGACCATTTATCCTTTTGGCTCAGTCAAGCTATCAGGTCCGGACATTAGAAAACACTATGCCGTTCCGTGCCGTGGCTTTCGTTTATCTCTATCATTTCACCACCAAAACATCGTACGCTAAATCAAAGGATTATAGACCAATCCGTCCTCTAAGCTCTTTTTCAGTAAATTTTTTAGAGAGATTTGTGGAATCGTCTCCTGCAGCATAGTGAAACCAAAACTTCCGTGCGGATCAGTAGTTGGGCAGCGAGTCATACTTAAGGCTGTAAATCGGAAGGTGGTAAAAATATACGTAGGTTAGCAGCCTTATTTGTAAGAGAACACTTCAGTCTACCCAAACTAAAGCTCTCCAGGTGGTATTTGCTTGTCTTGCAACAAGCGAAGTGCGCAGTGGAAAGACTACATTGTAGTGACCTCTGGACTAAGATAGACCTGGGCCATGCTAAAATCTTGGTGGATAAAATTTCAACTCCAGCGAACATTGCTCAACTATCTCGGATATAGGGGTTTCGTTTGAACCCAGATCACAAGCAGAGATGGCAAGAGAAATACAGTAACAGATGCGCAAATGCAAACATATACGAACTGAATGACAAAGTGAAGTGAGGCATATTTTCCATTGATCTAAATTTGAAGCTTTTTTTCCGCTTTTCGGGACCACTGCACTTGTTATGCAGAAGTTGATTATCATGTAATCAGATATTCGGAGAGAATATCTATAGCGGTAAGTGGCTATGCAATCGCTTGCTGGAGTTTACGCTTCTTCGATGCTTATCCTCATATGCTGTACGAGTTGTCGATATATTTGATGGTGCATTGGTTTTGATTGCCAGGACATAGGGGCATTAAGGGTAACTGCAAAACGAACGAACTTTCAAAGGCTGGTAAACTTTTGCCGAATGTGTCCTGCAGCTGCCCGATTTACTCAGTAGGCTTAAATATCTACAAGTCGCTTTGGAGTCCTGGGTAAAATAATCCACCTGTTCGATCACAATACAATTGTAAAAAACTTTTGATATCGGCCGTACTAGGGAACTACTTGAACTAGAAAGGGTGTCCCTTCCTAAAGCGGTGGTTGCCTTAACTAGTCATTGTCTGTTTGGCAGACATAGGCTCTAGATGGGTGCCTCTTACAATGATTACAATGTAGATGCGAGGAGAAAAAGGAAGCAGTTCTTCACATCTTGTGCTAAAGCCCAGCCCTTGCTAGGAGAAGGAAGCAGTTCCCTGCACTTATATTTATTTCCGCATTGGTACTACTTTATATGGTAGAGAAATCATCAAGCAATTTTTCCGAACTTTGATTTATATTTTCCATATCGAAGCAGTTACTCATAAAAAAATCCACGCAATTGGGACTTTTTTAAACCTGAACTATTATAGTACAGTTCTTTCACAAAAGAGAGCTTAATCAGTCCAATAAGCCGTTAAAAGAAAGCAGATCTTCCTACTGGTTTCCTTGGTAGAGGCATAATAGATGCTCTCCACAGCTATCTTTGGGCCAAACACCAACATGGAGCCCAAATTATTCCAAACTCAACATCAATCTCTTATGCAACGAAGTTTGCCAAAATAACCATCGTTTTAATGTGGTGTATATTCCGTGCACGGCTGCCAAAAACAATGGAAAATGGCCTAAACTGAAACTTTCAAACAAACTTTCAAAAATTAAACTAAGCTATTGAGATATTGAAAGCCAATCCAACGCAATCAATTATATATGTGCTGCAGGTAAAGTGGAATGCTTTGCATGCTGAATCCCACGTTTCCAAGCCATTGAAACAGTTATAGTCTGTTTAGCTTAAGGCAGTCGTCTAGTGTGTCAGAAAATAAAAATCGATTTTTTTGTTTTTTTTTCATAAATAACACCTAAAACATGTATAAAAGACGTGGGTAAAAGAATTTTTCAAAATTTGAAGCCGTTGAAAAGTTACAGCCGTAAACCGTAGGAAGTATACAGTGTCACCTTAGGAGGTTTTCGTACACCGTAGGAGTTATACGCTTACTTTCGCATCGAATATTTTCGAGCCCAGCTCCTTACCTGGCTATTTTGTGTAACTAAATTGTACTTACTGTACACAGTACTAATTGTCAACTAACAGGTACCTAGAACTGTTCACAAATTCAATAATCTGGACTTTCGCTCCGAAGCATCTTCATTCTGGTGCAAAAGTCCTCGAAATCGCCACATTTCTTGCTGTGCTAATCTTCAACGAAGGATTCCAACCTATCTTAAAGGTGATGGAAGTCATGGGAATAAATATTGGCCTAAACGCCCAAGCTTTCGTTCATCAACGTATCGATTCTCGCATCGGCCGCTCACAGAAACGCTTGAGCGATTTCGCCAAACAAGCCCGGATATCCAACAGAGAAGAGAAAACGGCCTTACATGACTTCTTTGAAGAAGAAAAAGGTGTACTCTATGGTCCAGGCATAGCAGATTGATCGTGAGACGAATTTTTTATCATGAATTATATACAAAAACTTTCAAAGGCGTTTTTCTCAAAACACGATTTTTTTAAACTGCTGCCATTATATCTCAAAAACTATTTGATTGATTCTGCTCAAATTCATACATCATTTTAAGTACATAAATAACTACAAAATGAACTAAAATAATTAAGATTGGCTCATTACTTTTCATTTTACAAGCTAAACAGACCCAAAAAAAACCACGAAAAATTGATTTTATTTTACTAAAGCGGTAAAAAAAAATATTAGTTTTTGGAATTCTAACTTAATTTTACTTCACTTTGGAGTCTCAAGTCTCACAATCAAAACTGCGTTTGGTTTTTTGATTTCAGATAAGCAGAGCGGCCGGAATCATGGCAACAGTGGAGCACCTCTTTTTATATATGTGTTCTTCTTGGGCGGTGTATCTCCGACTATTTTGTATAAATTTACTTCAAAAATGCACAAAGTTTGTCTAAATAGTAATAAAAATGATATATAATTTATGAACTATTTTATTTCAATGGTTTGTCAAAAACAAATTCCCTAAAAAAGTATTAAAAAACGGCCTTCACACTAGACGACCGCCTTAATTCATTCAACAAGCGTTTTATTGCTACAAACCATGCCTCCATTATCTTAAAAACAGAATTGCTTAATTGTTAGAAAACGACGTTAAGGAGTTACTGACTATTTTTGCAGTTGAGCAAAGCTCACGTACTCCAAGTATCATTTTTAGTGTGACTTCAGTGAGTAACGCTTTGTACAGTCTCAACAACCTCATCTTGAGCCGTCACAGGAGCTGCAAAAGCCACATCTGGAGGCACTTTTGCAGCTCGATATGCCGCCGCCTGATGAAGAGCAAAGTTTGTTTCAGTTTTAGAAATTGCCTAGGCCGAGTAATACCATAAATCTAAGTTAACAGCCATCTAATCCTGTTCAGGAATATATTTTCAATGCAGATGGTCCGCAGTTGTTTTTCACTTGAGTCTCTGCAGATACATCTGAAAGTGATATTGCTAAGTACATACGTCGGAGACTGAGAAGTTCCACGATCATTTTTTTAGGCTTTTATGAACTGACTCTCTTAGCTGTTCATAGTGTTGTTGGTTGTCTTGACTTCTGATCCACTGGCATTCTAATCAAGACCTTCGAACATCTGCGACGTCTGTAAATTTTCTTAAATCTAAAATTTATTCTTACTGACAATACATTGCTTGTAAATTATAATCTATATTATCAGAATTTTCGCGGATTTAGAAACAAACTGGAACAATTCAAGCTTTCTTCCTTAATTTGCTCTGATGATTTTATCTATGTAACGAACACTTGGTTCTCTGCTAATATGTTCTGTGAGAAAATTCTAGCTCTGCACTATGTATTTCGAGATAAAGCTTCAACCTAAGAGTTAGATGGTGGCGAGGTCCTGATAGCCATTCATAAATCGCTTCAGAGTTTACTATGCGATTTTGTTGCTCGCTTTTCTCTTGAATATTTAGCAGTCCGTGTTTCTCTTTCGCATAACATCTGCCTGCTGTTTGTTACTGTTTATATTCCCTGTAGTATCCTTTTATCCACAGATGAGTATTTCTTTAGTGATCTGTCTAGTTATATTTTAACTAACTTTCCTCCTTCCCCTGTGGTTATCTGTGGAGAATGCAACTTGTCATCGATTCAGTGGAATTTATCAGCATTGGCAATTGTATCTAAAAACTCAGCGTCCATTACTCTTTTCTACCCTACAGTGCTCTGTCTCAATTTAATTCTATTAATAATCGTTTTTTGGACCTTGTTTTCTTCAATATTCCCTCCAATAATGCATCACTCTCTTCATGTCTTTGTCGCTTTTTTGATTATGATCTCCATCATTCTTCACTATATTTTAATATCAAGCTCATTAATTCAAAGAACTCTGCTGTTTTTTGTTGCTCCGCGCTTCAATTTTTTCAAAGTTGATTATGTGATGATTGCTTGTGAACTTAACGCTATCAATGGGACTTCATTCTCTCTTGGTCTAGACAAGGACACAGCTCATGCGTCCTTTGACGCTCTTTGGTTTCTAATCACTCCTAGAACATACTTCGACAAACCCTCCAGTCCGCCTTGGCTTTCTATTGCTGTTTCTATTGCTCTCCATAAAAAAGGCAAGGTACGTGTAGAATATTTACGCAACGCATCTGACCATTCGCTTCAAGACTTCCGAAGATTCTGATTAGAGGCAAAAAAAGCTATCGCTCTAGCTAAGCAGAGATACTTCGCTCACATAGAGACCTCTTTCTTTTCTAATAATCCTAAATCCTTCTTTTCCTACATTAATCCCGTTGTTACCACAATTCATAGTCCATAGTCATTCGCAGACTTCTTCTCCTCTTCTTTCACACCTTCAGATACTACCAATTGTTCCAACAGTAATACTTACTCACTTTTACCAACTTTTCTTGAAGCTCTTATGATCTTTCTCCCTGAAGTTGAAACCTGAATTTCCCTTTCAGACCCTAATTCCAGCAATGGCACAGACGGAATTCCAAATTTGTTTGTTAAGGGACACAGGAACACGTCTTTATGGGTTCCTCTTTCTATTTTCATTAATTCCTATTTCTATTTTGATTAATTCAAGCGTGTCTATTGGTGTTTTTCCTTCTGTTTGGGAAATTGCCAATATGTTTCCGATCCTAAAATCGGGTAATGTTGAGAATGCTTTTCAACTACCGTCCTATAACCCCCAACTCACTCGAGCGAATTATCCACAACGCTCTATAATGCCATAAGCCATTTTCTCTCTAAGCAGCAGCATGGATTCATCAAATACACGTCTGCGTCTACAAACTTGATTGAGTTGGTGCATTTCATTGCTGGTGCGTTGGATGGCAGACAGCAATTTAACGTCATCTATACGGATTGTGTCACCCTTGATAATGGGCTTATCCATGTGTACACTGACGGCTCAAAGCTAAACAATAGAGTCGGGAGTGGTGTATACTCAGCTGAGCTGAAGGTGTCCCTCCGTCTACCAGACCACTGTAGTGTCTTTCAGTCGTAGGTAGCGGCTATTTATCAGGCAGTCGACTGGCTTCTGTGTAATCGAATATTCGGGGTCAATGTTGGTATTTTCACAGATAGCCAAGCGGCTATTAAGTACCTTGCTTGTCCTTGTACAGTGTCCATGATTGTTGCTGAATGCCGTGCATCTCTTAGGGAGATGTCGAGACATTCGGTTGTTCAATTGATTTGGGTACCTGGACATAGGGGTTTTCAGGGCAACTGTGAGGCCGATGAGCTAGCAAGGCTTGGAACTTTGCTACCTGAGGCCTCTTGCTCCTTCTCTATAGGTATACCGATGACATGGGTCAAACTGGCCATCAGGCAAAAATATCTTGAGGACGCTAAGAAGTCCCGGGCAGATGAATCATCCTGTGTGATAACAAGGCAGTCCTGGGTATCCATGGATGCGCATCGCACCAGGCAGGCACCAGGCTTAACTCGAAGCGCCCTTCGTTGCACTGTGGGCGTTCTAACGGGCCACTGCCTTATAGGGCGGCATGCACAACGTTTGGGCGTAGATTTGAATGATTTCTGTCGGAGCTGTGGCTCTGAGGATGAAGAGGAATCCGTCCTTCATCTCATGTGCCAGTGTCCGGCTTTGGCAAGGAGGAAATTGGCGGCACTTGGTGCATCCTTTCTCTCAAACCTGACGGAACTGTCCCTGGTAAATCTAAAGGGGATAGTCCGGTTTGTCAAAGCAAGCAAATGGTTTCCTGACTTTAGTGAGTAGAAGAGAGTCACTAAATGTTGTGGCATCAAAACGGGCCTCTCTTGAGCCTATGTGTGCTGGTCGTCAGGCCTCTTTAGATCGGCAGCCACGTCAGCCTTAACTAACGCGGATTTTGCTAAGCTATTTAACAGGGTCAATCATGGTGTGTTGTTGGATAAGCTTCGTCACCTTGGCACTTCTTATCTCCTACAGTAATGGATCTCTTCCTAATCGTGTCATCTTCAAGGCTTGTGGTTCCTCATATTATTATTCCTCATCTGGCGGTCCGCAATGTTCCATTCTTGGTCCCCTCTTGACTTTCTGTTCATCAATAACCTTCTAAGTTGCATCATTTCCTTTTTCCTCCTTTACGCAGATGGTCTTAAGCTTTTAAGCTGCATTGCATCCATTTATGACTGCCAATGATTTCAATTAACTTAAATACTTGAAACAGTTAGTGCGCTGTGCCTTTCCCTCAATATTTCCCAATTTGTTGTGTCTTTTTAAAACAAACCTGTACCTATCTGCTTTGACTACACACTTTCTAGTAGTCTGCTGTTACATGTAGATTATCATAAAGAAATTGGCGTCTTCTTTGACCCTCGTCTAAATTTTGATCATCTTGTACAATAGATTCCATCTAAAGCCTAAAGAATAGCAGGATTTGTTTTACGGTTTACTCGGCGTACACTCAATGTCTCTTCTTGTGTCCGTCTTTTCACATCACTTGTACGTACCATACTTAGATACGGTTCCCAAGTTTGGTCTCGTCGTTTTTTTTATTTGTCATATGCAGTTGTCCACTCAGCGTAGGCTTACCCGATATCTCCTTTATAAGTTTAATTTTCCCTATTGTCTTTATGAAGAACGGCTGCAAATCTTAAACCTTTCTTTGCTGCGTACTCGTAAGTTGTTATTTGATTAATGTTTCCTTTACATACAAGTTGGATTATTTTCCTCTAATATTCCAATTTCCCACCTCGTACGAGTTGGTGACCGTTCTATCAGAATTCATTGTACCTTTTATGGTCCTTTTGCACGTATAGATATATTTTTTTCATTTACCGTTGCTTAAGATGCTTAGAAGCCACGACGAGCACCAGTTTGGTTCTTTTTCCGAACTCTTCTTCAATTTTAAAGCGATAGCAAATTTTTAATTTACTATCGCTACTAATTTAGTATTGCTCCTGTTTTTATTCCATTGATTTACAGTATGAAATATTTATATTAGCTTGTCTTGCTTGTTTGACTGATTTTCTATTGTCTTATTATCTTCTCTCTTTTTTTATATATATCTTTAGTTTTTAATTGGATCATGTATCTGTAAAATGGATTCAGAAATAAATAAATAAACACATTGAACAAATTGTCTTCTAATTACTAGTCATAGTTTCGTCATTAAATTTAAATAATTGCCATCTACGTTAAAATGCACTCTTTCATGCCTTGATTTACTTCTTTAAAATATAAATATAATTCTATAAAATAATGCTAATTTATTTTTGTTTTCTATTTTTAGCCAATTCAACGTTCAATACGCTATTCCTGACGACACAAGAACTAAAAAATGAAGCAGCCATTCTAATTGTCGGCAACACATTCTCAGGATGTCTTTTACATGGACCGGGATTGATGTTCAATTCAAGCACACTTTATGCTCAAGGTGCCGTTGAATTCGGACCATGCCCCATGGCACCGGGTCCTTGCGGGGACGCTGATATTATAAGCCCTGCAGTTGTAGATCATTGTCGACACGATCCTTGTATGCAGCATGGAAAATGTCTGTCGAAACAAGACAGCTATGAATGCTTCTGTACCGCACGATATACAGGAAAAAACTGTGAGGTTGATACCGGACCACCATGCGCTTCGCAGCCATGTCTACACGGAGGAGTTTGTGCGGAAGATGCACGAGGTGATTTCCAATGTAGCTGCTTACCAAAATTCACGGGGAAGTTCTGTGAAATTGAGATCAATGTGCATCCGCTTTGTGAAAAGAGCCCATGCTTGAATAATGGAACGTGTCGGGTACCGCCCGATGGGAAGTCATTCGTATGCGATTGCATACAAGGATTCAGCGGGTCTCGATGCGAAACTGACTTGAACGATTGCGAATCGCAGCCTTGTCAAAATGGTGGGCGTTGTGTCGATGAAGTTGGAAAATTCACTTGCGATTGTTCTGGTACTGGTTACGCAGGACCGCTCTGTCAAGACAATGTCGATGAATGCTACATGAATCCATGCGCTAACAATGGTTTTTGTTTCGATACATATGGATCGTATATCTGCGAGTGCCAGCCAGGATTTGGCGGAAAGAATTGTACCGATCTCGTAAATAACTGCTTGTTGCAGCCATGTTTGCACGAAGGTACTTGCAGAGATAACAAAGGAACTTTTGAATGCGTTTGTCAGCAAGGATATTCAGGATTGTTCTGTGAGCAAGGACCGCCATGTCCATCTTGTCCGATCGATTCAGAATGTGTGGGTGGTCAATGTGTTTGCAAGCCAGGATCAACAGGTAACTAGTAAATTACGGTCAGACAAGAAATTCTGTAAATATATTTTATTGTAAAGAAAGCTTAACTGAATTAACTGAAATTTGAATTTTGCATGATTACTTTTTAAAAATTGCAATTGAAATAAAAAAAATATTAATTAAGCTATCTGGAGTTATTTTGTGATTAGAATTATTATGCACTAAGTTCTTGTAAGTATTCAAAAGTGATATGGTTCTTAGCTCATTTTGCTAAATAGATCCTGTATATGCTTGTTTATCTCATAATTCTACATCAATATTAACTGAAATTTGACAAAGTTTGCATAGAATCAATAATTCTTATCACAAAATAGCTCTAGTCAATAGTCAAATACTCATTAAACAAATGTAAATCAATACTCGCAACTTTAAGCTTACTATAATTCCTTAAAGCAATCTTTCCACAATAGAAAATCGCTAATATGCACACAATCTAAATACATGTAATGCTTAACCCCCGTAGGCCTAATAGGTAACTGTGTTCCTACAAATCCAAAATCGGCTCAATCCAATGCATGTTCTTCTCTATGCCTGAATGGTGGCACATGTTTAGCAAGTGGTTCGAATTATACATGTGTATGCGCTAGTGGATTCACAGGTTCGATTAAATTAATACAATTCCAAAATATTCTATTTTATTAAATACAATCGCTTACATTTTCCCGCGAATAAAATAGTTTATAATAGTTTATTGTAGTGCGTATACGAATTCTCTCTTAACAAGATATTGTAAATAAAGTTCAATAACATTTTCTTCTCATACCACTTTTCAATACAATATCACTTACGGCAAGCGCACTGCTCTGAAAACACACAATATCAATTTCAACTAAGTTGGCTTGATTCTCGTCCCTAGGGCTTCACTGTGAATATCCAAGTGCACTGGCATTCCAGGAGGACTGTCCTTGCATGAACGGCGGTAGTTGCCTATCAGACCAAACATGCCTTTGTCGTCCGGGCTTTGAGGGACAACGTTGTGAGCGCATTGAAATTTGTAGTTCCAGTAACTGTCATGAGCCGATGGTTTGCTTTGGCGGGTCTTGTGTTTGTCCCGAAAATACTAATTGCGTACAAGCATGCCTATCGTCGCCGTGCCAAAATAATGGTACTTGCAGGAATAAGGGAAATGATTACGAATGTATTTGTGCTGAGGGTTGGACTGGTATAAATTGTGACCAAGACATCGACGAATGTGCTATTCCAACAGCTTGTGGAAATGGAATCTGTGTGAACAATAAGGGCTCATTCCGATGCTATTGTGAACCTGGATATACAGGGCTGCGTTGTGACGTTGATGTTGACGAATGTCTGAGCCTGCCTTGCAAAAATGGAGCAACATGTGTAAATAAGGTAAGTGAAATTCTAAAATAATTCTGCATTGATCTACCATTTCATGCAATTCAAACTAGTCTCTAGCAAAACGACGTCGGCTGTATTTTTATAAATATGGCAAGCATAGGAGAATCTTGAAAGCTGTAAGTACTTGTGGTGAAGCTAACTGCGAACCGTTTTAGCCTTCTAGACCGTGGACATTGTTTTTGAAAAAAAGAATCAAAGGCCTGCTAGCCTTTAGAGGTGCTTTCTCCTAACGGGAGAATCCATAGGTCTTGATCCCTCGATTGCACCAGGCAATTCATCTTCATACCACTTAACTGTATAATAAAATAAGAATTCATATTCTTTTCATTACATGGACTTTTTCACAGTAGACTTATGTCAAATTTAATTGAAAAGCTGGCTATACAACTAAAAAAAAAAAATCTACTGAGATAAGTCCTCACTACTCATGCTGCTTCAAACCCAATGCGCCCTTTCACCTATGCGAATCTATTCAAAGCTAGAAAACTAATTGTTACTATTTAAGACGTTATCAAGGAATTTTAATTAGCTCTTTTCGTGTAAACTTTTCGCAGATTAACGACTACGAATGCAAATGTTTGCCTGGTTACGCTGGAAAAGTATGCGACATCGATATTGACGAATGTGCTTCGAATCCGTGCTCGAAAGGATCCACTTGCATCAATTCGATAGCAAACTACTCATGCGTTTGCATGCCGGGCATGACAGGACCAAGATGCGAAATCGACATCGACGATTGTGAATCGCAGCCGTGTTTAAATGGAGGACGCTGTATCGATAAGCTGGACGAATTTTTCTGTGAATGCTCATCGACAGGATACACTGGCGATGTGTGCCAAACGAACATCAACGAATGTCAATCGAATCCATGCGAAAACGGTGCACCATGTGTTGATATGATAAACGACTATCAGTGCACTTGCTTTCCGGGATATACGGGGAAGAATTGTGAGACTGATATAAATGAATGCGAAAGCAGCCCATGCCAATATAATGGACAATGTTTGGAACGATCGAATTTAACATTGTATAAATTGTACAATCAGCCAGAGGGTATGGACTTACATTTGCCCGTTTTCTTTTCTCAGCAGTTTTCATTTGAAAATTCGAGCGGGTATTTGAAAAATATATTGTAATTTGAATGGAATTGATCAAAAAGTTTATTTATTTTAGGTATGAATGTGTATGCGTACCAGGTATAACCGGAAAAAATTGTGAGATTAACATCAACGAATGTGACAGTAATCCTTGTTCGAAGTACGGAACTTGCAATGACGGTGTAAGTGAATGCTAACATTAAGCAAAAATGCCTCCATAGTAGTCTTAGCTGTAATAATAGTTGGTCTCTTGTAGTTTTCACAATAGATATCCAATTATATGTAGGGAAATGGCACAATTGCGTTATGTAGTATATTTCTGCTTTTGTCACGTGGCACAGTTTCAAGTTGTGATACTTTCATCACCTTGTTAGGAATTCAACTAGAATAGGTATTTAAGAATATTCATGACTTGACATCTGTCGAAAAACACGAAGAATTTAATGCTCATGCATATCACTCGGAAAAATATTTTCGATTATGTGTTGTGATTATAAACTATTGATCCCGTAGTAGTTTAAGCCAATTTTACTCAACTTACTAAATATCGAGTTACATCTGCAAAGTATATCAAACTGTATTCTTATTGTGTGCGAAAACATTTTTTTTGCATTACATCTGATCTACAGACACTAGTAACGAATCACAGTAAAAGCTCTAATATTAAGACTGCAATTTATTTTCCTTAACATATCGTCGCTGTTAAATCAAACCGGCATATGTGCAAAAATTGAGTTTTTGAGTTTTTGGTATCAAAAAATTCTTTATTTTCCCCTCTATTTTTATGTCTCACCGGCATATCGTAAAGTTGAATAAAAACCCGTATAATGGTGTTTTGCCGCTTCGCATTCACGCGGAAATAGCCCACATGCGAAAACTTTAAAGCGCTCTAGTGAAAAATGTGTATTTTGCAGATATGCCGGTTTGATTTCACAGCGACGATATGTATGTGTAATTTGAAACTTAGAATATACGAGCATCTTATAAGCTCAATGCCCAAAATCCAATGGCAGCGACAGCTGCAATTGCAACTACAACTGCTGTCAAATTAGACTACTCGCAAACTAATGGCAACCACAACTTCATCTAATTCTATCCTACAAAGCTGCAGTTGTGCCGTTTCCGATTTGTTCCAGTGAATACGAGGGGTATACAACAATTCTTACAGAAAATTCAGTTGTTTCCATGCCAATATTCATGACAACATATCAAAAACAACGCTGATATTAAAATAATGGCTTTTCAAAGGTTGTGAAAATGAGGTTGCTCAGGAAACAACTATTTCCATAAATTCTTTTTAATTTTTTTTATTCATTTTTATATTTTAAATTTTATTTTATTCATTTTATGTTTTTAATTATGTTTTTCATTTTTACTTATTTATTTTTCATTTTTATTTTTTTATTTTTTATTTGTTTTATATTTTTATTTATTTTTTTTATATTTTTTGTTTGCTTCATATTTTTATTAATATTTTTTTACATATTTCTTTTTTAGAGTGGTTTTCTAAATTTATTGCATCACTTATTACGTTAAAGGTGAAACAAGCGCTCAATAATGATCTTCTAGACGTAAGAGGCAATAAATTTAGGAAACTCGGTCTGTATTTTAAGAGTGGAAGCTGAAAAAAATCCCTGAGCCCATAGTCTCTTAAAACGAACAGTATTTTTTTTCTGAACAGTTTCTATTCTGTCACCGTACAGCGCAAAAGTTGGATTCCATATTATGTAAACGTATTCAAGCAAAAAGCCGCACCAAACCGTTATATAAAGCCTAGTAACTCATTTATTTTCAAAATCTGTAGCACGGCTTTTAATGAAACTAAACTGTTAATTAGCCCTGGATGGGATTTTGTTCTAGTGGAGGATGAAAAAAATTTAGCTGTCCAATACTATGCCGAGCTCTATAATATGAACTACCCTATTCAGTACGATGTTTTTTTTAGGTGGTAAGAGTTCATTGTAATTGTATTTTTGCAGAAAAGACTTATGACATGGCTCTTGTTGACATTAAGATAGCCATGAGATTATTCACGGTGCAAATTTCACTGCAAATGTGGTAGAATAGTCACTGCAAATATGGAAGAAAAATAAAATTTATCCTGGTCTTCACATCACCTGCGAAAGAGAAATATATTTAGAGCTGCTATACTTGCGATAAGTTGCAAGATCGAGGTTAACCTTATCCTGAATTCTTCATTTTTTTTTATGACTATGCCAAATCTCGGGGAATTGCCTTTTGAAGCGAATGCTTAGCGATGGCGGTAGGGAAACACATATGGTAGAAGCCGATATCAATTATTCCATTATTCTTTTAAGTTCCACATTTATTTCTTATTTTCTAAAGCGCTAGTGTTATGCCTAGTCGCTACTAAAGCTTTAATGTGGCACTTAATTAATGGAGCGCTGGTATTATGCCCAGTCGCCGACTGTTAAGACAAAAGTAAATAGTCAATGTCGATGGAAAGACCTGCTTGTTGAAACATTATCTCGTTTTCCCATCGAAACAGGTGGCTGCGTGTGAATCATGCATGTTTCCAAGAAAAAGCCAGACATTATCATAAATTTTATTCTCTCTAACACGAGACAATTAAAATCTGCTCTCTAGATCGCCTTTAGAATTCGTAGTAAGTTTCACAAATGGAAGTGTAAGTAGGTCAAAATATTTTGATGAAGAAGATAACTGACGGGAGGGTTTGATAAGTGGGTAGACCCAGGCCTCACCATGGACGAAGTTGAAATATTTGGATGTTTCACTAGTCCTTATATGCATCAAAGCAGTATTGGCTGCGCGCGGCAGCGAGTGCTTTCAAGATGTAAAAAACGGTAAACGGTGTTTGATTTTCAGATGAAAATGTGTTGGATTGCGTGATAGAATCATTGCCTTTAGTAAATTTATTTGTAATGGAATAGACAGGCTTTTGCAGGATCTATGCATGGATCATATTTATGGAATGGAAGATTTATGTTGGATTTTAGTTCGAGATTTGAAATAGTAGACGATCAATCTTAGGGGTGAAGAGCTGAGGGGATTCGTGAGCTGAAAACGTGAGAATTTCCTGAATACGTATCTTAATTTTCACTTTGATGATGATGCTGTTGAACTGTTTTTGGCATCTGATGTTTACTCGCTTTATGTTTCTTTCCCTCCATTGGCCGAAGGCCATTTCTTTCCAGCTTTAAGTACCATCTTCATTAGGCTCGTGGTTATAAAATATTCAACCATATTGGGCTGCTACATGTGTGGGTTTTCGCGGATAGCCACCGGAGTGGGTGGATAATGCAACGCATTTACAGTTTCAATGGGTAAATCTTTCTTCAACACTTTGCAAAGCTAGACGACGTCGGCAAAACTATGATTAGGAAACAGAACAACGGACCCGAAAGAGTCAGTTGCAGCATCTGAAAATTGTCTGAGCTGTCTAATCTTAAGTAACAAATATCATATTTAAAACCTGTTCCTGGTTTGGACGGTATATACTACACCATCGAAATTGTTAAACCTTTAACAAATTTGACAAAAATCAACCTGTACTTAGAGTTGCAGTCAACCGATTGCAGGAGCTGTTCTTTATCGCACTCGTGCTCAAACAAGCAAGAAAGGGTAGTCAATTAATAATTAAATCTGACGCGAATAGCTACGCCATCGAGGCAATTTCGGTGCAAGAAGAAGGAGGAAATGAACACCTCATAGAACACGCCAGCAGACTGGTAATGTCTTCCAAAAGAAACTATTCAATAAATAAATGTGCAGCCTTGGAAATCGTAAGGGCGGTAGGTCGATTTCGTGGTTATTTAAAAGACTTACGCCCAATAATGGATACTGATCAACTTCTTAAATGACTGATGACGTTAAAATTTAGCAAGGTAGGCATTGACCTTACAGGCCAATGGTTTAAAAAACATTTTCCTGTGAACAAAAAGTGGTGTCACGCTCACCTACTGATAAATCGTGTGAAATTTCGTATACCGCCAGTAGCAACGACTTCACTCAAAAGGGGCAGATAAACTGCGTGAGGAGCAATTGAAATATTCATTTTTTTAACGAAATAATCGAAAGCTTGGAAGACTGCAGTAAAGAAGAATAATATGTAAAATGATCTAAGAAAAGATATCTCATGGGAGACGGCAGAACATTACCAAATATCTTAGCAAATGCATTTACATCTGCCTCGTATCAAATAACTATTAGTAGTCAGATGTTCCAATTCTTGAGTGTTGACTTGACAAAAGACTTGGGTGTTGACAAAAGTTGGATGATCATAGTAAAAACCAGTCGATGGTAGGAAATGTTTGCCTTAGCTGAAGCAATCGCAGAAGCATGCAATTTAGCATTACTTAATGAAGTAAACTTGCGGTTTGTATTGCCAATTTCAAAGATTATGCTGCATTTAACATAAAGAAAATACATAACCTGTATTTTCTTTACGTTATATACGTACAATTTCCGGCCATTCGCTTTATGAATTTGGCGCAAAGCGAAAATACCGGCTTTTTAGCGGAGTTTCACGCTTTTGGCCGTAAGTTACGCTCTCCACTCGATATATATCTATATCCAAGGTGTATTATCACCACCGATAACTTTATTCCACAAGCTACACCACGTTTGTTTCAGCTGTTGGATATATTGAAAATAGCGAAGGGGAGAAGAAAGAACGAAACATCGAACTAATCCACAACGTTGACTCACCCCCGGCTATTAACTAAAGTTTATGTCAAAACACTTACGTTGAGCCATGGAGGCTCGTCAAACTCATCAAAGCTTGATCCTATACGAGACAGTCCTAATATTAATTTAGAAAAGTATAGATCTTAGACTTACGAATTAGCATTGTACCATGACCTCTTAGCAGCGAGTGCGAATATCACACATCTGCTGTCACATCATAGCAAGGTAGCACCCGTTGTTCCTTTATGAAAACAAGGACGTCCGAAGAAAGATATATCGTCAATGACGCGGTGTGCAAAAGCTAGCACCTTATCGTGACGATTTGAGCGCTAGAGGGGGAGATTGAAGAACGCCACGGATAAATCATGTTATTGTTATCCTCTTCAAAATTCTAATGTTACTATTAATATAGCAGAATCACGGCCAATTTGATTCAAATAAACAATCAGTCAATTAAATTCCAAGCCACTCAAATAATTTAATTTAGCCTTGTTTAAGTTTTCATTCTTTGACTTTCAGACTTTTGCCAATGATAGATAGCCAAGCTACCAATTTATGATTCTGTGTCTCTGTTATCGAATGCCATTCAAAACTGTATAATTTAAAGTAAATTTAGTTCATAAGAGAGCTCTGAAGCTCAATATTTATGTTAGTTCTGGCCCCACGAGACAATAAAACCAATGTCCTCATTATAAACAGACCGAAAAGAAAGCCAATTTTTTTTATTGAAGCATAATCGTTTAAGCCATATTTGATAAATTAAAAAATAGTTTTGTTTTGCTAGTACTTTCAACGCTGTAATGATTATTGTAAATGAATAACCTAAGAAAAATATTGTTTATTATCGTTTGAATATTTTTCTGAAACGTTACCTCTTTCCGTTGGTTCACAATAAATTTACTTTTTAGGTGGGCACGTATACATGCGAATGTGAGCCAGGCTTCGAAGGTCTACGATGTGAAAGAGAAATCGACGAATGCGAAAAGTATAACTGCCCATTCACATTATTCTTCCATTTGCATCAACTTCATTTGTTTTATTTCAGATACTTACCGTGCGAACACGGAACCTGTATCGATCAACGTGATGACTACACTTGTGATTGTGATTCAATGTACGGTGGAAAGAACTGTTCAGTTTTACTAACCGGATGTGCAAATTCGCCATGTATGCACGAAGGAACCTGTAGACCGTACTTGGTGAATGAAACTGATCATAGATTCAATTGTTCATGTCCGCACGGATACCAAGGAGCGATCTGCGATAAGATTACAACAATGTCATTGGTCACAAGCAGTTTGATTACTGTCTATACAAACCGAGATGAAGGATACGATATCAGTTTGGAATTCAAAACAACTTTACCGAATGGAATTTTAGCATTCGGCAACGGAAATACGTACAGTTACATTTTGGAATTGGTCAATGGTCGTTTGAATTTGCATTCGTCCTTGTTGAATAAATGGGAAGGTGTCTTTATCGGATCAGGATTGAATGATAGTAAATGGCAACGTGTTTTCGTGGCAATAAATTCGTCTCATTTGGTGTTGAGCGCCAATGAGGAACAAACAATCTATCCAATAAACTCTTATGAAGGTACTAATGGAAGTCACACGACATTCCCGGAGACATATTTGGGCGGTACAATTCCGAATCTGTCATCGTATTTGAGGCATTTGACTCATAATCCTTCGAGCTTTGTGGGTTGTATGCAAGACGTTGTAATCAACGGTCAATGGGTTTTCCCGAATGAAACAGTTGAACCAGTTAAGCTTGTGAATGTCGAAACGGAATGTCCAAGGGAGGAACAGTGCAAGAAAGATCCATGCAATTCAAATGGCGAATGTAAAGATTTGTGGTACACGTTCTCGTGTACCTGTCATCGGCCACATTTGGGCAGAACATGCAAATTCAGTGAGTATACATTCTACTGCATTCAAATTTTTTTGTAACATGTGAAATAATGTTCTAATATTTTAATGCACGCAAATATGTTTATTATGACATAAATGTAAGTCGATTTTTATTCTTCAATAGCAATTTTATTTAGAATCACAGACGCACCGCTTTATTAGTCCTTTTTTATATTTAAATGCATAGATATGTTAAAACTTTGTAGATTGAAATAATTGCTAGAAGAATTATATAATCAAATGTGACATTTAGGTCAAGGATAATAATGCCAAAGGACCAATTTTTTAAAATATTATTTCCATTTCTATTGACTGACCGATTTATCAAATTAATCAGTTTGTCACTTATGTATTGCGATGTTAGAGTAGATTTTTAAAAATTACTAAAGTTGTATAGTTGCCGCAGCCGCTAACAACAAGCCAGAAACCCAGGATCGATAATTAGCGCCCATTTTACACTAGAAAAGAGCTAGAACTGACCTTGGCAGCTTTGTTTTTGCTTCCTACACATACTTTTAGGGGCTATAATTACGAAATATTTTGAATAGATTGCTAAGTAGCTCGCATGGAAGAGTGAGTCCAAATAATGAATGTTCTTGTTTACAGTTGATCACTTTTATTTAGTTAATTTTGATAAATAAAAAACTCAGTTTTGAACTTTAACGGAATTCAAGTAATATATAAGAATGTCACTTGAATAATTGAAAAATAGTTGGATACACTTCTTTTAATGATTGCTGTTCAAATGCAAGTGAGCACAGAACATAATTTATACAATCAAATTATCAATTTTTGAACAGTTAGTTAAGTATGAATACATTAGCCGGTCAGGATGCAATGCAGACCCGATTTTCAAGTGCAATATCATCCCAAAGCCAGTGATATATTTTCAACAACCTCCCGCCGCTGCTGCTTGTTAAATTTTCACTTGCAGTAAAAAAGGAGCTGTACAGCTCGCTTCAGTATGAGCCCATTGTGGAGCTAAACATCACAAGATCGTATTCGGTCGTCTCTACCAGAGTATACATACCTGTATATCTCAGAGTATATCATACCAGAGTATATCTCAGTTTCCGGTATAAACGGGGAATAGATATAATCGATGAGTTGTAAGTTAATCGAACTAAGAACTAACTCTTTGAATCGATGTCTTAAGTAGTTCTTTCACGCTTTTAACTAGCTGCTCGCAAAATCTCCCCACCCAGCAGCACTCTCTACTATAAACTGCCACGGGGCCAAAACTATAAAAAGCGAATATTAAGCAAAGAAAAATTGTTCTGATTGAATTGGTTTCCTTATTTTTATCGAAATTTCAGTACTGAGCGTTTAAAAGTCTTCACATGATCTGGCATTATAATATTAGGTGCACCATGATGTCGGGGAAAACGCCTGAATAAAGAATACAAGATTTCTTCGGTAGATCCGGCACCAGCGCCAAATGAATTCTGCATAACACAGAGCAAGTAATATTTAGTACCTGCATTTTCTTTTGTTGTGGTGCTCGTAGTTCGAGCATAGAGTAGACCAGCAAAATCAATCCCAACAGTTACAAATACTTGCAAAGAGAAAAGATGTTTTTTCGGCAATGGAGCAAATTGCTGGTGTTGGTTTACCTTTGAAACGTTTGAAAACACGGTATTGACTAACACTTTTGACCAACTAGCATCCTTCGACTACTCAAAACGTTTGGCGTAGCTAAAAAATAATGAAATTGACTCCACCATACAGCACTTGTTCCTGGTATTGGGTACGTTTCACTGCATCGAAAATCTCCGTGGCTTAAACGGCTTCCCAGAAGCAAGATTTCGTTATCCAAAAATGGTTTCAGCACTAAGACTAAAATTTCTAGGGCATACCTTGTTATTCACGCTGAACTGGGTGTTTTTATCCAATATGTCTCAGTCTTCTTAATTTCTTCTGCAGCAAGGTATTTCTAATTTCATTATTTTCTTTGAAGTATGTTTAAAACGGTGAACGATAATCACTGAAAGTCTAAAATACTTTTTCTTACGAGAATATCGTCATTGCATGATAAATAAATAATTATTTTCAACTATACTATCACAAACCCTTCCAACTGATTGTCCGGTTCATGTGAAATTTGATTTTCTCACTTAAGCCAATTAAGACCATCTATTCATTTTTAATCCAATGTAGTGCCACCTTAAAATCGGTCCAAAGGTGTCCCGTTAAAGTACTTATATCCATATCAAACAGGTTTTCTAAATGCATATCATTTGATTTCCATTTTCTGAGACTCATAGACATGTGTTTCAAAATTTCACAAGACTCTTTATCCGCTTGCGCAGCATTTTCGCTCTCATCGATGTTCGCTATAATATCGTCCACACAAAATGTAGAATTCAACACCCTCTGGACGTTTTAAGAAATTCGTTAGCTTTTCTTTAGAAGTATTATCTTCAAAAGGTCAACTCAGAAGAAATAGGCTGCAGGTAACAACAAATGTAACTCGAGTTATTCTCAAACTCGGCACTAACTGTATGTTTTCAATATTTTTTTAGCCAGAAGAATCTATGAACTTTTTTATCTTTAGTAGCAAGTTCAATTTGTGGATGATTAGATTTATTACCTGGTTATGCGGAAGTAACAAATACGATGCGGGACTTTGTGGTCTCATTGGCCATGCGGTACACCGGATGGTGTGACATGTAACGCACTTTTCCTCCCATATTAACATCATTACACTTTTCATTGACTCGCTATGTAATAAATTCTTCAATGATATCATGATATTGCTTGAGTCTATCGAAGGTCTCCACTGAGCTTAGTCACTGGTGCGATTAAAACTGGTGCGGCATCGCGACTTCTATCAATTGGACAGATTTCTTTCTTCCACAATAGCAAAGCTTTATACCGACGGCCATTAACAATCGGTCAGCGTTATCATGTTGACTAGAATGAAAAATTCCACGAACGTGCAATACAGTTAGTTACATAGTTACATAGAATTGTAATCTGTGCCATAATCATCAACATCTAGTAGAACAATATCAAGATTCACACTCGATGCAATATGCCTACACTCAGAAAATATAGGACCCTGCAAAGTCTATTCGAAAACGATATCAGAACAGCAGCAGCAATGGTGATAACAGCAACCAAACGCTAGTTGATTCTTAAAGTTAAAGTCCTTGATCACTGACCAGCAAATATATTCGTATTCGTATTCACTTAAACGATAATCATCCGCTAGTGAAAGATTCGACAAACATGTTATTAAAGTATGAGAAAATTGTAGCATATCCGGACATACATCAGGAACAACGATATCGAGGATCTCGATATAATCATTGTTATGATAACTCTGTAACTTAACTTTCGCTCTGTCGAATATTTCGGCAGACGAGTGTCGCGAACTACCAAAGAAAACTGCTTGTATATTCACCGTACCAATAAGTTCGAGGTTGAGCTTAGGTAGTACGCTTCGTTTAACGTAGGTCCTCTGTGAACCACCTTTCAAAATGACTCGAATTATTAATGAGCTCTCGCTGGCACTTGTTCAAATCAATACTCGAGTAGTTTGTAACAATACTTCCCCTAATTTATGGATTGAAGAGCGGACTCGGATTTACTGCACTGCTATTTTGAAGTTTTCATTCCTAATCTCGACCCTGCTTTGTTAACTAATTTTGCATCGGTATCTTGGATTGCACATAGACTTGGCGTAACTTCTAGAGCATAATTCACACTAACATAAAGTAAACCTAGATGATACACAGACACACATAACCCATTATTGGTCTTGGGATATGGAGTTGGTGGAGCAACATTTTCGTAATCGACTTTTTTTTAACGAGTGCAAAACGATTAGTTGCATGCCTCAATATGCCCCCAATTGACTCAGGTATTTATTCAGAGCTTGATTAACTCAAAGCTCGGTGCGTAACCTAAGTCCTCACATGCTAGAAGACAGTGCTCTACCAACTAGGCTACACTAGCTTATGATTCAAACCAAATACCTTTATTCAAACACTGTCTGGCATTATGTGCATTTTTCGTATAACTGAAGTAACAGCTGTGCTTCTTCGAAATAAATTTGATCCCCTCTTTACGAATGGGGGCACTGCAAGATTGCATATTGTGTGTACTTGAATTGCAAAAGTAGCAAATATTGAATTCTTTGGCTGGCGTTAGTAGCCTAGCAGCCGTTTTAATTGGTTTCACGAAATACTCGTTTTCTTCTTGTGTAATTTAATCTCTGCAATTTGATCCATACTTTCTAGAAATCCAATTTTACGCCTTAAAAACAACGAAATTGCTTCAAATCTGTTAAATCGTATATTGTATCCATAATTAACAACGTATATTGTATCCGTTCTATTGTATCCATAATTAGGTAAAATATTTTTTATGGTTCGATACAATATTTACCTGAATTCACTACCAGATTTCGGCACAAGATATTGATGAGTAGATAAACTCGGTTTTTAACTTTAAATTTATTAGAATAATCATTAAATAGTTGATCATAGCAAATAAGTTCAAAAACTGTCGTGTACAATCCAATTATCAATTTTTGAACATTTAGCCAAGTATGACTAATGCAATACAGGTTTTTGCGTGCAACACAATCTATATTATATTGTAGTGAAGCTCGTGTAGTGTAGTGGATAGAGCACTGGCTCCTTGGTCCTTAGTTAGAATCCAGATTCGGACGAGAAACCACGTACTGAGCTTTTAGTTCACTTAGCTCTGAATAGGTACCTGAGTTAAATCAGGGGTGAAGTGAATAGTGGTGCTTAATCACTCCACACTGATATTCACGTTGATTGTAAATTTATGAATGAAGCTCCCTACTAGCTTCAACCCGTAGACCCAATAGGGGTTGTTGTGGGATTACTTTACAATTTATATTTAATTAATATGTTTTCAACAGTTAATCCAAATAAATCTAGCATTATCGACGTTTTCCATTCTTTTTTCTACATAGATATCACAGCTGCAACATTTGGTCATGAGAACACAACGCGAGCCGCAGTAATTGTTAAAACTAGCGATAGTGCGAAACGTGCCATCCGCTCAATTCTAGACATTTCCATGTTCATTCGAACTAGGCAGTCAAGTGGTCAAGTATTTTATCTAGGAAGCGATCCGAACAAAAACAATCCAAACGTTGGGACAGGAAGTATGAGTGATTTCCGCTAATATCAAAATGTATAATTAATTTGTTCTCCCCATTTCATAGGTGATTCCTTTGTCTCGGCAAAACTTCATGGCGGTGAACTTCTCGTGAAAATTAAGTTCAATGGCACTCCTGAAGCATATACGGTTGGTGGCAATAAGTTAGATAATGGAAATAACCACCTGATTCAAGTTGTGCGAAATTTAACATTGGTACAAGTGAAGCTGAACGGAACTGAATATTTCCGGAAAACATTATCATCGACTGGACAATTAGACGCAGAAGTTCTGTATTTGGGAGGCCCTCCACCTGGTTTAGACGGATCCGATTTGAATCTGAGCAAGGAAGAGCAAGATAAAATTTATTTCAAGGGTATAATTCAAGATGTGCAAGTGAGCAATGGGTCGCATGCTATGACGGTACAGTTTTATCCGCTAAACGAAACCGAAGTGACAATACCACCGCCCTTTGGAGAAGTGATTATAGATACGGCGTCAGTTCTGAAAGGTGAAGTTTCAGATGATTTGTGTCGACAGCAACCGTGTCTGCATGGAGCTGAATGCAAGAACACATGGAACGATATTGAGTGTACTTGTCCTAGAGGGTATAAGGGTAAATTCTGTCAGGACATACAATTTTGTGAATTGAATAAGTGTCCTGGCCAGGGAGTGTGCCAAAATCTGGATGATGGATTTGAGTGCATCACTAATATGACATTCCAAGGTAATGAAGAGAATCCGTTGTCATTCACATTCCATCCCAAGGAAATGGTGCAAGAAGATGTTGTTGTCTTAAAGCCAACAATTGAAATAAACTACAGAACAAAGACTGGTGGAACACTATTTTATGTTCAAGATGGTGAAATGTATTTTGAGATCGCCGTTTATAAAGATCAGGTGACTCTGCAATGGAAACTTTCATCAGATCTGCCTGTAACTCATCGATTCCACAAAGAAGAAACAACGTTTGGTTGGAACCGAATATTTATTCGAATGCAAGATAATAATTTGGATGCTGGTTGGAAAGGCTGGGAAGAATCGGCTGACCAGTCTCCTCTGATATCCGCTCGCATCGATGGAAGTGCATATCTTCGATTGTTTTCAGGGAACAACGCTATATACCTTGGAGGAATGCCTGCCATCGAATCAAATGTAATATCGAAAGGACCGAACTCGGGTGCTATATTCAAGGGCTGTTTGGGAGAAGCAAGAGTGGGCAGCCTACTACTTCCGTACTTTCCATACGCTGATGTATATTTGGATAATATTCAGAACCGTTCATTATTCAAATTGAACAACTCGAAACCTGACGAAGGATGCATCCTTTGCTTCGAACAAGACTGCAAGAATAATGGTCATTGTAAGAATCCTTCAGAGGAGTATGCTTGCGAATGCTCACCGGGATACGAGGGTGACGATTGTTCTCTAAATATTGACGAGTGCTTGACGGCTAACTGTACGAATAATTCGACTTGTGTGGATGGTATTGCAAGCTATACTTGCGTCTGCTTGCCCGGCTACGATGGTGATCTGTGTGAAAACGAAATAAATGAATGCTTGTCATCTCCTTGTCACAACGGTGGAAGTTGCACAGATTTGGTCGCTTCATTTAGCTGTCTTTGCACTGAGGATTATGCTGGCCCACAGTGTGATACCCTTAAACTGGTTACTTGCGATAATAGTCCTTGTCACAACGGATCGACTTGCTTGGATGGATACAGTAAGTAGATTCAGTGATTTTTCATGTAGTTAATATCTAATATGCGTGTTGATCAGCGATTAGCAATCTTACTATATCAATTAATGGCATTAAATTTGTCCTCAAAAGTTTTCGTATGTTTTTTGTTTTAATTTTCACTACACGTTTAAATTTAGTGGTCATTATAACGATATTTTTTTTCAGATTCAACGACTGGAAACAACTTTACTTGCGTTTGCATGTCTGGTCTTCAGGGTCCGTTATGCGATGTACCTTTCTGTCTAGTTGAGCCATGTAAACATGGTTTTTGTCTGACAAGTGAACCTTTGCAACCGCCAAAATGTACTTGTGTAATTGGTTATACGGGTAAATTCTGCGAAATAGATATTAATGAGTGTGACCCACAACCATGCCAGAACAATGGATTTTGTATCGATTTCATTGGAGGTTTCGAATGCAACTGCACGAATACCGGCTTCAATGGAAAGTTCTGCGAGAATGACATTGACGAGTGCGTAATGGATCGAATTACTTGCGGTGGGAAAGGTGTATGCATCAACACTCCAGGTTCATTTAAATGTCAATGTCCTGAGGGTAAATGTGGACCAAATTGTGACCAGGAGGATGTTTGCTATCTGGAAAAGAATATTTGCCAAAACAATGGAGAATGTACGGATGCATGTACGGAATACGAATCAGATTATCTATGTAAATGTACTACGGAATACACCGGAAAGAATTGTACAGAATCGGTAAGAATCCACTGAATATTCTCACATAATTTTATTTTTTATCTCATTCACACATTATTTTTTTTAATCTGATGATGATGATTGGCTTTTGAACTATGTCTTCGACATCAAAATTTAAATTTCAGACGAAACCAACTCGTTCATTATTTTCATGGTTATGGCATAAAATTAAAACCTTTGTAAGCTACTCATACTAAATTCACGCAAATCAGTACGTACACCAAATCAATGTTCTAGTAGATGAAAGTTTTAGATTGTTTAGTGTTTGAATGCAGCATGTCGTTTATGATATGTAAACATCTTTCTTCTTTCGATTTGTTAGCTTTATAATTTTCTTAACTGTAGAATTTGATTTTATTATGTATTTTTTAGAAAAAAAATTTTCAATAATTTATATTCAATCTTTTTACCGTACTAATTAGTTTCATGCAAGATCTATCGATCATTGCTACATTCTACTTTTCGGACGTATCAGAATGGTATTTTTTACCTTGTTGGCCTTCGTATAATTTTGACGGCATGCTTTTACTTTGTGAAACTCTGCTCATGTTTTTGCAAGTGGTGCAAGGAAGTTTTCAAAAACATTTTTCGCTACTCGAACAGTGTTTAACGCTTTTATTTTCTTTTCGATCTGTAGCCCATATCACTGTTTTGTATCTGCGCTGTCAGTCAACAGCGTACGACTTAATTTAACCCTGGACTCTTTCCGCGTTTTGTGCATAAACTCGATCAGCTCTTTTCTGCCAAGTGATAGCAAAATGAAGTAAAATGTCTGGCTGTCCCATCTGCGTGACATAGCTGAACATGCTTCATCTAACTGCATTGATGAAGTAAGCGATACTCCATATGTAGTGAGCTCTGGTTTTTGCAGCATTACATAACATGCTAAATGTGCTGGAGTATTGCATTAGGTGCCTGATGCTTTATATAGCACTTTCGATCTCCACTGGTCCTGCCCTATCTGATTGTCATCATCAATATTTTTGTTTGCGTAAAAGCTTTTGGGTGCGAAGATTGCGCTTGTTTCAGTGGCACATTTATTATTTAAATCTCAGTCGCAAATAGCTTCTACACTAGCTGATTTTAACCCGTTACTTGAGATTTCCGACAGCACTCGAACTAAATATCCTCCTGGTGTAGGTTAGGTTCGGTTAGTGAAGAGGAATGCCAGGAACGCGGCCAGCATTAGGCCACCAGTTTGGGCCCATTTGCCACCCTCATAGATAATCACACGCATTCACACTTACAGCCATGGCACTGGCGGGATTCGAACCCGCAGGCCCCGTACCACACAGCTTTTCGGCCTAACGCATCAGCGAGCAGAGCTACCGGGCCCCCTCCTTTTGGTGTAACAACCAGAAGCAAAAATAATAAATCTGTAACTGTTGCGATTTGGTTTAGGTATGGGTGTTTCTTTCCATGTTTCTTTCGCCGCTTCAGACAATTGATCCATGTTTGTGAAATTTTTTGATGCTGTGGTCTGTTTTATGTCTCCCCATACTGTCCTTCTAAGCATAAACGTTCTATCTGCATTTTTCTCATTTTTGAGTTAACACTAGATTCGAAAATTTCTTACTCTATTACATCATTCTACTACATTTGAAAAACTTATCTTTTGTGAAAGTATGTTAAAATCAATATTGAAAAATGCACTCTCCATATACATCCAGTAAAAATTAAAACATAAATCATTGAATATCTCGAAAGTACTAAAATGTACATAGAACGTTTGTGTTTGGTAGTTAAATTTAGGTCCGGACTCGTTGATGGCCAGTCTCAAATAATGACGCTGTTATCCTCCAAAAACGTTCTTGTGTGTCATGCAGTATGGTTAGGATCGTTTTCGTGCTGGAACTTCCATAAAAAGGAAAATTCACCCCAGCGCTTGGCGACATGGTATATTCTATGATGTTGTTTAAAATTCCTTCTATACGATGTATTGGTTAAGCACCTCCGTGCTTACCAACGGTTAACATATAACGAGGGTCGAATGCCTTACTTCTTGGTCGCCTTACAAATCTCCTTCCGTTAGAACCAATGCGATTTATTTTTGTTTCATCGGTCCAAAGGATGAATTTCCACTCATTTTTCCAAGTTAAATGTACCCGTGCGAACTCCATTCTTCAATTCTGATTAGCTGCCGTTACCAAAAGCTTTTTCCTGGTTATGCTGCCAGGTAGTCCGTCTTTCACAAGACTTCTTTTGATTAATTTTACCGAAATACTTTACTTACTTACCCGTTTCGATGTGCGGACAATTTATCTATCCGTACTATGAGTTGTCTTATGGGCTCTTTTAGCCCGTGGACTATTTAGCCTTTTCCATTGCTCCATAAATCATTTTTAGAGAACACTCTAGGAGGCTTGCAAATCGTCGACATGGCAAGCCTAACTCTCTCAAGTCTATAATCTTTTGTTTAACTAGATGAGTTTAGCTCTTCGCCTTTCCCATGGTTATTGAAACTAAAAACACTTATTAATATGTGTCCGATCGAAGTCTTAGGTTTGTCGGGACATTATTGTCTTGTCATCATTTTAAAGTTAGCATCAGCTTACGCTTTACCTCCTTCAATTGCCATTGTATGAGGTAACAACTATCCTAAATGAACAGAGTTATATCGAAGCATTCATTGACAAATATGGGTTTTTCTCAGTGAGCAACAAGCGTTATACTCACATATATACATACATCTAACTGGTTGCAGTCTCCAGTCGCTTCTCCTATTGCTATAGAGCAGCTTCTCTATTCATCGAAACATCAAATTATGACGAAAACTACCGCCTCTCTCTATTTCATCTGAGCCAGTTGCTGCAACGACCTCCATCTAACTTTCATTGTGCTGGTGCGTTGTGCATCAATGCTGATGATTTAGTTTAGCGTATAAACTCGCCTTCTCCCCAGATTAGCGTACGAAACATCCACGGCTACACTTGAACGCTACATCTGTATGAAACTTGGCTACACTCCTAATATCTTTGACTGTGTCAAATTGGCGAAACATGGCCAGACTAGGAGATATGTGGCTTTCTTTAAAATAATTTTACCTACCAACATGGATATTTTCGCCGATTGCAAATTTTGCCATCGTATACATGAGTCAAATTTTTAAAATCCGAGGAAATTGTCGATCTATGAATAACCATATAGAAATTATCGATCTATGAATAACCATAGAGCCATTTCACTATAATACCAGAATATTCGTGGCATGAGGACCAAACGTGAAAACTTGAAAACTACATCTTTATTTGAAAATAATCACCTGATTTATACCTGTCGATGACTTGGTTCACAGATGATTTTTTAGTTCTGGTTTTTTCTCTACGTACAATGTCTGTGACCGTAATCGTTTGTAAACTAATAACACTGACTTAGCACTCTTAACAGCAAATTTTTCGCTGATATTATCCCCATTTTACCTGTTCAATGCGTTGCTGTCTATGTTTCTTTGTCTTCTAAATCCTCGTTGTTTGTAGCGTCTTTTTATATCCCATGTAACACGCCCTTCGCGACTTACGATCAGTTTTTTTATTCTGAATTATCTGAACAGTAACTTTTCTTTGTCGGCCATCATCATCATGGGGGTTGGTGTTATTTCTTTAACATGCATTCTGTGCAATCGGACGACTCTTTTCTCCGCATTGAGTCTACCAACAATCTTTCTATTGTCTTATCTTCTTTTCTTTCTTCTTCCCCAATGCAAATAACAATATCTTTGACCTCATCCTCTTTATTATTAAATTTCCTTCCTTTTTACTATCCCCAGCTCCAATACCCTACATGCAGTCTGACCCCCATTATCATCCGCTTTCTGTTAATATGTTAATCAATTTCTTCAGTCGTATTAAATGTTCCATTGTGTGTCTATTTAGCTTTAAAAAAGTTAATTTTGACCACTAGATTACTCAAAAGAATTCTATTAATTTGTTTTGTTGGTTCCGAGGTCTTGATGTTGTCAGGATAAGCGGAGATACAAACAACAAAACTATGAGGAAAACACAGGTTAATGCCAGCAATGGTTTATTTAATTTACACGACAGAAATCAAAACTGTACCACGACACGTAGGTTCAACGTGACACCACTATTCCGACTAGCTACCTACTCTTGTTGTGTTGCTACCGTGACAATATTGCCTCTGCTGTTTTCCTAAAAATATCTTGTCTTTTGTTCGCTCCTTAATATCCGCTACCTATTTTCCTGACTCCCTATTATTTCATGTTTTTATTGCTTCTAAGCCTTTTGATATTTGCAATCTGCTCGCAATATTTTATTTTTATTTTTTATTAACCTATAAATTCCTGCTTCTGCCTGTTTTAATTTGTTCCTGCTCTGTCGGGACTAAACCTCCTGGCCCCAGGTATGGATGGCATTCCCATTTTTTTTGTGTGAAAGTTATTGCTTCTTCCGTTCCTCCATCTTATTCAATGCCAGCTTCATTGCTTTTAAATTTCCTTCCTCCTGGAAGCTATCAAACATAATTGTTATTTTCAAATCGGGTGAACATAACGTTGCTTCAAACTATCGTCGAATCTGCATTTCACCTTGCTGTTCAAATATTTTTGAACGCGTCGTTTTTAACAGAATCTATAATGCACTCAGTTGTGTCTTCACAACTCAAGAACATGGCTTCGTAATAAACCGCTGTTCTTCTATGAACCTAGTTGAATTTTCGCATTTAATTGCTTCTGCTGTTGACGGCAACGATCAATTTGACGTAATTAATATAGAATCCGCAAAAGCTTTTCACTCCTTTAATCATGAGTTACTTCTAGTCAAACAAAAGCATTTTGGTAGCTGTGCGCATTTGCTTCCCTGTATCTCACACTTGTGTTGTCTCCCTCTTTAAATTGTCGTCCTCAGTTTTCTCCTCTTCTTCTCGTGTACCACAAGGATCCATCCTTCGGCCACTTTTATTCAATCTTCCTGATGTTTTTACGTCATCTTGTCTTCTCTAAGTAGACGATTTAAAAAACTTTCATTTTCGAATTTAAAAATTCGATATTCATGTCCTAACCATCACTAAAAGGGCTTCGCAGATTGCTGGCTTGGTGATTCGATTGTGCCACAATTCCTTTAGTATTTTTACATGTGCGCATTTCACTTACAAATACCTTTCAGGAGATATTGAATCAGTATAGCGGAGATTTTTTCGTACCTTTTTTAATATAGTGCTCCGTATCTATCTTACAATGAACGTTTATTTCTCTTAAGGCAGTATTCTGGTCTAGACGTACGATTTTGAGGTGATTTTACGGACGCAATAAAAAAAAACCAGAAACATTTTTGGTATACATTTTTTTACCAGTCTTTTATTAACATTTTAAAAGTAGAAAAATGTATTCAAAAAATAATAAAAAAAAAATTTTTATGTAGATACAGGCTGGCGAAGTGAAGGCTTGTCTCACGGTTGACATGATTCCAACCTTCCTGGTGGTCTGAAACATACATTTTTGGTGAATTCTGAAGAAGAATGTGAAATTCGTGTGACGTAGGCGATTTGAAAAAACTTTTTTTTCACAAAATGGCGTCCATGTAAAAAAAAGTTGGTTTTTTGCCTCATTTTTTTAACTTTGGGGTTTTTTAATAAATAGAAATAAAAATTTGAAAAATCCCTACGTCAGACGATAACCAATAGTGTTAAAAGGGTTTGTGCAAAATTTCACGTAAATCGGTTCATTACAACTAGAGATATCATGTCAACCGTATCGAGAAAAGTAGTTCCGAGAAAAACGCGTTTAAAACTTGGAGTCTCGTTTCGGACAGTTAGTTGGCGTGTTACAAAAATAGCTGTAACTCCAAAAATAATTCGAATTTCCGAAAATCGTTTTAAAAGCTTATTCTTAAAGGTCTAAACTTTGAAAATATTCAAACGAAAAAAATCAATTTGATCAAATTTCTAGACCAGAATACCCCCTTAAACATTTTTCCTCTCGAACAACGCAAAATTTACTTAGATGAGTGTTTTCTCTACAAAATCTGGCGTGGTTACTTATCTTCCGCTGCAGTATCTTTGGTCATTGAGCGGCAACACGTAAGGTTTTAAATTCTCCATTCACCTGTTTTGCGACTCTTAGAGCCGTTTCACACGAGACACTCGGTGTTCCGCCACTGAATCCTCAGCCACTGTTTTTGTATAGAATTGTGGCCCGGACACTGTGGCTCTGTGTGTATGCTCTCATTTATTTCTATGCCCCGGCAGCGGCTAGAGACACAGTGGCCGGACACCGAGTGTCTCGTGTGAAACGGGCCTTATGCACTCATAATAGTCTTGAACTTTTTCCCTCTTCATATTCTATTACGATCTACCCAATCGTATTAAAAATGTTGCCTCCAATTAATTTTATTTCTTATTTTAGTTTTTCATAGATTTTTTTTTTATGTTTGATTGTACGTTACTTCATTTACTTTATATGACTTTACTTAATTTTACATATATATTATTTTCGCTTTCTTACTCTTTATTATTCTATTTTTCATTGTATCCAATCTGTCGTTCGGCAGTTTGCCTGTAGAATTCAATATGCACTAAATGAATAAATAAATAAAAACATAATTTTTTTTCAGGCCGCTCTCAAAGAAGGATCGGCAACCGATATTGTTATAATCGTAGTACCGATTGTTGTTATTTTATTGGCAATAGGCGGGGCTCTTCTTGGAGCATTTATTGTTATGGCTCGTAATAAGCGAGCGACCCGAGGAACGTATAGTCCAAGTGCTCAAGAATACTGTAATCCTCGACTGGAAATGGACAATGTACTGAAACCGCCACCCGAAGAGAGACTTATTTAGTATCACATGAACACATTCCGTCTACATTTTACGGTTAAGTTATAGTTTAATAATTTTATAAGGTATATAAATCGTTACATTAAAACATTTAACTATGTACTATTTTCATAATGAAAGTTAAAATTACATTCGTAAATTAAAATGTGATTACCGCATGCTTCAAATGATGTGATAATCATCATTTTGAGAGGAAAAAATAGATTGTATTCTGTTTTTTTTTTAATTTATTTCTTTTCATAAAAAATCTCATTAATTTACTATGCAATATATGTTTAATACTTTAAAAATATCCTTTTCAAAGAAGCATTCGTTTTCAAAACCCCAAATTGATCCTAATTTAAATGCCTAGTTAAAACGGAATATGTCAAATTTGGGCCTAATATCTAATGTGCCTACCTTATAGCTGTCATTCAGTATATGGATCTATTGAAATTGCAAAAAAAAATCCCTAAAAGACAAAGTATATTTTATATATAAAAAAAACACTGTTTCATAAATAAACTTGTGCCTTACGAATAGCCTAAAAAAAGATACCTTATATAAATGAAAATTTGCGATAGCGATAGCATGATCTCTTTTGAGGAAATGCCTAAACATTTTCCCATATTTACTCAAAAAGTCAATTTGTTTGTGCTTGACAACGACCGTCCAATTGTAGTATAAAATATGGTTTTTATTTAATGACGAATTTTCGAATAAAAATATTTAAAATTCATTCCTGGGGGCGTTATACAACTCCTGCATCTATGAAGTTCTGGGGCAATAAATCTATGCTCATGAGTCAATCTGTGTCAATTTCATTGCTCACATTTTTAAATACATTCCCTGTTTTTAATCGAAGAGATTTTAGTGTGTATGTACTTAATGACGTTCTAATTCTATGTACCACAGTACTTATATAATGTAAATAAGCAGATATACTTGATATTAGATATAAATAGTTCTTTTTAGTATATTATCGAACTAAATATGTGTTACGTAAATCGCGACTTTATAACAAAGAAAAACTACTTCCATTCCATTTGAAATAGAAATAATGCATTGAAAATATTTAATTTTAAACGTTTCTAAAGTGTATATTGTTTCCAAAGCCTCACAAACATTTTATTATTGTATAGTATAGGGTTTTTAATTTTCCGTGTCTGTCTTTGTAAAAAAAAATACCATGGAAATAAATAATTGAAACATAGTAACTTTTTTTTCATTCTTAGTTTAGTACTTTATTAAAAAAAAGGTACACCAAATTGCCAACTTTCTATATTTTTGATGAAATAATTTATGTTATGGGCAGCTGTTCGCTGCCGCCACAAGCATTTTTGGGCCTTGTTTTATGGTGTGACTTGTTGCTCCATATCCATGATCTAGCGGCAACCGCCTCGTCGGCGGGCAATACAATGGGCCCTATTCTGAGAGTCACCTCACGTGAGAAGTCACGTCACCCAGGAACCGGTATTTTGAGCGTCACGTGAAGTGACTCTGGGTGAGTTGAAATTTATCAAAGTTCAAGAGGAAGCCGTTGAAATTTTGGAAGTTTGATGGAAAATCGAACGCAAACGGGGTATTTCCATAGCGTTGAAAGGATAAGCAGCTGAGCGTAACTGAAATAAAAAAGGAGGAAGGCTACAAGGTGCAAGGCAAGTACAAGGCTTTTACCAACAAATCAAATTTGTCACATAATACTGAAAAGATTGAGATAAAATGTTGAATATTCTTAGCGGTTTTTTTGTATTTGTTTTCCTATTTTTCTGTTTCACTAAGATTAGAGTCGTAGAAGACAAAGTATGACTTTCCATAGCGTAGAAGCGTGATAGAATGGGTCAAATAGATCGGCAGATTTCAATAACTGATACGCCGTCTTTCGCTGCGCGGATTTGTTGCTCTGGCAGATCGAATACTTTCCCTGTACTGAGCATTACTTAGTCTAGAGACAATAAATTTGTTAGCTCTTCCATCGCGGAAAACTGCAGCACGGCATTCAGCCCTCTTCCTGTGGCAGGCATCTGTTTTTGCTATGGGTGATTTTCTTCCTAATTTGTAATTTAAAATCGCTTCAACCTCAAAATATTCGTTAAATGGTCTTTCGCATAATAATTGAAAATATTTTGTCAAATTTCAAAAATAAATTCAATTTTAAATTTTTTAATTAAATCATTTTTTTATTGTTGGTATGGTTTAGTTTATAAGCATATGGTTGCCATAGCGCAAGAAAATTTTCCTTTCATACTTGAAAATTTTCAAAAAATGTTTCTCCATTGGTAACTGTGGATTACACTCCATTAGTTAAATGCCCCCATTCACGAGCAGTCCAAACGACCTGAGTCCGTTTGGTTTAAGTCCAATTTAGCTCGCCACTCACGATAGAGCCTCGATCCAATCAGTCCATTCCATTTTCTGTCATTAATTTAGAAAAACTTGAAGAAAAAATTATTTTTAATTTATTAATGGATCCGAAGCATATGGAGGAGTTGTTTGCAATTGCAGTTTGCATCTACATAAAGAAAAGGGAGTGGTAAAAAAGATGGCTTGCCGAACGGAAACAAACGCGTCACGTAAATTTGGTAAAAAAAACTCACCCTTGAGCCTTCTGATTGGCAAAATTACTTAAGAATGGATGAAACGACACATTACACGTACAGTTGGTCATCCCATTAATCAAACGAAAGGATACGAATACGAGGCAAGCCATCACTCCTCACGAAAGATTGACTGCTAATTTGCGGTACTTAGCAAGTGGTTGCAGCTGTGAAGAGCTCGAATTCTCTGCAGTAATTTCACTCCAAATCATGGCCACCACTACCCATTATGTTGAATTTTTCGATTAAATAAAATAATCACAAAAACAGTCAATGAACTTGTCACAGGTCAGTGTGTGAAGCAAAGACTGCCACGTTGTTTGGACTGAGGCTTCATCACACACGAACAGTCCATTTTATGGATTGCCAAAACCCGGCCTACTATTTCCCCACACAAGGTCGAGCCAAAAAATGTCCCGATGGCCTGAGTCTATCGACTTTGGATTGATTGGAAATCCAATTTGTTTGCTTCAGTCCATGAGCCCTTCCGAGTTCTCCCACACGTTGAGATTCTGGCGTGGCCTCAGGCCATTTGGATCTGCTAGTGAAGGGGGGCCGGCATTCAAATTGTCCTTTGTTTGTCACTTTTGACCTAATCATTAAAATTAAAAGTTAAATTATAAGTATTATAGACCTTATGACTCTCGACTGAGGGAGTCGACTTCACTTGTGTAAGTCGACTTATCATTTAAATTGCATATCATATTGCATTATACCGCTCATTTGATTTTCTGATTGAATTAAGAGTCATAATTTGCAGTATTTTAAAAGATTCACTTACGCTTATTCCATGAGGCACTCACAAAATAAAAAATTAAAAAAGCTGAGAGATTTTAAAATCTATCTTTTCGTTGTAGCCGATTATTGAGAACCTTTAAAAAAACTCATGTGAGAGTAATTTAAGAATCCCTTTTTCTATTGATATTTCAATAAACTTTCATTAATTCAATAATGCTGCACCAAGGCATTTCCATTCTTTATATTATCTTTTTTCCATTCTTTATAATTCTTACGCTTGTGAATGATTAAATTCTTCCGATCGAACCACGGCTTAATAGAAGTTATCCATGGAAACCTTAGTCGAACAGGTAACCATCCGCGCAATCAAAGCAGAAGTCGTTAATAATTTTCTTTTATTTTACATAAACAGCAGTTGATATACTTACATATATAAACCCAAAAATAAGTTGACGCTGACTTATAATAACAGATAAGCTTTAGAATAGTTTGTAGTTGATAAATTAATCTATTGTCACTTTCTTCAATTTACCTGTGGATCATAAAAGAATCAATATGAGAAGATATTGAATTTTATTGAATCATACTAAGAGAAACAAATGTTTTAATTAATTTAATCTAATTCAAATTTTGCTAGATTTCAAATATTTTAATTTAAAAATCAATATTTTCTTTAGATGCTAGATGTATTTGAGACGGTTTTAACATGAACAAGTAACAAACATCTACGTTCATATAACTGAGCAGCGCTGTTATCTGACTTTTAATTTAAAAAGAGTACTTTATAGCCTTGTTTATAGCCATAGCAGCTCTGTCGTGGTGGTGTTTACAAACAAAGACAATGGGGTCAGCTTCATTTCAGAGCGTCTTCTTCGTAGCAGCAGTAAGCCGCTTAGTCAAGAAACAAGCAATTAGAATAATCATCATTCCCCGAAGGAAAGGAAATAGGATAGGATAGGAAAGGAATCCCAAACTACACTCTCAACACATTTAATTAAGGAAAAAAAATATTTAGTGGTAAAAGGAAAACATAAATAGGATAAATGGAGAATAAAGACAATAAGATAGTGTTAGTTGATGGAAAGTTAGTGGAAAACATGAAAAAAAAGCATGCGAAGAAAAAGAAGAAGCTAATAATATAAATAAAAATTAATTGCAGTATTTTGAAGGAAAAAAAAAACAAAACGAGAGAAACTGCTTCCCAGACAGCAACAGAGTGCTGGTATGAGGACTAGTAATAGTAGTAAATAGTACGTAATTTACTTTATATGGTTTTAATGTGATTCTTCAGCAGCCTTTTCAAACGGAAAAATATCTAGCATTCTTCAAAGAGTTAGGTAAATTGTTGAAGATTTCCATAGCTAATCTAATAGGATCTTTATGTTTTCTATTCGTTCTAGCGACATCAAGCCTGAGATCATCTTTAAATCTTGTGTAATAGCCGTGATAATACCAGTGTCTTATTGGAGCTATCGAAGATTTTATATTGTTATTGATTTTATATTGCTATTATTAAATATTATCTTGGCTTTTTCCATAAATATGATATCCCTTACATTGAACTTATCTGTTTGTCTGTATAGTATGTCACTTGGAGTCATTCTATCAAGTCCATGCACTACCTTAACTTGATTATTCTATTAATTGAGTTAACATTGATCTCTGAAGTTTGACTCCAATTTAATATACTATAAGTAATCTTAGGCAGTACAAAAAAGTTGCAGATCATATTTTTCAGGTCTATATCCAAGTAATATTTCATTCTGATCAGCCTAGCCCAGAAAATCAACTTAGATTTCACATTAATTATGTGAGGGGACCAAACCAATCTATCATCAATAATCAGTCCTAAATATTTAGATCTAGCCCCCTCTTTGCATCCCGTCTCCATGTATTCTGATATTAAGGCAGATATCACTTTTCAGATATCACTTGAATACCATGTAACTAGTTTTACAGGTATTGATTGTAAGCCTGTTTCCCAAAAGCCAGGACCCATAAACAATTAAATCATTAGGCGTGTTTTTTGCCCCCCTTATGTGTAACAGATCAATGCTATTCACTGCAGATGCATTGGGAACAACAACAACAACTCCCGCTTTCCATAACAGGAGTCGTTGTTGTTTCCAATGCGTCTGCACTGGCTAGCATTGTTCTGTTATGGATAAGGGGAGCAAAAAAACGCGCCTATTATTTATTTGTCACTCCAGAAGCTCAGCAAAGTTGGCAGAACATAGCAAAAGAGTGACATCTGCATAAATAATATATTTTCCGGGTACAGAGAAATATAAATTATAAATATAAAGTAAATATAAAGTTTGCCCTAGAATTAACCCATGAACACCAATGTTAACTACTCGTTGTTTACTTATTTCACCATTAAATCTAACCAGGATTTTTCTGTCTTTTAGGAAGCTATCAATCAACGCCAGTGCCGAGCCTCTTTATTCCAAGTTCGCTTAGGTTTTCTAACAAAGTGAAATTATTTACCGTATCATAGTCCTTCGCTAAACCAATAAATAGTGCAGCCACATATTTATTCAAATCAAGTTCACAATTAATTAATTGTAAGGCTTTGGTCAAAAGAAACTTTGGAACTCAGATCTTTAAATTGACTAGAATTGGCGCCTAAAACGTCATTTCCGTTGAATTTCTTATCAGCTGTTTCGAACCACAGCCAACTTCGATCTATTAAGCACAGCAGCTGAAAGTGTCAAGTCGTAGATTGTGCGGTGGATTTCCTTCGCACATTAAAGTGATATTGCAAACAAGTATAAAATGGGTGATACCAATGGTGATACAAGAACGAATGGATACAAAGAGAATGGTGTTGATGAGGAAGAAATAAAAACACCATTTTTAATTGGTGTTGCAGGAGGAACAGCTAGTGGAAAAGTACGGTGGCCATCGATTCTATTCTTAGAATGTTATTGATATGCTAATATGTAATCATATTTTCAGTCGACGGTATGCAAACGAATAATGGAACAACTTGGACAAGCAGATATGGATCAAGCCCAGCGTCAGGTGAGTTTGAAAGGATCGTGCGAATGAAAGTATATGAGCCTGAAAATGGCTACAAAGTAGCAACATTTGCTGTGACGCACATTACACAAGTTCAATGTCTCTTGGTCATTTTACTATATCGTTTACTTGATTCTTGCGGTATATATGTCGACAAAACGCGAAAAAGCTACAAAAATTGAATACATATTTACTTGGAGGCAAGTGTCAGAAATTTCTTTATCGTTGTTGTTTTTAATATTTACATTCATTGTGGTTTTAACGCTACAATCTACGTATGTTCTCAAAGGTATCAACCGGTACTACCATTGCTTCTACGAACTGTGTGTTGATCTAAAATCGCAGCTTTTTATTGTGTTTGCTCAGCGAAACCAGATCACACTCAAAAATGTTGAGGCATTCACATATTGACAACGATATACTATTTCTGTGTTTCTAGCAAAATCCTTCTGTCAGCCGATTTAGTATAAATGTAAACTGAGGTATACAAACTTATTTATCTTCCCCCAAAACAACCTTATATAGTGTTCAATTGCATCAGGGTATATGTACGTATTTTTGGTAGTACGCTGATCAGTTAGGAAAGTAATGCCACAAAAACATCGCAACTATTGCCTAGACAATTAAACATTTTTTTTCACCAGTATATTATAGCCATGACAAAATATTGTTTTGTCAAGTATGGGAATACTCGAAGCCATGATTAATATGGTGTTGCAAGGAAAACTGAAAATTTTGACGTCTTGCCAAAACGGGTCACTTGATCGGTCACATAGATCATACTAGCGGGTAGCCTTTATTAAAAAGAAAAGAACATATTGGACAAAGCCCCAATCTCTAGTCCGATTATCACTGCAATCTTCTGCGGGGGACATTGATTTAGATCGTGCGGTTAGTATTCTTACCAGTGTTCTCAACTCAGTAGCTAGAGTAGCATGTACTATATCTAAGGCCGAAGGAAAATCCAAGCTGCATGGTGAAATATGGGGATATCCGCTTTGTGGAGAGAGTGCAGGAAATAGTTGAACGACGCAAAAAATCTAATGACTTGGCTATTCTATAAAATGAAGCTTAAAAAATTTAAGTAAGCCGTACGCAAGGCTAAGAGACCCTCGTGGAGACTATTCTGTGGTAATATAAAAAGTATTAACAATTCAAATCTTCTGCAGGTTTTATGCTCGGTGTCCACGGCTATGAACTGTATTCAGGGCCCTGACGACATTTGGACTAAATCAAGCACCCACACATTAACTATATTCAGGGACTAATATTTATCGGGGAATCATAGTCCCCCAGTGTACGCGGAACATCAAGAGGAGCACTCATTTAGCTTAACACTATTTCTTTGGATTTCTAACTGCCAATTGAGGTGGGCCATATACTCTCTTGGGCCATTCAAGTCTCCGGACCCTGATGGCGTTCTTCCGGCTGACATCGAGCAGTCTATAGAAGTAACGGTGCCTAGGCCGAGGGACATAGATAATGCATGTTTGCGCTTTTTGTATGTTCCCGTTAGGTGGCGGAAAACGAAAGTTGTGTTTATTCCTAAAGAAGAAAGAAAGAATTATTTCCTCCGAACCAGCCCTATTTCACTTTTCATGATGCGAAAAGTGCATCATTTTTCATGATGCACTTTTCGTGATGCTTCATTAGTTACTATTTAATTTACTTATCTTACAGCAGGCCAACCTTGTTGCTGAGATTGCATTACATTTCTGCGTGAACCAGATCGAAATTTGGGCACGTTATTATCTCATGGGTGGAACTCTATGCACCTGTGTATGTGGACTACGTTATTTCAGACACTTTACTTAGTCTACAGTTCGCAGCTTACACTCCTAGTAAAAATGAATGGAATTATGGTGTCACTCTTAATAGCGGTCTTATCCATGTGTACACTGATGGATCAGAACTGAAGAAGAAACTTGGCAGTGGCGTGTACTCGGACGAGCTGAATTTAAGGTTTTCTTTCCGTCTTCCAGGTCTTCCAGGTCTAGTGTTTCCCCGATGGAGGTCGTAAATAAAATTCGTGTGAACAAAAATTCGGAGTGAATATATGCATGTTCACGGATAGCCAGATCCCCTGGCTGGTCATTGTACGACGTCCGAAATTGTCACCGAATGCTGAATGCCTCAAATTGATTTGCGTACCTAAACGTAGGGGTTACTGGAGCAATTGTGTATCCGATGAGCTGGTGAGACTTGGCACCTCGCTACAAGTGGACTCATGTACATATCTTATCAGTAGGCGAACCAATGTCATCGTTGGTTGGGGGAAAATACTTCGAGGACATGAAGAGGTTCTGGGCGGAGGAATTATCCGGCGCAACCGCAAGGTAGTCCTGGGTGTCTATGGACTGAAGTCATACCAGAAAATTGTTGCACGCGCAACACCGGGGTTTTTAAATTAATGACTTCTGCCGGATTTGTGGCTCAGAGTAGGAAGAGAAATCAGTCCTCCACCTCATGTGTCAATGTTGAAGCTTCCTATATAAAAATTATGTAGACAGACTGAACAAAAATACGATTCAACTGTTCTCTCTATAGCAAACTTAGCATGGCAATTTTCTGAAATTTTATCCGTAACAAAAGTTATTACTAACACAAAGTAAGAAGCTTGTATACCTAGCTTGAAGCTTGTGTATTTTTTTACACTTCAGATAAGATCAGGTTTGACCGCTCGCAAAAAAAAAACAATTTACTACAGGTAGGTTGCTTCACTCAGTTTAATTGCTAATTTCACAGCAATTTTTTTTTACAAGTTCTTGTTATTTAAACATTATCATGAGATGTAACGCTAATTCAGCGAGTATTTGTTTAACTTCATGATATAAATGATTTCAAATTTTTGTATAACTTTCATCAAGCTGTCAGTCGGTGGGTCGTCATTAGTTGGCGCAACCGCTACAGGTTGTGGTCGCATAAAAGCTTTGAAACAATTTCCCACTCTGTTGTGAACAAATGAGCTTTTACTTAAACAGTTTTGATAGAGATTCGATACAGGTGTAAAAAAACGAACGTGCCTTATGCTTATGTTAAGGTGGGATAGTTTCGGAAAAAAGGTTATGCATTTTTAGCCTAAACTCTATTAACAATAAAAAATTACAAATTAGTGGGCTGCTAGCGCTACCATTATTACATAGCTTTTTAATCTTACACGCGTATAGTCATTTTTTAATCTTACACGCGTATAGTCATATTCAGCCTGTACATTGGCTGGGGTCATCTTGGAAATACCCACTTAAAATCTACATTGCACTATGATTTAGATCTAACTTTTACAGATGCCACCTCTTAGTTACCAGGTTGCATAACCTTCCTTCCATTTTCCTTCCGAACAGATCTGCTTCTGCCATGGCAGCTATGGAGCAGGTAAATCAGGATGTGGATGCATGTCCATCTTTTTGGCGACAAAATTTATGTTCCGTTGAAATGCGGATTGCGGATTTACTTCGAATATAAGAATTAATCCTCAAAAATTCGCGGAAATCAACGCCGAGTTACTTTACAGATGAGCTAAGAGTAATCTTAAAGCCCTTTTTAGACATGAGTCCATGCGTCCACGCGTCCATGCGTTTTTAGATTTCACGAGTCATGTCAACTCAAAACCAGTTTTTTGAAGGCGGAACTAAGGCGATAAGTGGATGGATTTAACACGTTCATAATGATGTTTTTTTTTGCTCCGTACAAATATATTGGTAACATACCTACATATAGATGTTTGTGTCTAGATATTCATATGCATTCAAATTTTTTCGTAATAGTCATGCACGTAAGGATGAAAAAAAAAATATTATCCACATCATCATATAATAAAATAATCATCCACAAAACATATATTTAAATGATCATCAACGAATCATCCACACATGCCACTGAGCGAAAGAATTCATTATAAAATCGATTGTACATGAATCAGCATACTCCACCTCGTTCGCTTTAGACCCGCCTATATAAACAAAATTGAATTGACTCGTGTAAGCAAAACACTCTAAATCGCATGAACCGTGGACGCATGGACTCATGTCTAAAAAGGGCTTAAAGGCTCCGAACCATACCGCGAGTTTTTTTTGGCCTTGTCGCGAATAGTTTGGGATCTTCAATATTTAAAATGATTGCGAAATACAAAGTTGTATTTATTACTGTTTGGTTTGATGCTCCGTCCGTCAAAGTAGACTTAGTTTTCGGGCTTTTCGCTACTTTGACCGGGTCTTGGTCCGACGCGAATTAGAGCGTGCCATCGGCATATTGAAGGGTTTGAACTTGGGGTTGGTGCACTGAAATACGAAGGTCAGCGGTCAATCAAGTGTATTGAATTGGTCCAGTGACAGAAGCCTGTGACACTACTGATGTCACAGACCGTTTGAGAGAATCTACTCCTTAATGCTGACATATTATTGCTTGTTGGTAAGAAAGCTTACAGCGAGTCTTATTACCACCTCGGGGATTCCAAATTGATCAGCTTTAACAGAAAGCCTTTGTGCCATACGGAATCGAAAGCCTTCTCGATATGTAAATCCCACACCAACGTTGGAATGTTTTTGCTCTTTCAAGAGAGACACAATTTGATCATAGATGACGTGCTACGTCCCTTGCTTGCGTTTTAAGCAAATTTGTTGTCCAATAATTACTTGCGTGAGCTTAGAATGTTATTTTTATCATTTTCATTCATATTCTCTCAACATTTTTTCCTTAAATTGGGAAGTAGAAAGATTAGGCGGAATTTACTAGCCACTTTACTTTTTCCCTGCTTACGAATAGCGGCAATCTTGGCCACTTTCCATGAATCCGGAAAGTAACTATTGTTCAAGACAGTGTTAAATACGATGAAAAGAATTCTGATCATAGATAGTGGTAGATGGTTAAAAATGAAATTATATATTCTATCATGCCCAGACGATTTTTTGGTCTTTATAGCGCGCAGTGGTTGCACCAACTATTCACTATTAATAAAGTGGAACTAGTCATCTGCAACTTGCAAATCATCCGGAGAATTCTGGGTTATAAATGGGGCCATTGGCCAAATGTGTCTCACTTTCAAGTGCTTAACAATTTCCGGTGGTAGCATATGATTCTGATATTTGTCAATTGTGATCAAGCGTGGATTCTGGGCATTGATTTTGTTTATGATTTTATTAATAGAATACAAGATTATCAATTTGACGGTGCGGTAGATTTTCTGTCACATAAACGTGAAGATTTTCTACGTTGTGCTGAATTTTGCCGCAATCGAGGTTTTCGAAAGACCTAGTTGTCTTTGGGGGTCTATCAATGAGGCTGAAACGTAAACCACAGCTTTAAGGCAAAGTGATCAGGCATACCTGCATGCGTACAACAGTATGGATAATCACCATTGTTGTGCAGGTCGTCTGACAGGAGAAAGAAATCTATTGCCGAACTACTACTGGTTGGCTAATTCGGAGCAACTATTTGCAAGGGAACGGGAGGACTGCTTAGCTACAGCCATTCAAGCAACAACCTGCCGTTTCCAATCGTCATGGAATCTTCCGATTGTGGGTATCTAGTGTTCAGATAGCCATCGATAAGCGAATATTTGTATAAAGAAGTGATTGAGTTAACGACTCCAAAATCGAACAACAGACTTGACTTTGGCGAACGAATTTGAATGTTCAGATATACAATACAATAAGGATTCGGATGTGATCCGATATTTTGATTACCGCTGCAGTAATGGCGCAGCATTTTAGATTGGGAATCGCAATGGGTTTCATGTCCAGCTTATTCCAAACCAAAGACAGTGGTAAACCTTATAAATCTGACCTTATCCAATTCTGAGAGTCAGGCCTTTTTTATTATTACAAGATCCGATTTGAACTCATCTTGGAGGTGTTCCAATTTGATTCGATTCAACATCCGATTTTAACTCATCTAGGCGCCATCCAGATGACCGAAGCGCTATCGAATGCTTCAACCAACATACCTTAAAAAGATTGTTAGCAGTTTAAGAGTGGTAACAAGCACTTCAGCATCAGTTCCCGCTAAAGTCATTTTTCAGTCTAAGATTGGCATTGGCTGAAGATGACACCGTGAAGATAGGAGCTCTTTGAGCACCAGAACCAGGAGAAGCAGTGTATTTCCTACTGCCTGAGCGTATGTGATACGACTTCGCCTGTAGTTCGAGACACTCTGCATCACAAACTGCTGACGTTTCTTCTGGGCCTGAATATTCTTCGCTTCAATTCTGGCCACCATTTGTTTACACGCCAAGCATCCACGATAGTGGACTGGGTGAACATCTAGGCCACAGTTGACGCATGCATGCTGCACGTCTTCTATTTTCTATGCAGTCGCCAGGTAGTTGCGTATCCGGACAATTCACCCAGCGATTTACGATGGTGCAGTTGCCTGCAACATATCCAAAATTTCGACAGTTAAAAAAACTGCAGTATCTCTTTGTAGCGCATTTTTTCCCAAGACACTCTGTGGCAGAGAATGGACCATATTTCAAATACAATAGCTTGCTCCTGGCAAAGCTCAAATTCATAATTAAAAGCCTGAAATTGGGTTTGAAGTCTTCAGCGGTTGCACAATATCCGGTCTTTGTCGCTGAGGAAGTGCGATATTGACTTCCAACTTCGGATCAGCATACTACGCCGCTAGCTCAGAATGCACATCCGCTGGTTAAACGCCTGTTGACAGTATTATTCAATTCCACTACGAACAAAAGAAAGAATGAGGTATGGCATGAATGAATGGAAAGATTAATAAAGATTTTGAAAGCTCTGACTATGGAACCTGATAAATTAGAGGTCTTGGCAATTATGTATAATATATGCTTATCGAATTTAAGCTTCGGATCAAATGTTACACCAAAGTTTTTGAAATTATCAAAAACATTAAGAGGAAAGCCAGAACCAAAACAGGAGAAAATTAAAAATGACATTTCTTATGTATATGAAATTTTGTGACATTGTTGCGATGTTCAAAGTAAATTAGCAGTGCACCAAGTATGCAGTAAGATCGTTTCGTAAAAAAGTAAAGTTATCTTGTGAATCGATCATTCAACACGTTTTGAAGTCGTCAGCATATAAAAGACAAGAAATTCGGATGAAAGAAGGAAGATCGTTTATGAGTAACAGAAAGCGAAGATGACCAACGGTAGACCCTTTGCGGAACACCTGATACAGAACAAAAGGGATTTGAAGAACAGGAATTGGCAGCTAAAATACAGATACGACGAAAGATGTAAGAGGTAAAACAGGATAGGAGAAGGCTCAGCAAATAATACGTCGACTTGCATGTGATGATCATAGCGGATGCAATCGTATATGTGAAGGAAAGAAATCTGGTTGCAGTTGGTTGACAAAACCGTGCGGCTCATAAGCTTGGGTAGACTGGATAACTCTCCTGTACTGTCACTCTCTCGAGGATCTCGCTCAAACAAGAAAGAAGGAAAATGGAACGGTAGTTTGAGACGCATGTAGGATCACTAGCTTTAAGCTTTGGGAAGATGTTGGCAGTTTTCCAAAGAGAAGGGAAAGAGCCAGTATATATACTTATGTTAAACAATATGGAAAGAGGGACGCACAGTGAGGATGAAAATGATTTAGCGAAAATATTTGGAATATCGGTTCAATACTAGTATTGGCATCGACATATTTCATCAGAAGTTTGATTTCTAACGGAGTTTTCCGAAACTAAGGTATTTCAGGAGAAGACGTCGAGATTATTTCGATTGTTCGATATTGATTGAAGCTTTAATGCCTGCCACGAAGGTGTGCATCAGCTTTCTGACAACATCTTTCGCCTTAGAGCGTAGTTCTTTAAACAAATGTAGGTGAACCAGCTCTTTTATATAAATTACGCATAGCGTTTTTGGCTTAGTGAGCGACAACCAAGGAGTATCATTCAGTTGCTTAAGAAGGCGTGAACTAAAGAACGAGTTCGAGAAGAAAATGTACAATTCGAGCAAAGTACCATCAATGTCAAGCCCGCGAAAACAAGAACCAGTTAATTCTATTTATTTCAATGGCCATGTCGGTGATATTAGCGTTGCAAAAGTTAAATCGCACCAAGGAAGAGATTTTGTTTCTCATGATATTATTCACGGAAAGGGTAAGAGGATGATGATGAGGATTAAGAGGCACATAGGGAGAGAGAGAGAGAGAGAGAGAGAGAGCAGCACTGAAGAAAAGCGATGATTTTGGAAGGTTGAACTAGCCCACTGGCTCGAATTTGAGGAGTGTGAGTTGATATTACGCAGGTATGAGTTGCATAGGTGGTAGAAATGTCCAGGAGTATAAAAGGTGAAGAAGAAGGTCGATCGTGAGGCTGTTGCTGTGGCTGATGTTCTTCATGAAGAGGTTGAGACAATTGCAGAGAAAGTGTATGAGAAACACGTTGATACTTCTTATGATGTTGCTTTGGTTGTAAATACTTCAGATCCTGTTTCTTCTGCGATATCAGCAATTTGTTGTTGAAGGTCTATTGACGAAGTCTTTGATCCAGTGAAATAGGTTGTTGTACCAATCCACGAGGGTGAATATTTTCAAACATTTGGATTAGCGAATAAACTATTACCTGTTCCTTTGCTTGTGTGCTGTTTTTCTTCTATCGGCGTGCTCTCAGGTTGAAATTCTGGCTCTTTATCGGTTTGGATCCATAATACTGCAGTTATTTCTAGTGCTTTTGGTGCACTTGACGACTCATGAATGATTGATCACGCTCGGGCTTTGCACTGCTTTCGATAGAGGTCCTAAGACATTAGAATTCGCACTTTGCTTGTTCTTGGTTAGTAGCCAGGAAAAACTCTATCTGCCGCTTTGACTCGTTGACCTCTCGCCGCTGTACGCTTGCTATTTTCCTTTTCAACAACCGCAACTTTCTCCATTGCTTTTTTATCTGCTATTGGTTCGTCTATGTCCGACGCTTCAGGAGAATCGTCGTCGTCGTCGTAGCACTACAGCCCCTCTCGGGCCTTGGCTTCTTCCAGGTGACGCCTCCAGTTGTCTCGGTCCAATGACCGCGTCCTCCAATTTCGAAAGCCGAGCAGCTTGGCGCAGTCTTCGTCGACAGAGTCAGACCAGCGTTTTCTGGGGTTTCCCAGTGGTCTTCGACCCTCGGCCTTCCGTCGAATACCTTCTTAGGTACTCGATGCTCGTCCATTCGTTGCACGTGACCAGCCCATTGCAGCTTCCGCAGTTTGACTATTGTAGCAACCTCTGGCTCGTCAAAAACCTCGTACAACTCGTGGTTGTACCTTATCCGCCATAGGCCGCACTCTTGTTTAGCTCCAATTATACGCCTGAGGACCCGTCTTTTGAAGGCGTTCAACATATTTCCGGATGCTTAGATAAGGGTCCAAGTTTCACATCCGTAGCACAACACAGGTCTGATTATTGATTTGTAGACTTGGAGCTTCGTCTTCCTGTGTATGCAGCTGGTCTTCAGTAGGGCCAGAACGGAGTAGAAAGTTTTATTAGTTTTATTAGCGAGCTGTATTCTCCATTTAATTTCATCAGTTTCACTGCCTTTCGTTGTCAATTTCGAGCCTAAATATATAAATTCGTCCACATTCTCTAAATTATATTCGTGCAGAATTATATTTCGTCTAATGGAGGTCTGCTTTCTTGTTTGCGTCATGATTTTTGTTTTTGTCTGATTGATCTTCAGGCCTACTTCTTTGGCTTCCTGGTCAAGTTTCAATAGGAGTTCTTTGGCGGATGTGAAGGAACGTGACAAGATGTTAATGTCATCCGCGTAGGCCACTAATTGATTCGACTTATACAGAAGCGTACCCCCTATGTCGACAGGAATCTTCCTTATCACCTACTCAAGTGCTAGGTTGAACAGCAGAGGGGCCAACCCATCGCCTTGCTTTAGTCCGACATTTGTGTCAAAGCCGTCAGTCAGACTGTTGTTGATTCTGACTTGTGATGCTGTTGACGTCATCGTCATTTTGGTCAGTCGGACTAGTTTTGCTGGGATGCCGAAGTATAGCATTATTTTGTACAGTATGTTTCGGTCAATACTGTCATATGCTTGCTTAAAGTCCACGAAAATCTGGTGGACGTCGATGTTAAATTCCCAGCGTTTTTCGAGCACTTGCTTGACTGTGAAGAGCTGATCCGTAGTTGATCGACCAGACCTAAAGCCTCCTTGGTACTCCCCAAAGACATTTTCAGCGTATACATTTATTTTATTTGTTAATATTTTCGTCAGTATCTTATAGGACGTACAAAGTAGCGGTATGCCTCTGTAGTTTTCGTACCGAAGTTTGTCTCCTTTTTTGTGGATAGGGCATATGATGGATTTGCACCACTCCTGCGGTATTTTTTTCTGACCCCAGATGTGCTGGATCAATGTGTGGATGGCTTTTATAGGGCAGCTTCCACCGTATTTGATAAGCTCAACCGGAATCTCGTCAATGCCAGGCGCTCTATTGTTTTTCTGGCTTTTTATGGCAGAATTGACTTCTTCCAACGTTGGAGGTGCGATCGGGACTTCGTCAGAGACGTCTATCGGCTCTGATATTATTGAGCCATGTGCAGGATTAAGGAGTTCTTTGAAATAGCAGGCCCACCTCTCCTTAATTCGGCTTCAGGAGAATACTATCCTTCAAATTCTTAACACAACAACCATGGTTACTGTGTAGTAATTGCTTTGTATATATGTTATTTCAATGCAGATGAAAAAAACTTGTAAATACATGTTAACAAAATTTTAATCACCTGTTCACCTAATAATTAAAAAAAAAAATCAAGTCTAACTAGTTATTACGGTTTATTTTGTCGACTTATAGAAAAACTCAATTTTTTTTTTCATTTTTCTAGGTTGTATGCATAAGTCAGGATAGTTTTTACCGAGAACTAACCGAAGCAGAAAAAGCAAAGGCCAAAAAAGGGCTGTTCAATTTCGATCACCCTGATGCATTCAACGAGAAACTCATGCACGAAACTCTATTATCAATATTGGCCGGTAAAATTGTTGAGATCCCTTCGTATGACTATCGTACGAACTCAAGGTTTGCAAAAATTTCTGATGATAATTTATTTTAATTTCGCTTGCGATCATCTAATTACCCTTATGAAATGATTGCCTATTTTCAGAGATTTCGAAAACAAGATAACAATTTATCCGGCTGATGTGGTGCTGTTTGAGGGTATTTTGGTGTTTTATTTTCCGGCAATCAGGGATCTCTTTCACATGAAGTTGTTTGTTGACACTGATTCTGATACCAGGCTCGCACGAAGAGGTTAGTGTTTTGAACTTTTTTGCGAGTAGTGTTAAGGAAAACATGTGTATGTCTTACAGTTCCAAGAGATATAAATGAGAGGGGACGAGATCTTGAGCAAGTTTTGACACAGTATATGACGTTTGTTAAGCCAGCCTTTGAAGAGTTTTGCTCACCTGTAAGTAATATCTAAGCATACTTATTTATATTTAAGAATAATTGAATTCATTCCAAATATGATTATAGTCCATAGACCACATGACGATTTAAACATAAATATATATTAATTTTCAGACTAAAAAATTCGCTGATGTGATCATACCGCGTGGAGCCGACAATACAGGTAATTAATTTAACAAACTCTGTTTTAAATTTACACTTTTGTCATAACATTTTTCGGAATGTAGATTAATGCGAAATTTATTGGCATTCTTTGAAAATCACTTATTCTCATGTAATATACTTGATAGTGTTGATTCTAAAAAGGATGCTACATCAGTCTTAAAATCTCTTAACAAACTGATCTTTTTCCAAAAGTTAATCAAAGCTTCTTTATTATGAATAACTAGAAGTAGAGTTGTGTATATGATTTTTATTTTTAGTTTGGATTTCACTAAAACAAAATTGAAACTTTCACAGTTACTATTAGAATATTGTGTTTGCCTTTTTATTCAGTTTGTTTTTATCTATTGTTTAGAAGTTGAATTTTTCCTGTTTATTTTCGCTGGCGGTAAATAATATTGAATAATTAAAGCATAGCAAATCGTATTGATTGTGAAATTTCAAATTTTATTCAAATGAAAAATTCTCGTGATCAATCGTTGATTTTGTCGATTTTGAAAATTGAAAAGAAGGAAAGAAGTATTATTTTGGAAAAGTTGATAAAAAAATCTCTATGAATTAGAATGAATTATTTTTGAATAAAATGATCGTGAAAGATTAGTGCTGCAGCCGTTGCTTGTTTGTTGTTTTTGCAGTTGCCATTGATCTAATTGTTCATCACATTGGGGAAATCCTTAGACCAGGCGGATGCACCGCTAATGCCGCACCAATAGTACAGTTGAACCGACGGGATCGTGAACATTAAACATTATTGCGATAAACATTTGTCATAACATCATACATTGATGTATACCTACACTCTTGATCGATGTTCTATGGTAGCAGAACATGCACGTACACAAAAATAATGTTTAGTTGAAAGTGCATTTCTTTCCTTTTAAGAGCATTTTATAATTCCTTGTAATTTCTTACATTTTTTTCTACATAGACTTTTGGACATGTGTATTTTAATCGCAAGTATTTGCTTAAGTTTTATCTGTAATGCTGCTCATGCATAAGTACTTAGACTCTGACAACTACCTACCGTATTGCGCAGAATAATGCATAAATTTTCGTTAGTGGATCGTTTCAAAAAATTTAAAATTTCGCAAAGACTACCATATTTACCATTGATCTTGCTTTTTACGGTTTGTAGTGCAGTAGAAAGAATTTTAAAGTAATCTATGTTTTAACTAAGTTACAAATATGCATACATATATGCATATGCTTACATATTTTATATTAGAACTATACTATAACTGTGACTAATAAACATATTTTAAGCTAAATATTCAAAGTACAAGCTTATGGATTTTTAAAACTTTTTATCTTTCTTACGATCAATTCTATAAAGCTGCCTCCTCTTAATCTTTTGCGTGCATTCACTTCATTAAAGATAATGTGAAATATTTAAGGTGCTAGTAATTCAAAACTTTTTAGAAGGGTCTAATATTTGGGTTCAACATTAATTACTTTGTAGAAGATTTACGGTTATAAAAATTGAGTGAAGGTTACATATTGTAATGAAATTCGGTTGAAATTTACTACGAAAAGTTAGAAAATATCTTAGACAAATGCTGCTTAAATTCTTATTACATAGTAGTCAAATCTGTTTAAAAGTATCAAATTTCTTATAAAATCATTATTATAATTGAATAATGATTTCTTAACATAAATTTACGTAAGTTTTTGGCCAAGATCTTCGAAATGAAACAAAACTGTTTCAAGATAAAAATCACTTTATTTCGATTTAAAACTGTATCTCCAACATGGATGACGGTTCGCAACAGACTGCTTGGTCGAAACGTCGGCAACAACATTTTATCTAACTCTCACGTAGCCATCTTAATCGGCCTTAGTCCCTGAGGCAGATACCCAAGATTTAATACATCAGCTGATGACATATTAATATTATTCGTGGTTTCAAAGCTTCATTAGTACCTCATATGGCCCCATAGATTTTATACGTAATTTTAAAACAGCTCGGAATTGAATCCCTTTGATAGCGACTAAGTCTACTCCTTTTTAGCTGTTTGCAGGTTTCCTCTTTCTGTCGAATTGATGCTGTTGCTCTGCTTGACTTTCCAGTATTTTCTTCCTTGCGTCGTCTTGTAAGCTTTCGTTTTCTAACTATAATACCTCGTTGACTCAAATGTCGTATTTGTATTTTATTTTCGCTCCCAGTAGAAATTCACAGGATGTAGAGTTGAAACTTCGGTGAAACGCTGTACTTTGTTGACATGATTAGGGCCGGGGCAAATGGTTTCTGCACCTGGTGCAAAATGCCAGATGTTGCGCCTATGCAATATATTCAATACAATCCTGAAAGAGGATACCTCACGGACAATCAACCAATTCCTATATGTGTGAGTACACTTAAGTATTAAAATCATATTTATGGAACGCGTTTCTTTATTGAGGTTTCTCCAGTAGGTCTAGTCCTCAAAATCAATAAGGTTACATGTTGTTGATGTATTCAAAAAATAAATATTTTAGCAATGAATGAAATATATAAACAAAGCAACTAAAGAATGTTTTCAGTTTTTGATAAAATTCTTGGCAAATGTCTATACATGCGCTGGTAAAAAATCGTAGAGTAATGCACCCAATTTTAAATTTATTCTGATCTTAAGTTAACCGTAAGAGGAGTGTTGGGCAGTGGTATGGCCGCTAGACACTTAAGTGGAACGATATTAAACACGTCTGCTATGATTGAAGTACAAAAGGCGAGAGAGAGCCAAGACTTTATTCCAAAGTAATGCAAGTACATTGTAACGCATACATATACATAATGTACACTAATTAGATCATAGTGTGTATGTGTGTGTGACTAATAGCAAAGTCATTTCCAATACTCCACCTGAATTTGCTATGAGTCTAGTAAAAACAAACCAAAAACTAATACAGATTAATCTGATTTTGCACCTACAGAGCAAAAATAAATTCAATTCACGCAATTTACATACTTTACTGTGCAAAACTAGTTTCAATTAACTTGAAAAATTACAATACTTTACTTCAATCCCATCAAATGGGTAAACTTGCTATGTTTAGTAGCTGCTAAACCTTTAGTTAGAACGTCTGCAATCATATTACTCGTCTCAACGTAATTAATTGAGATATCTCCTGTTGATACATTTTCACGTATAAATTGGTCCTTTATTTAGAGATGCTTAGTTTTTCTTGACGTACACTGATTGCTTGCAATTTGCATCGCCGCTTTATTGTCACAAAACAATGTGATACTACTGACATTACCACACAATTCGTCTTGCAGGCCTTTCAACCATACCGCTTCTTGAATAGCTGACACTAAAGATGACAATGCTGCTTCAGCAGAAGAGAGGGCTGTCGTCTTTTGCGTTTGGGCGCACCAAGAAATAGCTCCACCAATCATCAGGAATACATAGCCAGAAGTGGATTTCCTTTGATCTAAGTCGCCACCCCAATCAGCTTCACAATAGCCATGTGAAGAAACATCATCCTTTGCGTATACCAGTTTATAGTGAACCGTGCCCTTCAGATATCGCATGACGCTTTTAACAGCTGCCCAGTGAGCTCGTCCTGGATTTTGACTGAAACGACTAAGGAAACAAATTACAAAATTCAAATCTGGTCTAGTAATTTGAGTTAAAAACATTAAACTCCCTATCGCTTCTTGATATGGAATGTTCTGCATCTCTTCGAGATGTTTTGCATCTCTTGGACTTTCCTGCAATGGCAGCTTCTGGTTGGGGTCCAGTGGTGTAGTAACTGCGTTACAATCCAACATTCCGAATTTTTTCAGAATTTTCGTGATATAAGCCTCTTGGTCTAGCATTATAACTCCTTTTGTGAAATCATGTTGTACACGCATTCCTAACACTGAAGAAACTTGGCCCATTTCCTTCATTTCGAACTTACTTGCTAATTTTTCTACGATTGTTTTTGCTTCACCATCGTTATCGGAGAAAATTAACATATCATGAACGTATATACATAAAATAATCATTTTTCCATTAGACATACGAAAGTATTCGCAGTGATCAGTATTACATCTGTTCAAACCGATTTCAATCAAAACACTGTCGAGTTTATCATACCATGATCTGCTTGCAATTTACAGACTCGCGACGTGCCATCATTGTAACCCTCTAGTTGCAACATATATATGTAGCGTAAATGAAGTTGGGAGTGGCCTTAGCACACCTCAGAACCAGACCGAAGTCCAGAACCAAGAGTGCTAAGGTCCAAGAAGTGGAATGGCTAGTGCCATTCAAGAGGCAAAACAAAAAAAAAAGAATTGCCCCGAGAGCAGGGTGCCCTAGAAATGGCCGTGAAGGCCCCTCGTCCGCATTAGCGGAGCACCCTTTAACCAACCCCGACGGATGCTGGTTTGCCGCTTTGCTAGCTCGCTGCGGCTGGGGTGGGTTCTTGAAAATGGAGTTGGTTGGCTCTCAAAGAAAACGGGATGCTACGTAGTATTCATCCGTCATGAATTCGTAGCCGCAAACTGATATGTAAACATATCCAGGGACCAAAAGGGGGCATAGTTCCGTAAAGGAAACCACCCATGCTCTGCAACATGGGCTGACTAAGCAGACCCAGTGCTCGTGACAAAGCACGGAGCCAGAAAATTGAAAATCTACAAAAGGGAAAACAGGATAATGCGCTACCTCTCCTTTACAAGGAACCCGGGTGAGGCAGACAGCCCCGGGCCCCCGATGGTAGTGGAGCCCTGACCCCGATGGTCTGGGGTCCTCCACCCTCTGATACTGGCCATGTAATATAAAAAATTCAAGAAAAAAACTAAGATAAACAGAAACTACAATAGTTGGCCAGTATCCCTCCCTTTAAAGATGTGCTGAAAATACCGAGAAAAAATTCACGGACAAACTACATTATTATTTTGAGGCCAGCCAGGCCAAGCGCAGACCCTGAAAAAGAAGAGAACTTCTCGGGCTATCGCCCAATAAGAAGGCCAAGGGGTTTCAATTTAACAATTCATTATTAATTATTCAATAAAATTTCAAATTAACATGCTTCATATATAATCATGACAAACCTTCAGTTATTACTGAGCACTTTGTGTTTCACTTGAAATTACTGGATGCTACACCTCAATGAAGAATATTTCACGACAGGTGAATAAACTTTCGTATAGTCGATACATTCGCGTTGAGAAAATCCTCGCACCACAAGCCTTGCTTTGTGCCTCTTTGTTTTTCGTCCGTTACTAGATAAGACGTCTTTAGTCTTATAAACCCATTTACAATCTATGGGTTTTCGGCCAGGTGGAAGGTCAGCCATTATCCAAGTACAATTCTTTTTCAGTGATTCAATCTCACTCTTCATAGCATACTCCCACAGCTCTCGATCACTACGACTAGTTGCTTCTTTGTAACTTTCAGGATCCTCCAATGTGCAGATTGAATTTGCAATGCGCGTTGATCGACGCAACATAACTGGTACATTTTCGTAAGACGAATCGCTGTCATCTGTCACAAAATCATTTGAAAACTCAACATCCTCATGCTGCTGATTATTATCAGATGATTCAATCGCCTCCTCATAATTATGTCGGGTGTAATCGTCAGAATTCGATTGAACATCAGTCATATTATTACATGCATCATCAGACATGCCTAGTACGTTATTTACTTCGAAAATAGTTGTAAACTTTTTTGATCGGTTTGCGCGGGCACACATTTTTTCAATTCCCATATCTTCGATGAATTTCACGTCACGACTCACAACAAATTTCTTTTTGTCTGGGTTATACAAACGGTAGCCTTTAGTGTTACTACAATAACCAACAAAGATGCATTCTTGAGACCTGTCATCTAACTTGCTTCTGTGTTCCTTTGGCACACGAACAAAAGCTTTACATCCGAAAACTTTCATTTCTTTCAACGAAGGCCGTTTTCCACTCCATAGCTCTTCAGGTGTTTTGTTTCCTGTAGCTTTACAAGGTATTCGATTAAGAATATAAACCGCGGTTGATGCAGCATCAGCCCAAAAAACCTTGTTTAAATGTGCATCTAACAGCATGCACCGAACGCGAATAACTTTACGCGAATAATCATCAATAAACGTTAGGAAATATTGTTTACCACCAATCGACGCAACCTCAAACGGTCCACAAACATCAGCGTGCACCAAATCCAATATCTGTTTTGCTCTATTGTTATTTTCTTCAAATGGTAATCTCGATTGTTTACCGCGCACGCAAATTTGAAAATTTGTACCCGAATTGATTCACATTAAAATCATTAACAGAAACACTAATTTTTGGAAAACTATCGAACGATATGTGTCCAAGCCTACGATGCAACAAAACTGGATTTTCTCTCGCAACAAAGCAACTATCATGGTCCACTAGATCCAATTTGAATAAGTCATTTATTCTAGATGCTGTGGCAATTAATTCATTATTCCTTTTAATAAAGCATTTATCATTCACGAATGTAACCACATAGCCGTTATTAACAAGCATATTTACTGAAAGTAAGTTTACACGTAAATCGGGGACGAATAAAACATTTCTCAAGTTACGAACGAGTCCGGTTTTAAATTTCAACTCACAGTCACCTATGTATTCTGCATAAATAGATTTATTGTTAGCAATTGTCACTGTTCGATTATTTACTTTGGCCAAATTCGAAAAACCATCACTATAGCTGGCCATGTGCATCGTCGCGCCATTGTCTTGTTGCAAAACTATGACAGCCGAGCTGTCGTCAGTGCAACATATTATTTGAGGTCGGATTCGGGTCTGTCCCGCGTGCCTAACCTGCCAGCTAGCTCAGTCCGGCGTGGGTTTTTGGGACGAACCCGACCTTCGTGCTATGGCACGCAGACAACACAACGTTTAGCACATGATACAATTAAAAGGGAAAGGAAGGGAAAGGAAGAAAACATGTAGGAATCACTAAAAGAGCAAGTTAGTTAATTTTCATCATATATATATTTTCTCATAAAACGAAAAATTACATGCAAAAGAAAGGAAAATAGTAAAAAAAAGAAAAGAATGAAATGATGATGCAGAGTAATGAAATTATAACTAAAACCTTGTACTGCAAGCAAGTATGAGAAGAGCACTAGATTACATAATACCAAATGTTGGGAATAAAACACCGCTCGCTGGTTTTCACAATTATATTATGAAAATGTATTCCACAATTGTATTATCTTGTTAAATATCACAAAACATTTATATGCGCACTCCGCATCTAACCAAAACACAGTAAAAAATCAAGAAGGACCGATCGCCTTGGTAGTCACATAGGAAGTGAAGTTGTCCGCGCCTGGCCAGAACTCAGCTGGTTTAAAGTTGTCCGCAAATCCTTGTGCTTTCAAGAGTTGTTGTTTGCCGCTGTAATTGAAGTAGTAGAAAATGCCCGAACATGCCGCCCGCCTTGAAAGTCTTGCTTTCAACATGCCGCCTCCTTTGCTGGTTGTAGTAATACCAACTTCGTAATGGGTCGCTTCAAAATTCCGTTTGACGTCTGCAGTGTTACTACTCGAATGTTGCCATCTGCTCCTGGATGTACCGCATTTATTCTGGCCAATGGCCAGGTTGCCGCTGACGTATTTTCCTGTTTTATAAGGACCATGTCTCCGATGTGTAGATTGGGCTGGGTTGTAGTCCATTTGTTCCGTTGTTGTAGGTGCCGCACATAGTCATCTCTCCATCTTTTCCAGAAGTCATTGAATATCCGCTGAACATATTTCCATCTGCGAAGGAGATTTGGTTTGTTGATTTCGTGCTCCACATCTGGTATAAGAGGTCCGCTACTGCCCATCAGAAAATGGTTTGGTGTAAGGCAATCTAGATCGTCAGGTCGTCCGGATGTTGGATGGAGTGGTCGCGAGTTCATGCAAAATTCAATCTGACAGAGCAGTGTTGCGAGTTCTTCGTATGTCAACAATGATTGTCCAATTGTTCTAGTAAGATGATATTTTGCTGTTTTGACTCCTGCTTCCCAGATTCCGCCGAAGTGTGGGGCCGCTGGTGGTATAAAATGCCATTGGACATTTTGCATGGCTAAATATTTGTCGACTCGATATGCCGTATCATTTGTTTTCAAAAACTTGTAGAGGTTGGTAAGCTCTCGATTAGCTCCGTGGAAGTTGGTACCGTTGTCACTATAGATGTTAGTAGGTGTACCCCGCCGTGAAATAAATCGCCGCAATGCTGCCAGAAAGCAATCAGTCGTAAGCTCCGTAACCGCTTCCAAATGTACCGCTTTTGTGCATAAACAAATGAATAAGGCGATGTATGCCTTATATATTTTTCCGCCTCGACCACGCCAACTTTTGATTTGAATGGGACCTGCATAGTCCACTCCGCAGTTTGTGAATACTCTTGCTGGCGTTACTCGGACCGCGGGCAATTGTGCCATCCGCTGTTGCATAGTTATGCCTCTGTGGCGAAGACAGGTCTTGCAATTCCGTATTACTTGTTTGATAATGATTCTCGCTCCGATGATCCAATATTTTCTCCACACCTTGGTTTGAAGTAATCGAAAGTTTGCATGCAGGTTTATCCGATGTTCATGTTCCACGATCAATCTTGTTAAATGATGGTTCCGATGCAAGATGATTGGATGCCGCTCCTCATACGTTAGATTACTGTTTCCGATCCGTCCTGTGATTCGTAGAAGTCCGTTGTCATCCATAAAAGGATCCAATGTTCTTAACTGGTGTTTTCGTTGTAATTGCTTGTTTGATTGTATCATCAACCGCTCGTCTGGAAATGAATCCCTTTGTGCCGCTCTTAGCCACGTGTTGCGTGCTGTGTTGATTTCCGCAGTAGTAAGGTATCCCGTTATCCGCTTGTTTGGGTGATGCCGCAAATTGAATATGAATCTCTGACACAGTGCTGTAATCCGCAGTAATTTATCCAACGTCGAGAAATCGGCAATGGCCAGTGATTGATGTTCGACCTGAATCACATGTACTCGCCTGCTTTCCGATATAGCTTCCGTCGTATGTTTAGCATTCGTATGCAAAACCAATTGTCTACCGAGAATTTGATGTCTTTGTAATGAAGGTGGGCCGCTCCACCACAATTTATATGGGATTAGTTGTGCTGGTTCCATTCCGCGTGAAGCCGAGTCCGCAGGATTCAATTTTGTTGGAATGTAGTCCCATTTATCAGGAGGAATAATGCCGATGATGCTCGATGTCCGATTAGCAACAAACGTCTTCCAACGCCGCGGATTGTCTGATAACCAGGCTAGCACTACCTTTGAATCAGTATATGCGTAGCAATGGTTTAATTCGATATTCAGGCTTGTTGCTATTTTTCGAAGCAAACGGGCTACTAGATCCGCTGCACACAATTCCAGCTCTGGCAGAGTGACTTGTTTTAAGGGAGCCACTCTTGTTCTTGCCGCCACCAATGTAACTGTATGTGTGCCATATTCGTCCGGATGTCTTGATCTAGCATAGACTACTGCTGCGTAAGCTGTTTCTGATGCATCCGCATATCCGATCAAATCAATGTTCTTTATGTCCGCCTTTAAGAACCGCTTGATGTGAACCGCTGATAGTTGGGACAATTGTTCCGAATGTTTTTGCCATACTTGTGCAACATTATCTGGAATGAGATCATCCCAGCCGATACCGGATGTCCAAAGCTGTTGGAATTGCACCTTTGTTATTATAGTGATGGGTGCTAAGAATCCCGACGGATCGAATACTCGAGTCGTTGCCGCTAAGAATGTCCGTTTGGTGTGTTGTTGGAACCGAGGTGTGTTGATCTTGAACGTAAAACAATCTTGTTTCGTGTTCCATTGTAATCCGAGCACTGAACTGGCTTCCGTAGTATCGAGTGTGCTAAGTTGTTGAACGGGTGTATTGACTTCGTTCAATTGAGAAGCATTTGATTTCCAACCGCGTAAATGCATGCCTCCTCGTTCTAGTATCCGCGTGATATCTTTCTTCAACTTGACTGCTGCTGTAATGTTGTCTGCACCGCCGAGAAAATCATCAACATAAAAATTCTCCATGATTACTGCCGCTGCATGTGCTGATATTGCCGCTTCATCCTTTGCTATTTGGTGTAATGTACGAATAGCTTGAAAGGGTGCTGATGCTGTTCCGAATGTGACTGTCATCAATTTGTATTCGGTCACCAAAGCGTTGGTATTAAACCGCCAGACTATCCGCTGATATTGAGCACTGTTGTTATCCATTATCACTTGTCGATACATCTTGGTTATGTCCGCTGTCATAGCAATGCGAAATGCTCTGAATTTGCATAATGTTGCAAAGATATCCCCTTGTATGTTGGGGCCGACTAGTAATTTGTCGTTTAATGACACTCCGCTGGATGTCTTGGCTGAGGCATCAAATACTACTCGTACCTTAGTGGTAGTACTTGAGGGTTTGAACACCGCGTGATGAGGAATGTAGTATGTGTGCCGCTGTTCCGTTTGGTTGTCTTGTGCTGTGATAGGGGTCATGTGCCCAAGTTGAATGTACTCTGCCATGCATTCATTGTATGCCGTTCTCAGCTGTGGGTCGGTTTCTAGTCGCCTTTCCAGATGTTGTAGCCGTCGTAACGCTTGTTGTTTCGATTCGCCAAGTTGAATCGGTTTATTATTGAATGGAAGCCGCACAATGTATTTTCCGCTTGAATGCCGCGTAGTGGTCGTTCTGTAGTGTTCTTCGCATTCTAATTCTTCTGTAGTGAGGATTGGAGTTGGTACCTCCTCCATTTCCCAAAACCGCCTCAACAACATATCCAAGTTTTCATGGTTACTTTCGCTGGTTTCCGTGGCTATGAGTCTTGCCGCTCTTGTACAGGGATACTCATGACGTGTCTGCATCGTTCCTGTCACTACCCATCCGAATATCGTGTTCCGCAGTGTCAACTGTTCATGTTGAATGGCCGCATCCTTTGTGAATAATTTCAAAGTTGGTTCCGCTCCAAACAAAACATCAATTGCCGCTGATTTGTTCCAAGTTGGGTCCGCTAGTCCGATTTTCAGTTGATGTCGTTCGCTGTTGTCGAATTTCATTGTCCGTGTTGGGACGTTGCCCAAAATCCGATGAATGATGAGTGCTGTGACCATGATGGTTTGTCCGCTGAACCGTGAATGTAACTTGATGGTGGTCACTCCGATGGTAGTTAGGTTCCGGTTTCCTGATATGCCGGCAATAGGAATTTTAAGAGGTTCCCATGTTAGTTGTAGATGTTCCGTGGTGTCACGTGATATTAAAGAAACTTCCGAGGCTGAGTCCAATAATATCCGCACTGGGAGTCTGATGTTCTGACTCCATTCATACTCCGCAACTGCTGTTGGGAGTATGTATTCTTCCGCAAGACTTGTTCAACGTCTTCCTGACCGCCCGCCGTCTTGCCGATAGTCCGCTGGCTTGTGCATTGCTCCTCGAGTTTCATGGAGCAGAGTCTGATGAGTACCGCCGCATTGTCTGCACTTGGTGCTCTTGCATTTGGCCGCTACATGTCCCGGTGTTAGGCAGTTGAAACACACTTCCGCTTGTTGCACGATATCTTTCCGTTGTTCCGCGTGTTTTTTCAAAAATTCCGCACATCTAAAAAGATGATGTTGTCCGCTGCATACTACACAGCTGAATGTGTCCGCTGCCGATGTACTGGCTACCGGTGCTCGTCGGGCAGAAGGAATAGTGATCCGCGAAGATTGCTCCTGAGTCGACACTGATCTTAATTCATGTTGTCGTTCCTCAAGGCAATTTATACCGCGTCTTGTGGTACCGCGCCTTTAACTGCTCCCAAGCCGCTTTGTAGTTAATCTCGGATACCGCCATATGTTTGATTGTTGATGCTGCTTCACCTACTAAAGAGTCCTTTAGGTAGTGCATCTGCTGTACCGCTGACAGATTAGGGTTACTGTCTACTAGGTCGACAAAAATGTCGTGAAATGATATCCATTCCTCGTAGCGCCCGCTGAATTTCGGTATGTTGATGGTGGGTAACTTGACCCCTGCTGATGCACCGCTTTTGGTTTCCGCAATTTTGATCGTCGATATCATTTCCCCTAACCGCTCTTGTCCTTCAGTGACTGATTTGAGGACTTCGGTCAATGCTGAAGGACTGATTTCCGCTTCACCTTTTGTGGGTTCGACCGCTTCTAATAGAAATCTCCGCCTTTGCATAAACTCTGCCTTTCCTTTAATATAAATCCGCTGTTGTTCCGCTCTGATCTCCTCTTCCGCAATGATTTTGCTTTCTTCTTCCGCTTCATCAATGAGTTCTTCAATTTTATTTTGGATATCGTCGAAATTTCTATATTGCTCTTCCAATTCCGCTAATCGTACTTCCAACTCGTCTCTTGAAATTTCCACTGTTGGGTCTAATTCGCATATTCTGTGAATTGACCGTTTTAGCGTGTTCCGCGTCCGCTTTAACTTGGCTAATTCTGCCATCTTTTCAGGGGGTATGGTGATCTTCAAATCTTTGCACTGGCTAATTGATCGTACGAAATCTGGGTTGATGTACTTCTCCAGCGTATGTCTTTCACGTCACACTAATTATTCAAAAACAACACACTGTCTAGAATGCCGCACAAAATCTCACAATCACCTTGTCTTTCCACGCATCCAAAAATGTCCGCCACAAAATTCAAACTATATACTGTTCAGAATGCCGCACAAAATCTCACAAATCACCTTGTCTATACACGCATCCAAAAATGTCCGCCACAAAATTCAAACTATATACTGTTCAGAATGCCGCACAAAATCTCACAAAATCACCTTGTCTATACACGCATCAAAAAATGTCCGCCACAAAATTCAAACGATATACTGTTCAGAATGCCGCACAAAATCTCACAAAATCACCTTGTCTATACACGCATCCAAAAATGTCCGCCACAAAATTCAAACTATATACTGTTCAGAATGCCGCACAAAATCTCACAAAATCACCTTGTCTATACACGCATCCAAAAAATGTCCGCCACAAAATTCAAACTATATACTGTTCAGAATGCCGCACAAAATCTCACAAAATCACCTTGTCTATACACGCATCCGGCTCGACGGACCATTAAAATGTTGGGAATAAAACACCGCTCGCTGGTTTTCACAATTATATTATGAAAATGTATTCCACAATTGTATTATCTTGTTAAATATCACAAAACATTTATATGCGCACTCCGCATCTAACCAAAACACAGTAAAAAATCAAGAAGGACCGATCGCCTTGGTAGTCACATAGGAAGTGAAGTTGTCCGCGCCTGGCCAGAACTCAGCTGGTTTAAAGTTCAAATCCTTGTGCTTTCAAGAGTTGTTGTTTGCCGCTGTAATTGAAGTAGTAGAAAATGCCCGAACACCAAATAAAAATAATCATAACCATGCCTTAATTTTGTATGGGGATATGTATATACGCAACCCCGGCCGGAATTCGTTCACATGAATCATACATTATTCATTCCAAATAGATAATACACAAAATTATATGTAAGCAAAGAAAAAAAAATTCAAATTTGAAATAGAAAAAATCTGATTATACAAAATACCCCCACACCATTCGGAATAAAATATCTCTAATAATTGGACTTATCTTGCCCTTCTTGGATTCAGAAAACAATTGAACTTAAATTTTTCTAATAATATGCTTTCACGTATTTACCTTTCTTTTCTGTTATATGCTAAACTTCAACTTGCCAGGTAACCATGAAATCTTATATTTTATCGTAACGTTTGAGTTTTTTTTTATCACTGCATCCGTTGGTACTGCTCACTCGTCAAGAAAAACTTCGCAGAAAGAAAGAATTCACCATTGCTTCTCTGGTTCTTATCACTGCATCCGCTGGTACTGCTCACTCGAAAAGAAAACTTCACAGAAAGAAAGACTTCAACATTGCCTTTCACTAAATGATCTCCCGCAAGACAAGGCCTCAAACAGTAACTACAAATTCCACTGTTGGGGCACATCTACTTTTCCATTGATTCTAGGAACCTCCTCTTCTTCTATCCCGAATTCACCAATTCAACGTTTATTTCAGTCGAAAAGTTAACAGTTTTGCACACCGGTGATTACAAAGGAAAGGTTTTTTCTTCAATTTTTTCACACCACCAATCTCAAATGTTCGATTTTCACTTTTTTTTTTTCCAAAAATCACTTATTTCAGTTCTCTGCTCAACCTTATTTTCATAGTTATTTCGCCAAATGTCTTATTTCGTCGTAGAAGTTTATTTATCAGATATCTGTCTTTTACGCCTTTTCAGTTTCACTTATCACCGCACTCAATCCCAGACCGCTACCCCAAAATTTAGTGATTTTCGAACCCGACAATTTTTCTCTGATCCTCACTATTAATCCACTCCTGACTTGTTCGGATCACACTTTCTTTTTTCTCGTTCCAAAAAACAATCCTCCTCCACCCAGTACTAAAAACCGAATCCCATTTCCCACTGCCCCAGCAGACAAGCTCCCGTTGCCGCCACGTCCCGTTTTTTCTCTTGCTTAGTTGTGCGGCAAGTCTTCTGCACGCCCAACACCAAACATGTCCCGTTTTCACTAGCCTGATAACGCAGCTGATGCAAATATCGTTGCAAATCAGCTGCGCTTAGGTCAGCGAACCCGATGAAATGCACTGGCACATGCGACAATCAAATACATTAGCAAAGCCTGTTTTTCAATGCAATGCATTCGGCCGTCGCATGCAACATTGCACTCCCAATGCTTGTGTGTGTGTGGGTGCTGGTTTGGCGAGGCTGTTTCGCAACAATCGTGGGGACGACCCAGACCCTGAAGTCTCACAGCCGGGCACAATCAAAATGTGTTACCAACGTTTCAATTTCGGAATTTATGCAGAATCAAAAGGTACGTCTCCGACTCCGTCCCGGATGTCTTTTGAGTGAAAAACACCCAACACCTTACCACTTGCATCTTCCAATTCGTATGTGACTTGACCGATTTTTCGCTTAACGATGGCAGGGACAAATCGTGGGGCGAACTTTGCTGCAAAGCGATCTACTGCCTTACAACGAAGTTCCGGACGAAGACTCTTTGACCCAAAGAGAAAATTCGTGGTCTGGCTCGCAGATTGTAATGTTGGGCGCTTTTTTTATATGCTTCGTTCAACTTCAACTTTCACAAGATCTTGCGCCAAACGTTGCCGGTCAACGTTTGATTGCAATTGGATTTCTCCGTCTTCAAAAGCCTTAAGACTCCTGAGCAGCGCGTACTCTGAGCCATGCTGAATAGGATGATATCCGAACATGAGGAAGTGAGGCGAAAAGCCAGTCGACTCATGCACTACCTTACGAAAAGCAGAGCACGACTCAGGAAGCTTCTCGTCCCACTTCGCATGATCGGATCCTATGTAGGCCCTTATGGCGTTTAACGTTGACACGTTAGTACGCTCTGCAGCATTCGCCTGCGGAGAATACACTGGAGTAAAACAGTGATGCACTCCATAGTTTACCAACAATTCAGCAAATGTCTTGGAAGTAAATTGAACTCCGTTATCTGAATGGAGCCATTCGGGGACCCCAAAAGTTAGGAAAATTTCGCGTTCGAGATATTTTACAACAGCGTCTGCGGTTGCCTTAGCCATGGGCTTGAGCCACACAAATTTAGTGTAGTGATCCAAGACCACAAACAACTGTGTGTTACCCGATTTCGAACGTGGATATGGTCCCATAAAATCCACAAAGAGGCGCTGCATAGGTCGCTCCGTTTCTCGCTGTGATCCCATGAATGGTCTTTGAATGGAATTCGAAGGCTTGATCTGCTTGCAGGTCACGCAATTCTTGATATGTCGCATGACATCTTGCCTCATGCGAGGCCAATAAAAATACCTTTGAAGCAGTTCAATCGTTTTTCGAATTCCACAATGCGACCCACGAGGATCATCATGAGCTCTTGCTATGAGCACCCCTTGCTGACCATCAGGGACCCATAGCTTCGTTTGGGGAATATCCGAAATAGAGGCATCGAGCGAACCCAGTGTGATGTATATTTTGTCGTTCGACACGTTCAGATTCTGAAACTTTTGGAGGTGTTCCACAATTTGCTCCCTCAAATGCTTATAGGAGGGCTCCTGAAACGCAGCTTCTGGAATAATCACACCCAGATGCTCGTGCTCCGGAAGACATTTTCCAATTGAAGCCACCTGATCATCAGAAAAGCAGGCTCTTGACAGAGCGTCTGGGACGACGTTGAGATTACCCTTCCGATGCTCAATCTGAAAATCATACCCCTGCAGCTTCAAGCTCCAGCGAGCCAATCGTCCAGACAGATTCTGTTGTTGCATCAGCCATTTTAGGCTGGCATGATCTGTGATGATAGTGAAGGGCAGCCCCTCGACGTACGCTCTGAACCTCTTAACACTTTGCACCGCAGCTAAGCATTCCAATTCGGTAACACTGTAGTTGCGTTGCGCCGCGTTAAGTTTCAGGGACATATACGCGATGGGATGCTCTCCACCATCATCATCTTTCTGGAACAAGACACTTCCAATACCCAATGTACTAGCGTCACATTGAATATCAAAATGCCTTGTGAAATCTGGATTGGCTAACACCGGAGCGGAAACCAACAGTTTCTTGACTTCATTGAAGGCATTGTTAGCAGCCAAAGACCAGTTGAAAGAACGCTTGCCTTTTAGCAGATCCGTGAGTGGAGCAGTGACGGAAGCAAAATTTGGGATAAAACGTCTGTACCATCCCGCCATTCCCATGAACCGTCTCACGTCTTTTACCGTTCGGGGCTCTGGATATGTCAGAATACCTGACACCTTCTCCGGGTCGGTTCGTAAAATCCCATCACTAACCACGAAGCCAAGGTACTTGATCTCCTTTTGGACAAACTTGCTCTTTTCAACATTGATGGTCAAGTTGGCATCTCTGAGCCGTCTCGCAACAGTGCTCAAGAGCTCCAAATGCTCATCAAATGTTGAGCTTGTGACAAGCAAGTCGTCCAAGTAAACAAACACCTTGTCCTGCAGTTCGTGTGGTATTACTTTGTGCATTAACCGACACATAGTCTGCGGAGCGTTGCACAGACCGAACGGCATAACCGTGAAACGATACAAAGGTCTGCCAGGTGTAGCGAAAAATGAAGATGGGAGTGGCCTTAGCACAACTTAGAACCAGACCGAAGTCCAGAACCAAGAGTGCTAAGGTCGGAAAGTGGAATGGCTAATGCCATTCAAGAGGCAAAACAAAAAAAAAAGAATTGCCCCGAGAGCAGGGTGCCCTAGAAATGGCCGTGAAGGCCCCCCGTCCGCATTAGCGGAGCACCCTTTAACCAACCCCGACGGATGCTGGTTTGCCGCTTTGCTAGCTCGCTGCGGCTGGGGTGGGTTCTTGAAAATGGAGTTGGTTTGCTCTCAAGAAAACGGGATGCTACGTATATTCATCCGTCATGAATTGTAGCCGCAAACTGATATGAGAACATATCCAGGGACCAAAAAGGGGGCATAGTTCCGTAAAGGAAACCACCCAGGCTCTGCAACATGGGCTGCCTAAGCAGACCCAGTGCTCGTGACAAAACACGGAGCCAAAAAAATTGAAAATCTAACACGGGAAAACAGGAAAAAGGCTACCTCTCTTTTACAAGGAACCCGGGTGAGGCAGACAGCCCCGGGCCCCCGATGGTAGTGGAGCCCTGACCCCGATGGTCTGGGGTCCTCCACCCTCTGATACTGGCCAACATTTCAAAAATACAAAGTTCAAAAATCTAATCCAAAATACCAGAAACTACTCGGTGTGTTTGGCCAGTATCCCTCCCTTATAAGATGCTGACAAAGCCGAAAAAAAAATCACGAAAAACTATTCATTTTTTAGGCCAGCCAGGCCACGCGCAGACCCTGAAAAGGGAAAAGAACTTCTCGGGCTTTCGCCCAATAAGAAGGCCTGCGATTTCGAATTCACGAATCCATTAATGTTTATTTTTGTATGAAGAAGAACTCGAAACAGAGCAACAATAATACATTTTCGTTTTCTTATTTCTTATGATGACTAAATCAAAAACAATGTAACATTAACCCCAAATAATTATCAAAACTTTCAATAACAAGAACATTTGTGCTTCTTCGGTTTGATTTAAACCAGACCATTCGTAATTTCAATTCATTAGTACTTCTACTAAGTTACGTACGCAGGTTCGAGATTTGGTAAATTATTAAGAAGAAGAGTTGAAAATATGTCACAGCATTTCTTTTCTATGTCAACTACAAAGAACAAATATCTGAAGACCCTATTTGGGGCTCACTTTCAAGAAGTAAGCAGAAAAACAAAAAATGCAGAAAACAAACATTTACCGCGATAACTATAATAGTGATCCGTAAAAGCCGGAAGAGGAGAAGTAAATAAAAATAAAAAAAAAAGAACAGTTATGCATAACTCTTTTTTTTTTTCTACACAAGAATTTAAATGTGAACTAATTAAATTTGCGACGCGACGGAGTGCATTATACCTCTTGCGTATTTGTAGAAATGAAACTATTTAATTGAGGTTTAACAAAAATTTTTACTCCGACCCCTTTTTTTCCTATTTTTAGATTAAAAGTTTGTAGTTTTATCAATTCTACGCACTTAAGATTGTTTATGATCGTTCAACATTCATATGGTTGTATTGGTTTGCAAAAGGAATTAAGTGAGAAGTTTGGGGTTGTAGCGATAATGAAGATGCGAAGTGGCCTTAGCACAACTTAGAACCAGACCGAAGTCCAGAACCAAGAGTGCTAAGGTCCAAAAAAGTGGAATGGCTCATGCCATTCAAGAGGCAAAACAAAAAAAAAGAATTGCCCCGAGAGCAGGGTGCCCTAGAAATGGCCGTGAAGGCCCCTCGTCCGCATTAGCGGAGCACCCTTTAACCAACCCCGACGGATGCTGGGGTGCCGCTTTGCTAGCTCGCTGCGGCTGGGGTGGGTTCTTGACAAAATGGGGTTAGTTTGCTCTCAAAGAAAACGGGATGCTACGTATTATTCATCCGTCATGAATTTCGTAGCCGCAAACTGGTATATAAAAATACCCAAGGACCAAAAGGGGGCATAGTTCCGTAAAGGAAACCACCCAGGCTCTGCAACATGGGCTGACTAAGCAGACCCAGTGCTCGTGACAACGCACGGAGCCAGAAAATTAAAAATTCTACAAAAGGGGAAAAAAAAAGTGCTACCTCTCTTTACTAGGAACCCGGGTGAGGCAGACAGCCCCGGGCCCCCGATGCAGTGGAGCCCTGACCCCGATGGTCTGGGGTCCTCCACCCTCTGATACTGGCCCCATATCAAAAAATTCAAAAATTCAAAAGTTTACAAAAAAATCACGGAAACTACTAGTTGGGCCAGTATCCCTCCCTTTTAAGATGCTGTAAATCACGAAAATTCACGAAAAACTAATTACATTATTTGTAGGCCAGCCAGGCCAGACGCGGATCCTGAAATAGAAAAGAACTTCTCGGGCCTTCGCCCAATAAGAAGGCCAAAAAGTTTCAACTTTACAAATTCATTATTATTGCTCTCAATCTACAGCTATGGTTTTTGACAAATCGACAGGAAAATTCATCAGGACAAATTAATTTCTGACCAAAAAAAAAAACCAAAAATCAAACCGAAAATTCCTGATGCATATTTCTTGAACGATCCTAAGAGATACTGTATAGATACAAGATATATTATATGGAGATATGAACGAAATGGACTTCATACAATTTTCTGGTTTAATACAACTGCCTTAGGCTGTGCAATTTTTTTTTGTGAATATATAAGTTTCAAAGATACTAAACATTGGTATAGTAATTTGTGGCAAGCCTACTCCGAATGAACAATGCAAGTTGAGTTCATTAATACTGAAGGCGTTTTCCTGCGTTTTTCTAGTTTTTTTTTTTTTTTGTGACGTAGCGAATATGCATATTCCTCACGCGTTGTATATATATACCTTTTTTTTTGTTTATTTTTGCTTTTGGTATTAACTCCCAAGCAAATTTAATGTGATCGAACCAATCATATCTATTCCGCGTTATGAATAATGTTTATGTACTTTTAATTTTAAGCATTCTTTCCCTTAGTAATATTATTCCTCATTTATACTATTCTTGCTATTCAACTTGCTTACAAATTAGTACGTTTCTTTTTCATAAATATTTAAATTCATTCGACTTATTACTAGAAACTAAATCAACCTTTGCCTCTTATTAATTGATCCAAAGTGCAATCTTCCGATAGATATACTAACAATAATTTCGGAAATAAAACGAAAATACGAAAAAAAAATCATATGATAGTCCCGAACGGCGTATCTGTATAACTTCTCGTTTCCACCAACTTATTTAACATCATTTCAATATTCAAACACGAACATACTTAAAGCAGGCTGCTTTGCGATACTAGATTCGATACATTTAAGTAAATCACGTTTTAAAGTTACATACACTATGGTAAATATTAGTTCTCTCTTGCCTGTAATATGTTTGCCAAAGGCAAAACAAAATGAACTTCAATCATCATCCAAATCTAAATCTTACTAAAATCTGCCCAACTAAGCATAAATGAATAGAGGCAACGATTGCTTACTTGACACATCCGATTCGTTAGTACCCGAATTAAGTTTCTGGTGGAGCGAGCACCCTCCTCACCCTCATTTGGTTCGGTATGAATACAGGAACAATGCCTTGATCAGTGGAGAATAGTCACACCAATTGTCGTCTAGCTTCAATGAGTTTATCGATTCTGAAGAAGCGCACATCTTTCGTTGAGTCCAACAGTTATAAATGCCTATCCATAGATGCGTATGGAACTGCCAGACACTGATCCCAAATAGCGATGGCGCCATACCAGTGTAGTAGCATTGTAGTAGTATGTGGTATTGTCACCATGTTGATTAGTGATTTACTATTTAAATTCACTCCGCCAAACTGAAGAAGTACTCCTCTAAGAATTGTAGAATTCATTTTCTTCATATCTGTTTCATGAAAACTGAAATAAGGGGAATACACCTCTTTGCGAGCCCGTGTAAATTAAATATACACTAATTTCGAGTCTGAATGCCTTAGTCGCAGCTTTAGTTCAACTTAACTAACTGCAGCTCACATCCATAAACCGAATGCCCCATTAAAATTATTGATAGGCAGGATTTCGTTTGAGGGTAGTCACGCAATTCGATGTCGCCTCTCCAAGAAAATTGGTTATTGATATGTTCTCACCAGCACATAGATTTGCGCCGAGCTTTCTTCCACCTGGCGGATTGTCAATTTCATTCGCCCCTGGGAACTCGTCCACAAATTCCACGAATAAATTGAATTCTCCAGGTTGGCCGCTAAATTTGGTCGTTCCAAAGGTACAGACTGGGATTGTGTGGTTGCTGCTGTTATTGTTGTTGTGGTATCGACGATGACATCGAATCGTTCCGTCGTTAAATTGAATCGACACCAGCACCCAATGTACAAATTATTAATACAAACTTGACGTTTGAAATGAACGTCGGCTTCAAACGCGAGTACACATAAACATTCCATACGTCAACATGGCGACTAGTTAATTTGATGGACACCAAAACTACTTAAAATCTGTCCTAAAGGTTTTGGCTAAGCTGTAAGCCCACAAAAATCTTACTCCAGGTCCTGGGTGGCTCGTCACTGGCTACAAAGGACAGTCGGAACGACTCCCCTTGAACATATTTGTCTTACCCGTGTTTATCCAACGTTTGGGACTCGTGATGGGCAGATGATTCTCTGAGATTTTGCAGTATTTGATCTGATGCAGATACCTGGCATCCAGACAATAGAAAATAAAACTGTATGACGGCACTTGGGAGATTTCCACTTCACTACCGCTTCCCATTTACTCACTGTGTCACCTCCGTTTACCCACGATTTCACACCCACTCAATGCACATGTATGTTGCAATTATTCCACACGCTAATCCCAGTTTAAAAAGATCATCGGAACACGCGAAGGCCACCCGATTCTTTCACAATGTTTTATTTTCATAAAGGAAACCGAAATCCCGAATGAAAAAAGCGTTTCAATCGTAACTATTTCGTAGTCTATAGTCACTGTCTCAATGATCCGCGTGTAATAGTGCCAAATGCCCTTGCCCAAATACGCGTTGCTGTCACTAACAGACGATTCAAACTTTTAGTACCGTTCACAATCAAGATCGTCACTCAGCCATGTGCGCAATATGATTACACCTGCGAACGAAAGCGATCCCGAGATAATAATGATAATCTTATCACGATTCACTTGCAATGCACGTACTCAACTACTAATTATTTTGCTTGACTCAGATGCGATGCGACATCTTAGATTCTTCACTAGATCTCTACCCTCTTCGCTGCTCGAGATTCAAAAACGCAATCTCCCCCGTCAGGCCATCTGCCTCCGCCACGCTTTCACACCGACCGGGTCTCACAGCGACACTCCAAAGACTGTCTCGAATGCTGGCATGAGCTACGACACGAAACAAGATACCGTTACCGGTTCATGCTTTCGTGTCGCCTCATGCCGCCAATGACAAATCGGACTTGCAGTGTCTTGCCTTTCAAATTGAAAAACAAGATACCGCTAGTCCGAATGCGAATGATTCTGGCTAATTTCAAGGGCACTACAGTGCGCGATGAAATTAGCCGTGCAGAGATTTCGAGAAGAAATTTCTGCATGTTACAGGGTTTAAGTAAATGTATGCTAAAGTATGTAGCTAGAACTGATTAAATAAAATTAATTTAACATATCCAAGCATTGATGATTATTATAAATTATTATTGAATAATTATAAATTTGTAGTTGCAAATTTCACCTCAGCACTAAAATATACTATCTTCAATAAAAGCTTCGAATAAATAGTACAGGATCCGGCATGATTAAGCATCATATGTTCGAAGCGATAAACTTTACTATTGAAAAACAATTCTTTACATCGCTACTAAATCAGCTTTGTTCCATTTTGAACCAAATTAAAATTCAATTAAATATACAATACCCAAAATTTATACAGCTCCTTAAAACGTAATTTCGTGATATTTAGATATTTCAAATAAGTACAATAACAATTGTCAAAGCTAACCGTTCTATATACGTTTTGCTGGTTCATAGTTCGGATTTTGCTTCGTAGGGTTTACAGTAATCACCATAGTGTCGTCAACATTTTACTGCCAAATCATTTAAAATTACATACACATTACTTCTTACAGACCCAAGAGGCACTTTGTTCAAGCAGTTTTACATCAACGTTTCAGCATATTTTCTTTTGTCAATGTTGTTCAATTCAATGCAACCTTGCACCCGGTTTCGAAACTCTGGGTTCACGGATACAAAAGTCCTTTCGATATCCTATATTATCGCCATGAACTAAACGTTACAAACGATTGGAAGATCCACTATACATTTCAGTTTAAATTTGTCATAGATTTCTTCTCTAAAATATGAGTCTGTGAATATGCGTTCTTCAAAAATCAAATTCGATGGGCCTTGGCGTGACAAGAAATCGTTTCCTCGTTCACAGATTCACTATCGCCATCCGATTCGTCGTGCACTTTGGGGTCCACACTATCGTCCAGATTCGCATTGTTAACCATATATCCAGGCAGCGACTTTAGAAATGCATTCCGAGAGTTAAAGGATCAAAATTGAACGTCGAATCGCCCTGTAAATGTTAATGCTCCGTAAAACTAGGATCACCTGAATAGGAAGCCTTCATGAAGCAAGCGCCGCTACCATGGCTACAGTTGTCCATAATTGGACCGTCTTTGAAAAGTTGCAAATGACCAGCCTTTCTCTCAAAATCGACAGCCTAGTACCCTGGAACACCTTTCAGCACGGGGTGAACGGGACTTTCGCTTTTCTCTTCCTGGTTTATCACGAGATGCACATCACCCGAATCGAGGAGGTTGGACGGAATCGTCCACTAATGGCAATGTCTAGACGCGATCTATTACTCTTTCGTAAAAGTTAATGAAACTCCGTAACATAAAGCGTTCAAAAGGGCACGCAGGCGGATAGCCAGCCTTTTCGTAACACGTTCCGCGTAAAACTACAGAGAACCGTTCAACCACTAAAATGTCAAGCGATTCGATGTCGGAAACACTAAGTCTCAATATGGGGCTAAAAGAGATGTTTCTGCACTGTCACATATTGTTAACTTCACAGCGTTTTCGTCAATGTTGATCATTTTTTCTTTCTTTTGCTTTGAAGTTGACGACAATTGTAATAGTTTGTCCGGAATCGGATTCGTCTTTTGTACATTAGAGCATTAAACAACCGGGTCTACAGGCTGCTTATCACAGCAATCGAAGTCATCCAGTTGACACTAAACTTTAGCTCTTTAGTGCTGGGAATCAATAATAGAAACACTGGACACTTTTCAATCGCGAAGTACGATCGCGGCAAATGACACTATCTCCTCCAACCAAGCAAGCAGGCGGCCTGGACACATGTCGTATCGCGCCGGCATCCAAGACGATCATCGCTTCAGATTTAATCCAGTTTCACAACAACCACAACACCGTACGAAATATCAAACGCGTCAAAATCGAATGTCTCAAATTAACACTCCTAATTGAATTGGCCTCCCCAGGTTTAAACTTTCTAATTTTGCCTTGAAAAATACCGGAGACGCGCCTCCAGGTCTGGCCTAAGCCACTCTCACCATCCGACTGTCTCGAATTCTGCGCTGCAAGCTCGCAATGCGCGATTGCACAGCAAGAGGAAATCCCGTTAGGAATTTCGTTGCTGTGCGAAAACAAAAATAAGGTCACCGGGGGACTTGCGGGACTTTATTTTTGTGCAATTGAAATGCGTTTCAATTGAAAATATGTTGTAGCGTCTCCGATCCATACAGTGTGGGTCGGAGATATGTGACCAGTAATTTTTAAATAAAACAAATAAAAATTACTGGATGCTACAACATTCGAAACATCCAAATGCCATTTCGAAAACTCTTACATATGACGGAATATCATTTCAAACGGATTTCGATTTGGGTTTTCCGAGTTGAAACTAGACGTTTAGTTTTAATTGTGATTTAAATCTTGGAAACGAGCACCAACACATTATGCCGAAAACGTAGTACCGTTATCCTCTATTGTAAGTGAAAGCATACGGATTTGACCTTGACAGGCAACAGCGACAAATTTTAAGTTCGCTGCGTGTGACAGCCTACGATAGAAAAAATTGCAAATCTTTACGACACATTTCTGCTTGAATCGAGAACTAAAATATCACTTGAATTGTGCACGTTTTGGGGATTCACAATCTATTTCCGAAGATGGTCTGATTCGCAGACAAAGAAATTCAACCGCTTGCTTGACCAAACCGACACGAGGCACACCACCGCCAGCAAAAGTTTCCAGCCGCCTTCGACCGACGTCGGTCCCGATCTGCTCGCTACTCCCAACCGGGCTCTCGCCACCACGACTGATCAACGACTCTGAAACGCCGACTGCATGTCGAAATGGGCGAGCAAAATAAATTCCGTTATGCCGCGTTTACATTCTCGCCGAGGAATGGTAAATGTTGACAAGGTGAGTGTGTAAACGGTCTCCTTGTCTAGTCTCGGCTGTGCTTTTCATGGCAAGCACGAGTGTGTAAATGGTTTGCTCGTCGGCTCTTGTTTGTTTTACGAAGGGATAATTATCCTTTTATTGCTGTGCCTGAGTGTTTATGACCGTCTCGTCCTAGCTCGAAGCCGCTGGAAGCGAAGTCGGTTTTATGTACCGAGTCAAAGGGATTCGAGAGGGTAGCAAATGCTCATTTACATTTTCGAATTTTTCGTCGGGACTTCAAACATATCCTTGCGTGGCACAGATTGAAATAACTCAACGCACACCAGGCAGCTGCAATAGTCACAACCTGTATCTCAGCCATCGTTCACTGAACTGAACAAAACAGCTCACAGCTGTCGAAAGATGCATGGTGCGAGTTGCATGGTGCAATATCGTAAGTAAACAATTCACCCTATGTCTTGCTGAGTCTTGTCCAAAGTCTTGCCGAGTGCCCTCACGAGACGCTCGTCCCTATGTATAAACGCGGCATTAGGAATTTGTTTGCTGCTCGAATACAATAATAAGGTCGCAGGGGACTTGCGGTACCTTATTATTGTTCAAATTGAAATGCGTTTCAATTTGAAATATGTAGCGATTTCGAGCACATACAGTGGGCATCGAAATTAAGTGTCCAGTAATTTCCCTTGACATTACTGGATGCTACATATAACATGCACATTGAACACACCCCTTCTTGACTGAGAGATGCACCTATAGGAAAGTTTGAAAGGGCTTTTTGTTGTCCGGTTGAAATAACTCTATTGGGCCATTCAGACAAGCGTCCATGCGTCCACGCGTCCATGCGTTTTTAGATTACACGAGTCAAGTAAACTCAAATCCAGTTTTTTTAAGGCGGGGCTAAGGCGATAAGTGGATGGATTTTACACGCTTATAATGATGTTTTTTTTGCTCCGTACAAATATATTGGTAACAGAAAATTGAACATACTAATCCATATGACTATATCCCTACATATATATGTTTGTGTCTAGATATTCATATGCATTCAATTTTTTTCGTAATAGTCATGCACGTAAGGATGCAAAATATATATTATCCACATTATCATATAATAAAATAATCATCCACAAAACATATATTTAAATGATCATCAACGAATCATCCACACATGCCACTGAGCGAAAGAAATCATTTCAAAATCTATTGTACATGAATCAGCATACTCCACCTCCTTCGCTTTAGACCCGCCTATATAAACAAAATCAAATTGACTCGTGTATGCAAAACACGCTAGATCGCATGGACGCGTGGACGCATGGACGCTTGTCTGAATGGCCCATATCTGCTCTTGAAGTTTTTCCTTCAATTTCTGCATTGCTTGTTTCGCACTATTATCATGTGTTACTTTCGTACTTTCGAATTATCGCCTTATAGTATATTTGTAAGTGGTTTTGCTATTTTAGCATAGTCCCTAATAAATTTTCGATAATAAGAAGCTAATCTTAGAAATGAACGCAGTTCTTTTATGTTTTCTGGTTCTGGATAGTTCTTTATCGTTTCTATCTTTACTGGATCTACAGTAATTCTTCCATTTCGAATGATGTGTCCTAAATACTCAATTTCCTTCTTGAAAAAGTGAGATTTTTCTACTGATATCTTCATATTGGCTTTTTGTAAGACTTCAAAGATGATTCCCAAATGTTCGAGATGTTTTTCTTCATTTTGTGAGAAGATGAGCACATCATCGATATAAACATAGGCAAATTTACCGATATAGGGTCGTAGAATGTTATCTATAGAATGTTATCTAATGTTATCTATACATCTTTGGAATATGCTAGGTGCGTTTTTGAGATCAAATGGAATCCTCAAAAATTCAAACTTTGCACCGTTTATGCTGAAAGCTGTCTTTTCGACGTCTTCCTTTATTTTAGTTTGATGGAAACCTGATTCCAAATTAATTGATGAAAATATCTTAGCTTTTCCTAGATTTTGGATGGTCAAATTCACATATCGTTTGGGGTATCTATCCGTGATTGTTTGCGCATTTAGTTTCTGAAAATCGATAACTAAACATTTTTTGGGTTTTCAATCACCATCGAGTCCTTTCGTAGGTACTACCCATCGCACCAGCAATTCTTTCAATAATTACTCTATCGGCCTTTCGTTCCGTGCGTAACTTCATTTGACGCACAATAAAAACCATCTAAATTCTCCGTTTTGTGGCACAACATTTTCGCGACCATAAGACATTGATCAGAACCGCCGCCACTCATTTTCCTATATCCAACTCGTCCGGTCAAGTTCTCCTCCTCGATCCCTCACGCTACGACTCAATCCGGACTCGGCATATTACATTTGTTTATGACAGTGGAGCTTACAACAGCATAATTACAGTTATTCCCGATTTTCGGTTTGTTCTTTTTTTTTTCTATCGGAACTTTTGACGCGGAAGAGCTTCGAATCTCGCTCCACAAACGGTTCATTTTTGCTTTTCAGTTGCTCGAATCGATTATTTCTAATCCGCTTGTTAATTTGCACGCACGCACCAAGTTTAGGCAATGAACGTCACAGAAGCCAGATTTCTATACAAGCGGTATGCGGGGATATGAGGTGGAAAGTAAAATATCAGATGCTTGGGCGAGCGATCGAGCACTCACTATCACTGCTCGAGCAAGTTTTTTTCACGATGGCCTTACGCCGCCGAAATATCTTCAAAAAAAGGACAACAAACAACTTGGCTCTGCCGCTTGACTTCCGAGCAACGTCTGGCCTCGGCCACGATCCGCAAAAGACTGTTTCGAGTCGTTGCTTGCAAACGCGCATTTTCAAATTTTCGATAAACAAACTACCGCTAGTTTACGGTGACTTGTTTGTTGCAGATGTAGTGTACGCACTTTTGCCCCTGAGACGCAAAAATAGCAAGCGCGTACACTAGGCGTCGAAAAATTTCGTCCAGAAATTTCAAATGAAATTTTCTGGATTTTACAGCTCTTCCACCACTTCTTTTAGGCTCATTGAACCCATCTCTTCTCATAATTGGATACAAAAATTACTTCCAAAACTCTCTACACGCACGTTTGAATACTGAGACCGTTCTCTTGGCCAATTATTTCTTTATTTTTCCCAAGTCACACACACAAGGCCGTCTGCAAGATTGTTTCACGCACACCATCTTGCTTCAAAGAATATTCGTCCGAACACCCGGCATCACCCAAGTGCGCAAATTGACGCGTATGCCTCGAATCCTCGTACGTCAAATTCTAAACTCAAGCAATGAATCTCTATAAATTTCGGGTGTCTGCCGAACCGACCGGGTTCCGAAATATTCACTGATATTATTCCCAATGTTTTTCCATGGCAAGTATGCACTCTTTTCCCGCAAATAAACTAAGATTAGCCAAAACGTATTCTGGGCCCGTATAATACATTTCTTTAAACAAACATTAATCTATTTTCGTTTAGGTCGCAGTCACGTGGCTTGAACAATCTCAACTCCCGAGTCTTCCTCCCGTACGCGAGTCGCTTCATTCGAGATACCGCGAACAGCTTGGACCACGAAAAATCGGGATACTTTTTCTTTTCGAAAATACACACTGATTCGTTGACGGAATAGTACTAGATGCTCCTTGAAAAGCTGCTCTACCTCTTCGTACTCCGTCAAATAATCCTTCAGCAATCCAGCGTTATGGCTTTTGCTTCGGATGACATCAAAATGTACCTGCTCGCACGCCTTCCTTTTCGATTGAAACACTTCCACTTTGGCCTCCCTGCTGTACCTCGACTTCCAATCTTCGTTGAAATTCTGATTGCAGCGATGAGCCTCTTCCAGATTAAATGAATTTCAGCGTGTCAATTTCTGCTGCTGGGTTGACCTGTATTCTGCCTGCAGGCATATTGCTGTTGTACGATTTCCGTACGGCGAGCTAACAACTAAATGATTTCGACCGATAATCCGGTTCGATGGACCAATGAAACGTTAAGTAATTTTTAGAAATTACAGAACTGCTAACAAGCAAATGCTAACAACCCTTAAGGTATAGCAAACTGTCGCAAGGAATAAATTATACAAAATGTATCGGATATTACCTTTGGTCTTTATTCAAAGAGATCATATTTGTACCAGCACACTTATTTTATACCTTTACAAAAATTGATTAATCTACGAAAACAACATGAAAGTAATTGACTGAAGTACATTCGATTCGAATTTGCTGATTTGAAGTTATTCTAATAAATTCGAGTGAAATGTACTTTGTTGACATGACCAATTGTGCTTGAATAGGTAAATGTACGTTACCAGGTGAATACATATTGATAGGTCAATCCGGTTCGATGGACCAATGAAACGTTAAGTAATTTTTAGAAATTACAGAACTGCTAACAAGCAAATGCTAACAACCCTTAAGGTATAGCAAACTGTCGCAAGGAATAAATTATACAAAATGTATCGGATATTACCTTTGGTCTTTATTCAAAGAGATCATATTTGTACCAGCACACTTATTTTATACCTTTACAAAAATTGATTAATCTACGAAAACAACATGAAAGTACATTCAGCTATGTATGTTCGTGACGAATTACATTGATCTTAACAAGTATTTGAAATCAGATAGATTTCTGTATAAAGCATATTTATAATGAATCTATTTTCACGCATTAACACGCAGTTTTATTTATTTATTACAACTTGCATTTTCCCGCTGCTAAAATATTACATCACAAGAAACTTTCCACTAAAACACTTACTGTAAGGTTCTAAACGAAATCCAGGAAGTTTCAAGTATAACTAACACGCTAAGTAAAAAATTAATGCCGATATACCGATTGAGGCGGCAAGTTGGTGTCTTTGAACCCGTCATTTTGACAGCAGTCGGATTTTACTTTTTCAAGATGGCGCAAGTAAGAAGATGATTCATTAGGGCATATAATTTGTACATTAAATTTGTTTGAATATTTCGAGAGGCAATTTAGATATGTGTGGAACACAAGTTAATAACATAAACGAAAATTAATAATAATTTATCAAATAAAATTTAACTTATTTCCTAAAGGCAACGAAGCAACATTCAAACGTAATAGTTAAATGAATTAAAATGTCGTAGTTTATTATGATAGAATTATGATACGTGATTGAGAAAAGTATTCAAAAGCATCAGAGTATTAGAAATAGAAGCGACATATATTAAAGTCACTAAAAATAGGCAAACATAACTGAGCAGCGAGACATTGCTCAAACAACTAGCATTTTCTCGCTACTGAAATATTATTTCACAAGAAACTTTCCACTGAAATACAGTTTATTTTTATTTCGAAATACGTTTCACAACCACTTCCGATCTTAGTGCGCAATGCAATTCAATAAAATACGCGTCACTCTTATTTTTCTCTTCCTGATGATTCATCCTCCTAAGTAAGTCGCTAGTGTAGTTGCCCATTCTATCTTTTTCCCTCTGCGGGTGGGTGCGTTCAATGTGTCTTTCCCTGGTGGTTGATCCTCATTTGCTATTTCTGCCGACCGTTCTGGTTGTATCTAACAACTCGGCCGACCTGACAATCGATCGATTTCGATCGAAGAATTAATCGATGCGGGTGTAGTATGGACAGCGGCTGCATTATCATCTTCGTCATCGAGGTATTCAGCATCCCATTCGTCATCGTCCAGCCACTCTTCGTTCAAATACTCCATTTCAGTAGTGTCTAAAATGTCTGAATCGGTTGGTAAAACGTTATTAATATTTTCTGGCCTTAAAGTGTCCTGTGAAGTGTGTGAAGAATCTTGACTTGTTACGGGGTTAGCTTGCCATCTCCTCAATCTACCTGCCTCGACTATACCATCATATGGAAGTTGGGATTGTGGACAGTCCGGTACATCTCTGATTACGTACCTATCATGACAATTTTATGGATAACAAATGGTCCGCGGAACTTAGGAATAAACTTTTTGTTGTGTCCTGGGGTAGTATCGACATTCCGCAGGACAACGTATTCTCCCAATTCAAATTGCTTAGCCGGCCTATGACGTTGATAGAAATATTCCGTATTGTATACCTGAGACCTCTGAATATTCCTGGCTGCGGATTCTCTAATTTGATTCAATGCAATTTTTTCAGTGTCAAACTTTTCTCCCAGATATTCATCTAATTCATCCACTTCCTTAACTTTCTGTTTTTCTGTAACTGACAACCGTCTGGGTGAACAATGGAAAGAAACATCGGACGTTAAATGAATATTCATCTCAAAATCAAGAGGTTCAGGTTTTATATTCTTCTTTTGACCACTCATTATCACAGAAATCCTTTTATAACAATCAGGCGGCAGTTTAAAATCCATATCTGGAGTTTCCTCCTGTTTATCCACATATATACTAAAAATTTCATTAATTAACACAGACTTCGAGTTGGCAGACTGATGTGGCAGCGTTAGTTCATCTTTTCCCCCTTTTTAATATATCAAATTTTTCTAACATCTTCAAAACACTATCCTGAGCACGGAAACACAGACATCTCTTCGTTTCAATAGTCTCTTATATTTTTAATAAATTGGTTTTGTCATAATGATAACGTCTTATTTTGATTAACTGTATATTGCTACATTTCAAGTAATCCCTTCCTAAAATCAACGGGAACAGCGGTGTTCGTTCTTTTATAATGTATAGCTTAACAGTTACATTCTCAATTTTCGCGTCGATACTCCCACATAGATTGATTAGATTGCCACTTAAACCTCGGTACCTCGGGATCTGCGGATGAATAGCTATTTCGGACGGTACGCTAGTCGAGCTAATCAAGCTGATTGAACTCGGTCAAGAAGAGAGAGACATTTGATCGTTATTGGGTTTCCGTGCTCGGAATTTTCAAACAGGACACTTACCATATTGATTATGTTGAGTCGGCTCATTCGTTCTTCTGCTTCGTCGACTGCTGCAGCGGCCATGGGCACATTAGGCGTAGACGTCCTACCTCGGGTGGGATTCGCAGCGGCTGACGGAATCCTTCTGGGGTTGGGGCACTCATAATGATCGTGGCCCAACCCCCAGCAATTAAAACAACTCCCCGGAGGTCTCCTTGGGTGAAGGCATCGGTTTTGGAAATGCCCCATCTGGCAGCAATTACAGCATCTGGTTTCGGCAATTGACATACTGGACTGCAAACTTCGGGATATGTCCGGACTAGGTCGGCTTCTTCTCGGGCTTCGGTTTCGTACTGCATCGGCTCTAGCGTTCCTCGGTGCTGGTACTCGATATCTTTCTGTTACAGGTACATAACTCACCTGACGGTGGTAGCGAATGGCTCGGTATTTCAATTCTTCTAACGTTCCTGAGCCAATCAATACCGTCGGGTTATATCCGCTACTTCTCACCAAATCAATCGTGATATCTACCAAGTCGTTTTCGGTTATGTTTCCCAACTGCGTTATTCCATGTAAATTCAAAATAAATCGGTGTAACGATTCTGACTCGGGATCCCATCTGGCTCTGCGCAGCCTTGTGTAAACTTCCTCCAAACTGGTCGCCGCGGCAAATTCCCGGATAAGCATTGCTTTCAAGTCCTCATATGTCCGAGCCCGCACTGTTCTTAGGAATGCTCGGGCAGTACCGGTGAGAGACGTTCGTAGATAAATTAATCTCTCTTCACCCTGAATTCTGGCTAATTGGAGTACTTCCTCTAATTCCTCGAAAAATCGATTAATATGCTGGTAAGCATTGTCACCCGTATATTCGGGGAGAGCCGCCTGCAGCTCCAAAAAGGTCATCTGCCTTCTTTCATTCGGTCGTGCCGCCCGAAGCTCAACCTCCGGTTGATCAAACTCAGCATCTCGTATTAATGCGGCTACTACATCGGCTGGCATCGGCAGCTGATCTATTCCCAACGGTTCTCTCGCTCCTTCGCTTTCCCTTTGCTCCATTCGTCGAGGAATATTTCCGTCAGCTGTAGCCTCTCGGGCGGCTTTCATTACTGCTGCTTCCAGCTCCAATATTTCTAGCTGTAACTTTAGCTTTTTCTTGGTATCTTCCAAAATTAATACTCCATTCCATCTGACAGACTCATCAAATGCCCCATAATCAGTTCTTTGATCATCAGCTTCTTTTTTCTCAGTAATTGCAGCGGCTCTTCGCAAACTTTATACTTTTTCTTTCTCAGCGGCGACTTCTCTTCTGATATTCAACAAATCATCCACAGCTAGCATATCCCTGCGGCGATTCGAAACTATTTCAGTGGCTGCGGCTCTTACTTGGCAATCGGGTGCTCCCTCGGTGGCGGCGGCGGCGTCTTCGCGTCGGTCTTCAATTCTTACAGCAGCGGCTTCTTCGCATTCGTCTAACGGAACTCCCTCGGCGGCGGTTCCATCTTCATACTTCGTCTGTTCATACACGGCGGCGGCGACGGCGTCTTCATTTTGACACACACTAATAGCTGCGGCTTCGTTAAGTTGGGCTAGCGCCCCTTCGGTGACAGCAGCATCTTCACTTCTGTCCACACTAATGACTGCAACCTCATCTAGCCGGGCTGGCGCCCCTTCGGTGGCGGCGGCGTCTCGATGTATACCTCGTGCCATTTCAATGGCAGCGTCCGCCTCATACATGCGGCTCGGGTTTCGCACTTTCGGAATGGCCCTTTTTTTTAAATTAGAGCGTTGTTGGATAATTTGGTGCTTCGGATTCTAATTATACTCGGGTTATAACCCCGCACCTGAAGTTGAAATACAGTTTATTTTTATTTCGAAATACGTTTCACAACCACTTTCGATCTTACTGCGCAATGCAATTCAATACAATACGCGTCACTCTTCTTCTTCTCTTCCTGATGATTCATCCTCCTAAGTAAGTCGCTAGTGGAGTTGCCCATTCTATCTTTTTCCCTCTGCGGGTGGGTGCGTTCAATGTATCTTTCCCTGGTGGTTGATCCTCATTTGCTATTTCTGCCGACCGTTCTGGTTGTATCTTACACCACTAAAACACTTATTGTAAGGTTTTAAACAAAATCTGGGAAGTTTCAAGTATAACTAACACGCTAAGTAAAAAATTAATGCCGATTTACCGATTGAGTCCGCAAGTTGGCGTCTTTGAACGAAACACTGTGACAGCAGTCGGATTTTCCTTTTTCAAGATGGCGCAAGGACGGTCGGAGGTCAATGGCGTAAGTCAGAAGATGATTCATAGGGGCATATTATTTGTACATTAAATTTGTTTGAAAATTTCGAGAGGCAATTTAGATATGTGTGAAACACAAGTTAATAACATAAACGAAAATTAATAATAATTTATAAAATACAATTTAACTTACTTCCTAATGGCAACGAAGTAATATTCAAATTAAAGTGTCGAAGTTTATTATGATAGAATTATGATAAGTGACTGAGAAAAGTATTCAAAAGCACCAGAGTATTAGAAATGGAGGCGACATATATTCAAGTTACTAAAAATAGGCAAACGCAACTGAGCAGCGAGATATCGCTCAAAAAACTGAAATATTATTTCACAAGAAACTTTCCACTAAAACACTTACTGTAAGGTTCTAAACGAAATCCGGGAAGTTTCAAGTCTAACTTACACGCTAAAGCCTGGTACTGAGCTAATCCTGAAGCTAAATTTTGACATGTCTCCATTATCTGGTCATTCTTTCGAGCGAAAATTTTGGCAATGGAGAAAAGCAGAGACACCTCATTTCTGACGGGTTAAAAGTCAAGAATTTCACTTTTCGACCGATTTTCTTATTGGAAAGACATTTGCACTGCTCCATTTTCAAATTGAAACACCAAATGTCACTTTTTAGCTCGAAAAAATGAACTGTACAAACTAAATTGGCGTGAAATGATTGGAGACATGTGTCAATGCCATCTATATTTTCAAAGCGAAAGGAACTTCGAAGCAACTTTACATGCTAAGAACAGAGTACCACTCTTGCTTATTTTCAAGCTAAATTTTCGCCAAAACAGATTTCATGTGAAATTTTGTATGAAAGTTTCACGTGAAATCGAACTCAGTACTATGCTTAAGTAAAAAATTAATGCCGATATATCGATTGAGTCCGCGATTTGGCGACTTTGAACGCGACATTTTGACAGCAGTCAGATTTTACTTTGTCAAGATGCCGCAAGGACCGTCGGAGGTCAATGGCGTAAGTAAGAAGATGATTCATAGGGGTATATAATTTGTACATGAAATTTGTTTGAAAACTTCGAGAGGCAATGAGATATGTGTGGAACACAAGTTAATAACATAAACAAAAGTTAATAATATTTAATTTACTTCCTAATGGCAACGAAGTAACATTCAAACGCAATAGCTTAATGAATTAAAGTGTCGAAGTTTATTATGGTAGAACTATGATACGTGACTGAGAAAAGTATTCAAAAGCATCTGTAGCGAAATATGTGATTGGGAGAGTGTCGGGCCTTAGCACAACTCAGAACCAGACCGAAGTCCGGAACCAAGATGGCTAAGGTCCAACAGAAGTGAATGGCTACTGCCATTCGAGAGGCAAATTAAAAAAAAAAGAATTGCCCCGAGAGCAGGGTGCCCTAGAAATGGCCGTGAAGGCTCCTCGTCCGCATTAGCGAAGCACCATTCAACCAACCCCGACGTATGCTGGGGTGCCGTTTTGCTAGCTCGCTGCGGCTGGGGTGGGTTCATGAAACAATGACGTTGATCAGCTCTCAAGAAAAAACGGGATGCTACGTATTATTTCATCCGTCATAATAACGTAGCCGCAAACTGGTATATAAACATAACTAAGGGACAAAAGGGGGCATCGTTCCGTTAAGGAAACTACCCGTGGCTCTGCAACACGGGCTGACTAAGCAGACCCAGTGCTCGTGACGACGCACGAAGCCAGAAAATTGAAAAATCTAAAAAGGAAAAAGCGGGAAAAACACTGCCTCTCTTTTCAGAGGCATCTGGGTGAGGCAGACAGCCCCGGGCCCTCGATGGTGGCGGAGCCCTGACCCCGATGGTCTGGGGTTCTCCACCCACTGATACTGGCCATTATCCAAAATCCAAAAAAAAAACTAATACACAAGTGAAAATTCTAAAAGCGGTTGGCCTGTAGCCCTCCCTTCTAAGAAATGCTGAAAATACAAAAAAAAAAAAACACTAATTATTCATAGGCCAGCCAGACCATGCGTGGACCCTGCAACGGAAAAGAACTTCTCGGGCCTTCGCCCAATAAGAAGGCCAGATGGGTTTAGAATTTAACAAATCATTCTTATTTATTATAATTAAACCAAGACAAATCTACCTTTTAATTTTTACAATAGAACTACAGAACTATGTCTTTTCATCAAACTGTAATGCTTTAAAGTTGATGATGGTTTCTTCTCTGAACAACCGTCAAATAGTAAACAAAAAAGATAGAGATTATTTTTCGGGATCGCTTCATACTAAATTTTACCAAGACTTTGCGGTTTTTTTTTGGTTTTCGTTCATTATTTCTCATCTATTTTAGGAAGTCTGAAAGTTAAGAATAACGTATTTTTAATCTCCGATAAACGGTGTTATTCACAAAAGAAAATTGACTTTGCCAAAGAAGGCGTGATTTCCTACGAGCGAAAAGCTCCAAACGAATTTACCGACGTTGATCGATCAAGGTCCATGATATTTGATAAATTCGCGATACAAGAAAAAAAAAAGAGAAACCTAGTTCTTCCCGCGATGACCGGGTGGAAACTACTTCTTAAACTTACTGATTGAAGTATAACATTGTGACCGGAAAACGATCTTATTCCTAATAACAAAGGATAAAGATTTCTATTTAATTGTATTAAAATGATCATATGAAACATACTTTTCCACTAAAGGTTGCAAAATCCTTGTTGCCTTATATCTAATCATAAAAAAATTTTTAATAATTTCTAGTAACAAAAGGTTAATAATATTTCTAAGATTTCAGTGTGTGTACTACGTTGAAATGAGGAAATTGCAATCAACGAATGTCAGAAATATTGTAGGATAAAAAAAAACCATCACAAAGCGTTCAAAGATGGTTAACTTTGATTATAAAAAACTGTTTCTGACAGATAATGCCGTACCAAATGTGAAATATATAGCTCTCTTATAATCGTATTTGATGACTCATGTCAATAGTTGATATTTAAAGTAATATAAACATTTTTCATCGTAGCACACATCCGCACAACCGTACGTAAAAAGTTTTATAGCAACAAAAAAATAACCTAACGAATATTTTTACTCGTATATACATATGTATGTACTACTACTGGCAAAACGATCGAGAACATACTAATTGGTACTGATACACTTTATCGCTGTGTTTACTTTACACTTTATCGCTGTGTTTACACTTTATCACTTAATTCAATATCGCACATATAGGATTGACGATGAAAATTATTCTTACGGCTGGTCTATGACCAATGTGACTTTTGTAACTCGCTTTGTCCCTCAAGTGCTTTCGCCACCAGCATTCGCAGAAATATGTATGTATTCCAGGCAACCGCTTGTAAACTAGGAGAACAAACTTAATTTCCCGTCTATCAAAATTCTCGTGCAGGTAATTGGCTTCGATTAGATTCGGTTCAATTTAAGGGTTTTTAGTTCCACATTCTTATGTACAGTTAGTCACAAAAGTAAGTATACACCCTATAATTCATTGTATTCTTCTCAGATACCAGTGCTTATTTATTTCAAAGAAAAAAAACAAAATTTATTTTTTTGCCACAGAAACAACTCTTTCAAAGAATAATCAATAAAAATGAGAAAACAGCCATGCTTATTTCGAAAATTTCGAAAACTTTATTTTTTCTTCAGTGTTAAGGTGCTCTGTTCTGATAAGTTTAAGAGGATCCTGTGAAATTAAATTTCTTTCATCTGCAGTGAAGTTTTCTAGATGTGAGAATGCCTCTATCTGGTAGGTTTCTTCATTTTCATTAAAATAAGAACTGTCCCGGAAAAAAAAGTCCTTTTGCTTTTCGTTCATAAAAAAAAAACTACTGGTCCAAATTCAATTTTTTTTTGCCCATAAATAGTTTAAATACTCCAGATCATGGGAAAAATAATCAGTTTCTAGTTAACTAAGTTGTTGATAAGATGTCATCCTCTCAAGAGCAGAAGCGACAGGCAATTATTTGCAAATATCTGGAAAATGCCAACAGTCCATACAAAAACATTGCTTGGGCAGTTGGCGTGTGTGAAAAAACTGTTGCAAGAGCAATAAAACGATACAAGGAGGTCACTACATTGTCACGAGCACCAGGATCAGGTAGAAAAAAGGGTTCATTTAGTCCAACAGTAGCTTGTCAAGTAAGACGGTTGCTTACACGAAATCCAGGTCTGTCGGTGCGTGATACAGCGGAAAAAGCGGGTACATCAAAATCATCTGTTCAACGTATTAAGAAATTTTACAACCTAAGGAGCTATAAAGTTCAGAAAGTACCAGACCGCTCCGAAGAAAAAGATGCAGAAGCTAAGAGAAGGGCTAAAAAATTATACCGCCTCTACCTGACCAAATTTGATTGCGTGGTCATGGACGATGAAACATACTGCAAAGCAGATTTCAAGCAGTTACCTGGACAGGAGTTTTACACTGCACTTAAAAAGGGTGGTGCATCCCCTAAATTTACGACTCGGAAGCACACCAAATTTCCAAAAAAATATATGGTTTGGCAGGCCATTTGCAAATGTGGTCTCCGGAGTGAAGAATTTGTAACAGATCGCACAATAAACACCGAAATTTACATCAGCGAGTGTTTAGAGCGCCGTTTGCTGCCTTTTATACGTAAACACAAAGGTTCAGTATTATTTTGGCCAGATTTAGCAACTTCTCACTATGCTCGGAAAACGATGGATTGGTACCAAGCTAATAACATCACCGTAGTACCAAAAGATGCCAACCCGCCCAACTGCCCCGAACTTCGCCCAATCGAACGATATTGGGCTTTGATGAAAAGGAATCTTAAGAAGACTGAGGAAACTGCAAAAAACATAAGAATTTTTCGGAATAAATGGCGCCGAGGGTACACTGAAGTCAACGAAGCGATATTAAAAAACCTAATGATGCATATTAATAAAAAAGTAATAAATTTTTTTTAGGTGTATTTTTTAAGTGCAACAAAAATATACATAGATTATAGACAGTTCATATCATAATATAATAAAAGAATTTTGAAAAAAAAATTATTTGTTTTTGAGTTATAGCAAAAAAACAAAAGGACTTTTTTTTCCGGGACAGTCTTTATAAGGGAAACGACTTGTTGTCAATTGTTAACAAGCAGTTTTTCAAGTCGATTATAGTCGCATACTTTAGCAAAATATTATTTCCTAATAGTCCGTCAAATACATTACTAAAATGAATTTCCACAAATTCAAATTTAAAGTCACCCCCAAACTCTTCGAACGGTTCTATTTCGACTGTATGATCACATTCGATTTTTTGTCCCAATCCATAAATTGGAAACTTTGGTTTTTGCCTTTTCAAGTGGCGTGCACAGAGGCCTGGTTTAATTACACTCATGGACGCACCTGTGTCGATTAAAAATCTAAGGGGTTTGCCGTAGCTATCTATTTTAATATATGGGAGTCTTCGGGCTGTGAGGTTTCCGAGGCAGGTACACGAAAATCCGAATTCTGATTGATATTTTGGACACTGCTATCTACGTCCATTGGAGTCGGCCTACCGTATCTCCGAATTCGTGATTGGGATGAGTTTGGTTGGTTTCCCCAGTCAAAGCGATTCTGTCTATTATTTCTATAATTCAAGGGGTTTTGGAAATTCGGGTTGAAACCATCATTATTACCGAAATTATTTGATCTAAAATCTCTATTGCTTGTGTTACGCGATTGAAAGCTATTATTATCTTTACGATTATTTGAATTTTGGACGTTATCAAAATTTGACGAATTGTTTTTAAAACTTTTATTTTTTTGATATTTCAGATATCCACCATCACTCACAATATTAAAAGCTTCTTCGAGTGAAGTAGGATTTCTACTATAAATAACACTTCTAACCGGTTCGAATAATTTACTTTTAAAAACATCCAGTGCAAGGCGTTTGTTCGCTAACACGCGATTTTCGAATACAGTTCTATTTTCCGACTCTACTTCGGTTTTTAAATTCAATTGCCACAATTTGGCTTGTAATTCATTATACTATTTCGGCTATCCGAAAAATAAGCAAATAAAAGTGATTTTATATCACTCCAAAGGATAACTTGAGGATTAATGTCAATAATCTGTTTCGCCATACCTGTCATTTTTGTCTTTATCAGACTCGAAAAAATGCGTTGTGAAGCTGCATCGTATTGCGCCAAGGTTGGTGTCAAGCAATCTACTGCATCCACAAAGGTTTTGAGCGTCGCTCTGTCTCCATCAAATGTGGGCAATGTCCTCAAATACTCCAAAGGATTAATTTCCAGGACTCGCTGGTTTCCCCCGTTGTTTGTGTGTGCCATATTTTGGCAAAGCTCAGCGTCAAAAGGTGTGCGTTAGTGATAAAAATGGTGCGTGTGTGTAATAAAAGGTGTGTGTAGTAAAATTGATGTGTGTGATAAGATTTGTGTGTAATAAAATTGATGTGTGCAAAACTGTGATTAGCGTTATCACTTCTGTGAATAATTCACGAAGTTAGCGCTCTTCCTTTATTAAGGCGCTTAATGGCCCTAATCTCCTGATTTCGTCGCGTACTTGAATTAGTTTCAGACTTCAAGCACTTTTCACTTTGTTTTTTTTTTATTTTTGTTGTTGAACCCGGTCACGTTATCTCAAATTTAAACTTATTCGCGATATTAATTCGCGATATAGTCGCACAAAAAGCCACGTGATTCGAAAAACCGACTGCGCCAATAATCAGAATGGATGTTTGGATTGAAATAATTTTAAATCAAAACAACTTCCTTTACTAAAAAATCAGAATTTTATTAGGACTTTTATAAACGTGTGACAACTAAACGTGTGACAACTAAACGTGTGACCGGGCCGGAGAATAAAATCAAACTCAACTTATATTTTAAAAGATTTTTCTTACGAGCTAAAAGAACTTAATGTAGGTACGTACTTGAAAATGAAAAAGAATGCATCATCAGAAATATGATCTGTGTTGTGATTTATAGTCCAAAGATATTTGGTCCAAGTCCTCGGGTTTTGAGATAACGCAAATCAGAGCTCTATGCATGCTGTGTTAAAGAAATGTGTGTTTACACAAGTGATCGCATTAAAGAATCTTAGAGCGATATGCATGCCGTGTAAATGAAATGTGTGTTTATAAAAGGGGCTCGAATAGATGAATAATTTGAAGTGGATAAGAGGTGTAGGATTATAGTTTATGGGTTTGCGGAGTCAAGTTAAAAGTACATTTTTGCATGTTAGCAATAAAAATGATACTTTATGATTCGGAGCAAATGTCCATGAAATTTAGGTGAAAGATGTGTCAATTAAGACAATTAGAATATGGATGAGTTACTGGGTAGGGAATGTGGTGTTCCTTTGAGATTCTGCTGTGCAGTATCTGAGGTGGACATAACTATCGGTATGAATATATTTCTGAGCTCAACATTTTCAATTTCTAACCACGTAAGTACGTCATTTCGTTTAGATTCTGCTAAGAATTCCCATTAATACTAAACTAAGAACACCGACTAGGATGAAAATGAGTCACTTTCGTTTTAACATTTCTGCTTCGTCGGCTACAATCTTACGACGCCACAAAACGACTCGTCGCCACCGCGACCCAAAGCCGGACTGTCTCGAATCCATCACCTCTAACTTGGGACTCGGAACGAAATCAAAACCGATTACGGTAAATTGATTTCGCTTCGAATACCAAGCCCAGTCAATGTCATATCGGACTAACAGCACCTTGCTATTTTTCAAATCGAACAACAAGTTACCGTTAGTCCGATTTGAGAAAAATGTAGCAATTTCGAGCACGGTATAGTGTGCGTCGAAATAATTAGTTCAGTAATTTCGATTGAAATTACTGGGTGCTACACAAGGTACAGTTATCTACACCCATTTTGAGCATTTGCTTGGCGCTAGATGTCCCACAAAGTTTGCACTTGAAATGGGTAATTATACAGGCATCAAAAGGGGCGCCCTAAAACCCATAGAAAATTACCGCTGATCCCGCGCGAATTTAGTCCAGATGCATCACGTCACAAAACGATCTTTTTCCGCAAAGGTAAAGTTTCTTCGTCCGGAATCACTTACTATTCTCGTTTTATCAAATTATTTCTTCACACGCACGAGATAAAGGCGACACTTCCGCGACTCTCGCCACCACCACCATCCAGACGACTCGTCGCCACAGCGACCCAAAACCGACTGTCCCGAGCACTGATTTAATACTCGAGGCGAAGGGAAAATCCCGTTACCGGTTCTCGCCTTCGACTCGAGCATCAAGTCAGGCAATGTCAAGTCGGACTTGCTGTAACTTGTTATTTTTCGAGTCGAACAACAAAGTACCGTTAGTCCGACTGAAAAATAATCTTTATTTCAAGGGCACTACAGTGCGCGTTGAAATATGCCATGCAGAAATTTCGGAAGGAAAATTTCTGCATGTTTCACACCAGAGTATTCGAAATAGAAGTGACATAGATTAAAGTTACTAAAAATAGGCAAACACAACTGAGCAGCGAGATATCGCTCAAAAAACTAGCATTTTCTCGCTACTGAAATATTATTTCACAAGAAACTTTCCACTAAAACACTTACTGTCAGGTTCTAAATGAAATCCGGGAAGCTTCAAGTATAACTAACACGCTAAGTAAAAAATTAATGCCGATATACTGATTGAGTCCGCGAGTTGGCGTCTTTGAACGCGACACTTTGACAGCAGCCGGATTTTACTTTTTCAAGATGAACTTCATTTCTTATGATAGAAGGCAATATGATTTTCAAGCCAATAATCATATTTAAGAATAGTTTTATCATCAATATATGACGTAATATATTATATATATATATATATATATATATATATATATATATATGTATATATATATATATATATATATATATATATATATATATATATATATATATATATATATATATATATATATATATATATATATATATATATATTATATACCTAGTCTAGCCATAAATACTGTTACAAACTTTTTGAAGCACTGTTCAATAAAAGAGGTGTTATATGTTAAGATATCATTGTTTATTTATTAAATGCATTGTCAGCAACGGAAATTGCAACAAGTTATTCGAAGTGATTGCCTTTTGCCTTTACACAAGCCTTTAATCGAGCTGGCCACTTATCTATGGAAGCACGCACGACTTTAATCGGAAAGTTGGCGACTGCATGTGTAAGAGACTTCTTTAAGGATTCGATATTAGAATGTCTTTTAGAGTACGTCATTTGCTCTAAGACAGACCATAATTTGTAATCCAGCGGGTTCAAGTCTGGGCTAGAGGAAGGCCAATCTTCAGCTTTAATAAAATCTGGAACATTTTCTTCAAGCCATTTTTGGGTTGACTTCGCCTTATGACCTGGTGCAGAATCTTGCTGGAAACTCCAAGGCTGATTTTTGAATAATGACGTGTTGAGAGGTTTCACTACACTTTCAAGGACACTTTCTTGATACATTTTGGCAGACGTTCTGACGCCCTTCTCACAAAAATGAAACTTTGTCACCCCGTTGTAGCTAACACCCCACCAAACCATTGCTGAGGCTGGATGATGACCTCTTTGAACCTTTTGGGCAACTTGAGAAGCTTCTCTGGCACTGCGAGCATAAACCCTATCGTTTTGTTTATTAAATGTTTCTTCGACAGTAAACATTTTTTCGTCCGTAAACAAAATTTTACGGTGTTATTGGTTTGCGTACCGGCAAAGTAATCGTTTTGATTTTTCCACTCTATTTTTTTTAATGAATCTGTTAGTAAATGCCCGGTAGATATACGATAAGCACCCAACTCCAAGTCACTTTTGATGATACGTGAAATTGTTCTTTGGGGTATTTTCATCTCACGCGATAAAATTTTTTGTTTCCGAAGAGGATTACGGCGAATTCTCTCGCGCACGTCTTTAACCGCTTGAGGTGTTCGAGTAGTTTGCGGACGGCCACTTCTTTCACGGTCACTTACTCCAGACGTGTCATTAAATCTTTCAATAGCCCGATATACAAACATTCGGCTTATACCAAGGGTATGCACAGTCTTAAAAATATCACTTGGTTGCATTCCTACTTTATGAAGTGCAATCACAGCAATTGTATTTTCTTTGTCGCCCCAATCCATGTTCACTACACTAAAAATTAAACTCAAATGATGACAAATGCATCAAACACAAGCGTACTATAGCGATTAGCTCAATTTTTAAGAAATGCAATATAACGGTTCCTTTCTGCATTGTTGGCAAACCTTGTAACAATATTTATGGCTAGACTAGGTATATATATATATATATATATATATATAATATAGCTTATAAATATATATATATATATATATATATATATATATATATATAGCTTATAAATATATATATATATATATATATATATATATATATATATATATATAATATAGCTTATAAATATATATATATATATATATATATATATATATATATATATATAAATATATATATATATATATATATATATATATATATATATATATATATATATATATATATATACATATATATATATAAATATATATATATATATATATATATATATATATATATATATTATATATATATATATATATATATATATATATATATATATATATATATATATATACCCAGCAAACGTGCGTTCAGTACTTTCGCATACAGTTGTAAAAACTTTTCCATGTGTTGATACGTTTTCTGATGAGTTTATATATTTTATATTTCTCAATGATTATACATGCTGCTGTACAACTGCTTAACTCCTGAGCAGGCAGTCTAGTTGTGTAATTTTCCGACACGTTGATGAATCTCTTACATATTTACTGTTCCCTATTTACAATGAATATAAAGTACTGCTGCACTACTGCCAAACTGGTGACCAGATGGTGCAATTCAAATCGTTTCCCAAAAATCAAATCGATTTGCTGTTTTTATTTCAAAATTAATTGGCAAACAACATGACAAATTACTTGACAACTCACATGAAAAATTAATTGACAACAACCAAAAACATTTTTCTTAACCTACTTGATTTATAAATTTTGATGTGGTGTGTTTAATGTCAAGTAGTGTGGTGATTAGTGAATGTGAGAATGATAAGTGTAGGTGTTTGTGTATCCAAAAAGGTATACACTCAGCAGTATTCATAGTAGGCGCCGGGCTGGTCTTACAGTTGCGACATTTTTGCAGAGCGATGGTGTTAGCACAATGCGGGAAATTTTGTTACTATCGTATTCATTGTAGACAACCTTGCGGTCCCTAAAATCTTCCCCCCAAGTGTCTTTGACATTGTTACGTCAACAGTTAGCGAATCGGACGGTTTTGGTAGATTTAGCCTTAGGTCCTGCATATGTTCTGAGAGTTGGTGTAGCTGTATTATTTCCGTCATCTGGATGTATCTCTATATGCGTTGGCTTGATTCGATCAACGCTGACTTTTATTGCTTTAACATGTACGTCTACGGTGAAAACGTTATCCGATGGTCTGCTGAGCACTTTGTAAGGTCCGTCATATGGATGTTCTAGTGGTGGTTTTACTCGATCAACTCGTATAAAAACATGCATGCAAGAGTAAAGATTGTAGCGAATGAGGATGGGAGTGGCCTTAGCACAACTTAGAACCAGACCGAAGTCCAGAACCAAGAGTGCTAAGGTCTGAAATGTGGAATAGCTAATGCCATTCAAGAGGCAAAACAAAAAAAAAAGAATTGCCCCGAGAGCAGGGTGCCCTAGAAATGGCCGTGCAGGCCCCTCGTCCGCATTAGCGGAGCACCCTTTAACCAACCCCGACGGATGCTGGTTTGCCGCTTTGCTAGCTCGCTGCGGCTGGGGTGGGTTCATGAAAAATGGAGTTGGTTTGCTCTCAAGAAAACGGGATGCTACGTATATTCATCCGTCATGAATTGTAGCCGCAAACTGATATGAGAACATATCCAGGGACCAAAAAGGGGGCATCGTTCCGTAAAGGAAACCACCCAGGCTCTGCAACATGGGCTGACTAAGCAGACCCAGTGCTCGTGACAACGCAAGGAGCCAAAAAATCGAAAATTCTAAAAAGGGAAAAAGGAATAAACGCTACCTCTCTTTTACAAGGAACCCGGGTGAGGCAGACAGCCCCGGGCTTCCGATGGTAGTGGAGCCCTGACCCCGATGGTCTGGGGTCCTCCACCCTCTGATACTGGCCAACATTTCAAAAATACAAAGTTCAAAAAATCTAATCCAAAATACCAGAAACTACTCGGTGTGTTTGGCCAGTATCCCTCCTATTTACTTATCTATTTTGGATGTAAGCAATTGTTTGCAATCCGGTGAAGGTTCGAGTGAATGGCTGGATGCTGAGTGCTTGCTCCCTTCAACCTATTTGCCGAAAGCATTTTTCGGAATCTGAAATATGGATTTATTGCAGGAAACTCCAGAATTAAAGATGAGCCAGCGATGATGGTGGAGTAATATCCAAATCCTGATGAAATTCTACACTCATTGCTATCTTGTCTAATCGAATTCGCAAGAAGGTGTTTTCCTGCCGAAGTTGACTTGAACACTCCAATGTTCCGCTGCAGTTTCATAGTGATCGATTATGAGGTAAACAGTTATTGTGAGTTTTTTTGTTTTTTGCACGCTTTTATATGCTTCAGGGGATATAACATTTTACTGATAAACTTGTTTTCCCGATGTCATCTTTTGTGAGCTGCTTGGATTTGCAATGTTTTTTCCTTGTTTTTCCACAATATTTACCAAGCAGATCGAAATCAATTACTCCGCTTTCGTGTAGCTCAGACGAAATAATTACTATACGACTGCTATTTGGACGAATAGTTTCCTCAAGAAGTTTGAACAGTAGGAAATGTCCTAAATGATTCACACCGAAATGAAGCTCATAATTTTCTTTTGTGAATTCTTTTCCGCTGACACTCAAACCGCCATTTTCCCGACGGAAGATCCTTCGCCGAAGACACTAGTCCGTCACGGGTATGACAGAAGGGCAAAGGGCGGCGCGGGGTGTCACCTTGTCACGAATTCGCACTTCTCACGTAAAATACGCAGTAAACCGCTATTCGCATGAGTTTAGATTTGCCAAAGCAACCTATATTCCCCTCCCCAGAAACTCACATCAAAAAATTCAGGTACTCAAGAAAATCTTGCGCGTTCTGGCCCGAATAGCATCCTCCTCGCACTTCCGGCAAGGACAGAACAGGACCCGACAAGGAAAGTTTTCACTATTTTTCAGGTCACCCACACAAGCGATTTTTAACTTCTAGTAACCACGATGTTCGAGAATAATCGAAAGATCCGTTCACTTTCCGCACAGATTTGAATTTATCATTTCGCCAAGTCATGTAATCATATAGGTTTCACCGTTATCATTCCGTTTTTTCTCATTCCAAAACGCACTTAATTCAGATCACCAGTGCCTCTAATAGTTTCAAAACACCAATTCACTCGAATAATAATTTATTTGATTCTAATTCGATGGTGTCCGCGTGGGCAGAAATACTTTTCGCTCTAGAAAATTCACGGCGGCCATCCAAAAACCGAACCGATCAGAACAAATAACAATCTTTTTTTTTTTTAGCTGTCCCGCCACGCCAGAAAGCGACTTGTCGCCACAGCGACACCCAAACGACTACCCCGAATTCTGCGCTGCAAGCTCGCAATGCCCGATTGCACAGCAAGAGGAAATCCCGTTAGGAATTTCGTTGCTGTGCGAAAACAAAAATAAGGTCACCGGGGGACTTGCGGGACTTTATTTTTGTGCAATTGAAATGCGTTTCAATTGAAAATATGTTGTAGCGTCTCCGATCCATACAGTGTGGGTCGGAGGTATGAGTCCAGTAATTTTTAAATATAAAAATATTAAGACAAAAATTACTGGGTGCTACAAGATCCTTGTGTACGAAAACTCTGCGCTTGTCGTGGTGACTCGTTGGCATAGCTCGCACTCGTCTCATATGTTGACGGAATTTTTCGATGAAAATCTTCGGGTCTGGAGGCACCTCTTCGTTCGGGAAAAATTCAACAGGAACTCGCAACGTGGTTCCGTATACTAGCTCTGCTGCCGTTATCTTCCCTCAAGCTGGTTCGTAACCCCAATAAGACGGTGGGTACAACTTCCACCTAATCATGTGTGCTATGGCTCCTAATTGCTGCGTTCAAAGTTCGGTGCCACCGCTCTATCTTACCGTTAGATTGTGGATGATAGGCAGTTGTACGAGTTTTCTGGCATCTGACTATATGTGCAAGCGCCTGGAATAATGCAGCTTCAAATTGTGAGCCTTGGTTTGTTGTCAGAATCGTAGGTGCTCCAAATCGCGCAATCCATGATGAGTAAAAAGCGTCTGCGATGACGTCAGCAGCAATATTTTTGATTGGCACCGCTTCTGGCCACCTCGTGAACCTATCGATCATAGTCAAAACACAAGAATAGCCTTTCGATTGCACCAAGAAACCGACAATATCGATGTGCACATGACCAAATCTGGTGTCCGGCATTGGAATATGCTCAGGAGGAAATTTGACGTGTTTGCCGATTTTGCTGCGTTGGTTTGCTACGCGCCCAGCCAATTACATCTTTAGCTAAGCTTGGTCAGATTAATTTTTGTTGATTCATCTTTTTCATAGCTCGACCACTGGGGTGAGATAGGCCATGATTCAAATCAAATATCCTTTTCCTTAGAGTTTTTGGAACGTAAGGACGAATATGTATTGTGGAGACGTCACAATAAATTGTAGTTTCGGTGTCGTCAATTCGAAGCTTGCACAAATCTAGCGTTGTATTGGATTCCAGAAAAAATGGAAGTTCGTCGACTTGTTGTTGAGCGATTGCTAAATCGTTTGTAGTTATTGCAACTGACATCTGCAAACTGGCAATTCTTGATAGGGTATTTGCTGTCACATTATCTTTTCGGCGACATGAACTATGTCCGTAGAAAATTGTCCGATAAAATCCAGCTGTGGAAGTTGCCTTGCAGAAGCCTTCTCTGCTTTCTGTTGAAACGCAAACGTGATCGGTTTATGATAGGTTTTGATAACTAGCTGTCGACCTTCGCACATGTATCGAAAGAATTTGATTCCACTGTAGATGGCTTGAAGCTCCCGCTCCCGATCGTACGTGCTGTATTTACGCTGGGCGTCACTGAACTTTCGCGAAAAAAAATCCTAATGGCTTCCAAATCGCACCATTTAATTGTTCGAGAACTGCGCCCATGGATGTATCCGATGCATCGCACTGAATTGCCAAAATAGTGTTTTCGATCGGATGCCTTAGAAGTGCTGCATCGGCGATCTGCTTTTTACGTCGCTCGAAAGCTGTTTCGGCTGCCGGGTTCTAGCTGATTAAACGTGTGTCGTTTTTCTTGGCTCCAGTCAGTAATTCATGTAAAGCGGATTGAGTTTTCGCCGCGTCTTTGATAAAGCGTTTATAAAAATTGACTGCGTCTAAAAATCTTAGTAAGTTTCCGATGCTGGAAATTCAAAATTGCTTGAGATTTTGAAATTCAAAATTGCTTACGCTCGTTCTGGAAGCGGTTTAGTGCCATGCTCGTCAATTGCATATCCCAAATAGCTCATCGTAGTTGCTCCAAAAACACATTTTGAAAGGTTGATAGAAAGTCCACATTCTCGTAACCTTTGGAAAATTATTTCGAAATGCTGTCGGTGCTCTCCATGAGATTTTGAAGCAACAAGGATATAGTCGATGTAAGCATAAATGAAATCAAGAGCTCGAAGCGTTAAGTCGATATACCGCTGAAACGTCTGCGCAGCGTCGCAGAGTCCGATGGTCATAACTTTGAACTCGTAGAGTCCAAACGGTGTTATGACAGCAGTTTTTGGCACATCCTCTGGCGGTACAGGAATCTGGTTATAGGCCCGTATTAAGTCTAATGTTGAAAAAAACTTGCATCCTTTGAGCAGTGGCGAAAAATCGTGCAAGTGTGCAATCGGATAGTTGTCCGGGACAGTGGCAGCATTCAGGCGTCTGTAATCGCTGCATGGTCTCCACTGCCCATTCTTTTGGGGCCCAAGGTGTAGTAGACTGGCCCACTGACTGCTGGACGGCTGACAAATATCTCGCTCAATCATGAAATCAAATTCCGCTTAAGCTTCTCTGAGCTTTTCTGGAGTGAGTCTGCAGGCTCGCTGAGCAATCGGTGGTCTCTCCGTGCAAATATGATGAAAGAAGTTGTGACTTACCACTTTTTCACGTTAGAAGCGATCGTAACGTCCACAAACTTCCGCAGTATATCTTCATATACCATGTTATCTGCAATCGTTGAGACTTGTTGAATAGGCTTTTCGCTGATGTTGGTGGTACGGGAGAGGTTAGTTCTGCTATCTATAACCTTCCGGGCTCGCAAGTCTACCACAATTCCGTGATGTTTTAACAGGTCCGCTCCGATTATCGGCTGAGACACGTCTGCGACGGTGAAGCTCCAATTGAAAAGGCGTCGAAACCCAAAGTCTAAAGATAACACTTTTTGTCCATACGTGGCGATTGTCGTATTATTAGCAGCATACAGTTTAATATTTGCTGGTTCCTTATATCTCGGTGAGAAATACCGTGGAAGAACCGATATGTCAGATCCTGTGTCAAGGAGGAAGCGAATGCCAGTTTTTCTATCTGCAATAATGACACGAGACGACGAAGTTAGTTTCCCGCTGGCTTGTTACTTTTCCACTGGGAGGGTGAACGACAATTTCTCGCCCTCCCGCGGATTTTTTTGTGGAAGTAGCACAATCTGCCGTTTCTCGTCTCCCTGGATTTTGATTTGTATCGCTATCCGTGGTATCGTCCTCTAGATCTGCTTCGGAAGCGTGTTTCTAATCGGCTGAGCTGATTGACCAGTTGTGCCATGACGTTGTCACGTGATACTTCAGGCGTCGCTTCTCGCACCACGGACATATTAGGCAGCTGTTCTAGCTCCAGCATCATGTCCGCCATTTTAGCGAGCTTTTCAACGTCCAGTTCACTGGAAATGCCCAGGACTACTCGTATTTGCTCCGGCAGTTGCTCTAAAAGCAGGGTTCTCAGAATGGCATCGCTAACTTGATTGCCGCCCAGGTTTTTCAAGTCCTGGAGATTTCTTGCCATGGCGACTATGGCCTTGAAGAATTCTTCGAAGTCTCGTTTCTTCTGATTGATGAAAGAATCCGCTGCTTGACAGCTCCATATTTATTTGCTGGCAGCGCATTCCTGGCGATCAATATGACAGGAGGCATGATTTCCGCCTCGGCATGTTGAATCATATATTTAACTTTAGTCTCGTCCTGCGTTATTCCATGCGTGTGGAATGCGGCTTCTACTTGCTTAAACCATAACACAGGATTGGCTTTGTAAAACGCCGGAAATTTACTTATGCGCGCTGACTGCACGTATATTGGCGTAGGAAGACTGCGTGGCGGGCTTGGTGGCGGATTCCCTGCTCCTTCCGGCCTGCCAGGCGATGCGTGGTCTGGGTTAGACATCGTGGCGTTGCAATTTCAAAATTAGCGTGGGCTAAATAAAATTGCAAATGGCATCGATTATTTACGAATGTAAAGATCATGTGCGTAAAAATAGATCACAATGTTATCAGGTGTGTTTATTTCATTACAAACTGAATTTCGAATTATGATTTCCCGGCTCTAAATGATGACTTGTAGGTTAATGAATGATTGATGCTCAAAAATTGTTGTATTAAATGTTGACTGCACTAGTCAGATTATTTGATCGTCGACTGAGTGCTCGTTTGCACTTCTTTAACTTTCATATAATCATTTTTTTTTTGAGTGTAAGACACTATGATTTAATTTCAAACGAAAAGAAGTTTTGATTGAGAGCTTATTAGGTTATGTTGCTCTGTCAATTCATCACTAACTACTGTTAAAACTATGGAGCAGACGTTGCAAAATTTCGAAACACTTCACGGCTCGGGAAATACTGAAGGTATCTGTTTGATTAACGTGTTCGAAGGTGTAGCGTATATGATGATGAGAGTGGCCTTAGCACAACCTAGAACCAGACCGAAGGCCAGAACCAAGAGTGCTAAGGTCCAAAAAGTGGAATGGCTAATGCCATTCGAGAGGCAAAACAAAAAAAAAAGAATTGCCCCGAGAGCAGGGTGCCCTAGAAATGGCCGTGAAGGCCCCTCGTCCGCATTAGCGGAGCACCCTTTAACCAACCCCGACGGATGCTGGGGTGCCGCTTTGCTAGCTCGCTGCGGCTGGGGTGGGTTCTTTAAACAAATGGGGATGGTTGGCTCTCAAGAAACGGGATGCTACGTATATTCATCCGTCATGAATTGTAGCCGCAAACTGATATGTAAACATATCCAGGGACCAAAAAGGGGGCATAGTTCCGTAAAGGAAACCACCCAGGCTCTGCAACATGGGCTGACTAAGCAGACCCAGTGCTCGTGACAACGCACGGAGCCCAAAATTGAAAATCTACAAAAGGGACCAAGGAAAAAGCGCTACCTCTCCTTTACAAGGAACCCGGGTGAGGCAGACAGCCCCGGGCCCCCGATGTTAGTGGAGCCCTGACCCCGATGGTCTGGGGTCCTCCACCCTCTGATACTGGCCATGTAATGTCAAAAATTCATGAAAAACTAAGAAAAACAGAAACTACAATGGTTGGCCAGTATCCCTCCCTTTAAAGCAATACCGAAATTCAAAAACCACTAATTAACCATCTTCATCGGCCAGCCAGGCCACGCGCAGACCCTGAAAAGAAGAATGAACTTCCCGGGCTTCAGCCCAATAAGAAGGCCATGATTTAAAGTTTAACAAAACATAGTGGATTTATTCAGTAAGACGAGAAAAATAAGAGAAAAAAAAGGAAACTGTTTACAAATTCGATTTTTAATGATTTTTTTTTTCTTTTTCAAAAGCTTAGCGGAATACCAATTCGTGCTAACAACATCGACTCAATATTAAGTCCTAACAAGTTGAAATTTGGCGCCAAATCCCCCCTTGAGAAACAATACAATATTATATCAAAATTCATTCGGTATATAATTTTAGATCCGTAATATAGTTGTTTGAATTACTGGCACACAGGTGTATATAGCACGGAATATTTCCTATCCATATGAAGCAAAGATAAAGTTGCCATAACAAATGTGTCACAATCAAATGAGAAGCAGGTATCCTGTCTTCGTAAATCCTTATTGTAATATTAAACTAATACGAGCTGGTCGATGGGGGTTTCTTTTTCTTTTTTTTTTTCTTCAGCAATCTAAATTATTATAATAGTCAATCCTTAGTCGCATTCAAAGTGACTGCAACATAATTAAACGTAGAACCAAAGCTATTTCTTGTAATTTAAGACCGGACAAACATCAGTATAAATCCAATAACCGTGTAAGAATTCGGGTGGAAATCAACTGTTCATGAGTGAAATTAATAACTTAGAGTTTGATAGTTCAATAACTGGTTTAAGTAATTCTCTTCTATGACAATTTTTTCTTACACGAAAAAGAAAAACCCTCGCCAAGCTTCGAAATAATCCTGAGTATAAGTTTTAAACTCAGTTCACATAAAAATAATACTATCAAACAATCGTTTCGATAAATTCTACGATAATATTTAACAATCCAGACGGTACATAAAATTTATCTTGTTGAAAACAACAGGCAAATTAATCAAGAATAAACAAAGAAATACTTAAGATGGAATCTTGGTCATGTTTTCGGACATATTCGACATATTGGCGCTGCTATGTATTTCGGACATGAAAACGGAATGAAGGCATAATGTCACGGTTGTTTGCATTCACTTTATATACGTCATCGAAAAATCATCGCCTCCACGTGGTTCTAAATATTCTTGGTGAAAAATCTCAAAAATAGTATGTCGTAGCAGCAAAGTTCTATTGATGATCCTCATTAACAATGTTGAACCATAATAATACGGTGTGTGTAAGTTGTTGTGATGCAGGAATTATCTTCGTTTCAGAGAGCCTTTTCCAGTCATCTGCGAATGCACCTAAGTATATACTAGAAATCTGCTCATACCTGTTATGAAGTCCTAACACTTTTCGTTCGCTTTAGTTATGCAAACCTATGTATGGTAATCTCGTTCTGGAACATTTGTATTTTTTTCTTTGAAGAATGACATTTCCGGGCTAGTATAGCTAGTTCGAGGTTTGGACATTCTCTGACGCTCGCTATCCGCTTCCAAGACCCTCATAACGGAGTGAAATCCACGTAATATTCGGAGATATAAAAGTTTAGGGCATTATCCCGCTACGAAAGCTAGACGCTTAATACTAAAGAGGGTTGCGGAAAATTCACGCCGCAGCCAAGTGCACAACAAGGTGTGTCTAACTCTTACTAAAGTCTTAACAGATAATAGGCCAAAGTGCCAAATTCCAAATATATATATAATATATATATAAGTGAAAAAGAAATATATATTACATATATAAGTGAAAGAAAAAATATATATAATATATATATAAGTGAAAAAAGAAATATATATAATGTATATATATGTGAAAAAATATATATAATATATATATATACGTGTGTGCACACCTGTGGTGTGACTAACTCTCTTAAGCTTTCACAGCTAATAGGGCAAAAATGCCAAAAATTCAAAATCTATACAAGTGTGTGCACACCAGGTGGTGTGACTAACTTTCAAGATTAATAGCAAGTGACAAAGCCAAATGCTAGAGTTAATTGAGAAAAAAAAATATAAATTCAAAGCTTTAGATTTACAAAAGTTTCAAATTTTCAAAGTTAGGTAAAAATGTAATTTTAAATCATGGCCTTCTTATTGGGCTGAGGCCCGGGAAGTTCATTCTTCTTTTCAGGGTCTGCGCGTGGCCTGGCTGGCCGATGAAGATGGTTAATTAGCGGTTTTTGAATTTCGGTATTGCTTTAAAGGGAGGGATACTGGCCAACCATTGTAGTTTCTGTTTTTCTTAGTTTTTCATGAATTTTTGACATTACATGGCCAGTATCAGAGGGTGGAGGACCCCAGACCATCGGGGTCAGGGCTCCACTAACATCGGGGGCCCGGGGCTGTCTGCCTCACCCGGGTTCCTTGTAAAGGAGAGGTAGCGCTTTTTCCTTGGTCCCTTTTATAGATTATCAATTTTCTGGCTCCGTGCGTGTTCACGAGCACTGGGTCTGCTTAGTCAGCCCATGTTGCAGAGCCTGGGTGGTTTCCTTTACGGAACGATGCCCCCTTTTTGGTCCCTGGATATGTTTACATATCAGTTTGCGGCTACAATTCATGACGGATGAATATACGTAGCATCCCGTTTCTTGAGAGCCAACCATCCCCATTTGTTTAAAGAACCCACCCCAGCCGCAGCGAGCTAGCAAAGCGGCACCCCAGCATCCGTCGGGGTTGGTTAAAGGGTGCTCCGCTAATGCGGACGAGGGGCCTTCACGGCCATTTCTAGGGCACCCTGCTCTCGGGGCAATTCTTTTTTTTTTGTTTTGCCTCTTGAATGGCAGCAGCCATTCCACTTTTTGGACCTTAGCACTCTTGGTTCTGGACTTCGGTCTGGTTCTAGGTTGTGCTAAGGCCATTCACATCTTTCATAATCGCTACAAAGGAAACCTTGACTATTTGTTGCATCGAATTATTACTGCCCACTTCTTAGTTGACATCTCACATAACTTTTACGTTAGACTTAGGTGACCTCTAAACAAAATGAGCATACCTGCCGGGTGTCCAGCCCCAAGACGACCGTTTATCTTTCTTTCATTTTTTTCCTTTTCGTTTTCCGCTTCCTGCACGTTCGCCGCTTTCGACTCCATCTAAAGGTAACTGAATTCACAGTTAGAATCCTCGGCCGTCGATTTCGATTATTACCGGCAGGTATCTGCATGCGCAATTCAATTTGAAAACTTGTAGTACTTTATGACATCGTGACGGTATGTCACCCAGGGTCACATCACTGCCGAAGACTCTTGAAAACTCCTGAAACAATTGAAAAGGAAGATGAACTTTATTTTTAACTGCGTCTATTACGCTAAGAAAGAAAAATAAGATTCTCACCGAAAGGGGAGGGGGACTGCTAGGATTCCGATTTCCCGGGCCGAACCAACTCGCGACGCAAACCACCGCTCCCAACACGTCCGATTCGTTTCGTGGTTTGAGTTGAAAAGAGGGACTACATGAGCAATTTCTGCCTCGCAGCAAGACGTCAGACGCCTGTTGCCAGTTTTCGATGGCGGTGCGTGCGTTCAAGGTACCTACGTGGTGAGTATGCCGGGGCGGCAAATTCAATTTTTGAACCTACGGGAAATTTGCCGAGTGCTACAAAACAGGAAATTTCCAGCGATAAGCAAATATCTTGAATCATATTATTACCACTTTTAAAAGTGAAGTCTCCATTATTCATAACAATGAGATCAAAATTCTTTACAATTTTTCAACTTTCCTTCCTCTGGCGTTAATAACATGGTCTCCCCACTTTACGTTACGTGCATTTAAATCACCTCCTATAAGAAAGGCTTCACCATTGTCAAGCATATTAATCAATTTTCTGAAATCTTCATCAAATCTATTATTATTATATCTAGGCGGGATGTATACTGATGCAATGTTCAAATTTTTTTTCGAGGTTTAAAGTTTTAATGACTATTAATTCAATATCAACACTACATTTTTTTATTACAAATGTTTCTTTTTATTTTGAACTAACTACATCTTTGTTAACTATGATTAAATCTTTATTTCTATCATTAAATTCACTAAGTTGATTATCAGTATTATTCATTACCGTTGATCCTTCATTGAAGCTTATATGATTTATATTTTTAGAGTCCATTTCTAGATTTTCCATCATTAATTTTATTTGTGTGAAAAGTTTCTCAATTTCTATGACTTTTTATTTTAAGGCACTTTTGTATGCCGTGTCAAAAGGTCCTTCCTCCATTTTTTCTCCGCTAATCAGCTTGTTTGGCACAAACTTTTGTCCAACCGTCACATTTCTATAACTCATTTTATATCTTGACGCATTTACGTCGATATTAGGGTTTCTGGTATTATCCTTCCATGTTTTTTCAGGCACTGGAAAATCGTTCATGTTATTGATGTCAATTTCTTCAAGATTTTCAAATCTATTTTTTTGTGCATCATTTTACTTGTTTCACCAGGCGAGATGTTTAGTTTAGCAACAATTTCCAACTTTTCAATTTCACTATTCCTCTTTTTTCACTTTCTGTTTATAGCATTGTGCTCAATCGAACCACACAAAATGCATTTAGGCGCACAACCTCCACCATCACACTTTTCATTCGAGCAATTTAGACACTTTTTCACTGTACTTTTACAGGTCCCAGCATAATGACCCAGTCTACCACAGTTGTAGCACTGCTTTGGTCTCTGAATGAAATATTCAACTTTCAATCGAAGAAAGTCAATTTTAATGAAGTCCGGCAATAGCTCTCCTTCAAAAGTTACTTTGATCGTGGTAGTTGGTATTAATTTCCCATCATTTTCATTGTCCTTCCTCATAATCCTGTATACGTCAATTATTTTATGATTATTCAGTTCATTTCCACATATATATTACACGGTACACCTTCCTTTATTATTTCTCCAAAGTCCATATCTAACGGGATACCCTTTATGATACCATATCTATATACAAAGTTATTAGGTATTAACAGCCTGAAATTTACTAAAGTTTTTGAGAAATTATCCACATAATTATTTGCATCCACAGCCTTGTTAAAGACAATATTGACTTTGTTATAACCTACTAAAAGTATGTTAAAAGGCACACTAGTTCATTCAATACAAACTTTATTTAAAAACCAAATTCTACACTTCAACGTGATCGATCTGGCTGGCAGTACGTTCTGCCTTCGACTGCCAACCTCTTCTCCCATCTGTGCCCAAGCGATCTGTTTATTTTCTCGTCTCATTGACGGTCTTCGGCATTCCCTGTGAAAGAGAAAAGGATTCATTACTTAGCAATAAAATCATAAAACCTCGTTCAAAGGGACCGCTCGCCCATCGACAGGATATTTACTCAGTTGCTTCGTCGCGTTAGAAACATCTGTCGACCGCCGTAAACTGTCCCTTCATAAGAAGAAGTCCTATGTTTATTTTGCTGCACTTTGCCGCGTCCCCGAGGCTTACGATTAAATATTTTTTTTTTCAATGACATTTTTCATACCGTGCTCGATGATATTTAGTTTACGTCATAGCTCTCATCACTATCTGCTAGCACCTCATAAGGCTTCAATTTATCCGCGGCGGCGACTCCATTGTACCTTTTTCGAGATCTTTTCGACCCTTGTATGTCTTCGATTACATACCGATCGTGGTCTAGTACTTTTGTGAACACGTAAGGCCCATTATACAGCGGCAATAATTTTCTACTTCCACCATCATTAGACCCCTTTGGTCTTCTGGTTACTACGTGTTGGCCAACTTCGTAAGTTAGCCCCTTGAATCTCCTCTTATCATAATAATTCTTTTGCAACGTTTGCTGTCGTTCGATAGCCGAAGAAGCTTCGGCTCGTATTTCATCTAAATTTCTGTGAACGTTTTCACATACTTCATTTGCTATAAATGAATCGTTAGCGCTACGTGGAACAAAACCCAGAAGCATTTCGTACGGACTTTTTCCGGTAGATTTATTTGGCGTAACGTTTAAACCCCATCGTATAGAGCTTATTGTTCGGTCCCACTTTGTTTCATCCTCGTTGGATGCCGATAAGGAACTTAAAATTGTTCTATTATAGCGTTCGGCTTGGCCATTCGCCCTAGGGGTGGCAGTTGCATTTAACACACGTTTTATACCTAACGTTTTGCAATAGTCAGTAAACTTTTTACTCGTAAAGCAACTTCCCCTGTCACATATAATACGATTTGGAACCCCAAAGGTATCAATAACCTCATTAAACGTTTTAATGACTGGTCCTACCTTAGTATTAGGTACCGCTTTCATAAAGATGAATTTCGTAAATCCATCGATCACCGTCAAAATATAAGCATTCCATTGTGAACTTTTCACAAATGGCCCAAGATGATCCGTATGCACCGTGTGCATTGGAACATTAACTTTTTCGATTGAATGTAGATATCCAGGAGACTTTCCCGCTGGAACTTTGTTGTATATAAGTTAAAACAAGTTGCACGAATTTTTCACAATTTTATTTATATGTGCTTCACCTATGACGGTCTGTACTTGAGTGTCGAAAAGATCTTGCACTTTCATTCATGCGATCTTTGCGACCCCAAGCAAAGGTTTTCGATTTCGTTGCGAGACCCAACATTATCGACTTAAGTTACAGTTTTGTTATGCAAACATAAAATACGCTACACAGAATCGAGACAAAATAATATCGACTACAATTACGGCTTACTTCTGCAAAGTGAATTTGGAAAGAATTACGTAGACAAAACAATATCGACTAAAATTACAGTTTACTTATGCAGAGTGAATTTGGAAAGAATTCAGTTGTCGGAGTCGGTGCTTAACTTATACAAGCCAAGCATCGTGAAATGTAGTTTTTAACATATTTACGCATAGAAGGGAACCAATATTTTTTTGTAGTAGGTAAACGCGAAAATGCTTCAATGAACAGACTACCGCTAAAGTTTCTAATTCGTAAGAGTGATATTTTTGTTCTTCCTTGGAGGTTGTTCTACTGAAATAAGCCACTGGTATCATTTCACCTGTTGGTTGCTTTTGTAATATAATTCCACCCAAACCAAATTTTGAAGCATCTGTGCGAAGTTCCGTTGCTAACGTTGGATCATAGAGTGCTAATAAGGGCTTCTCTATCAGTTTGCTCTTCAACAACGCAAACGCGTTTTCTTCTGATTTTTCCCACTTAAAATGTTCATCCTTTCGAAGTAACTTTGTGAGAGGTAGCGCTAAAATTGCGAAATTGGGTATAAATTTCCTAAAATAACTCGCCAATCCTAAGAACTGCCGTACGTTGTGAACACTGTCTGGTTTGGGAAATTTGTTTACTGCCTCTATTTTACGTTTTTCAGGTTGAATGTCTTCTGAACTTATCTCATAGCCTAAATAATCTATTTTTCGTTTGAAGAAAAAACATTTTTCCAATTTTAATGTAAGATTAGAACCTTTCAATCGTCTAAGAACTTGTTCCAGGTTTTTGAAACCCTTTTCAAGATCATTAGTCGGGATCAATATGTCATCCATGTAAGCCAGTGCTGTATCAAACCGCAGTGGACCTAGTGTAGCATTGATTGTTTTTTTTGGAATACTGCCGGTGCATTTGCTAGGCCAAATGGCATGCGTAAATACTCATAGTGGCCATCGGGCGTTATGAATGCAGTTTTTTCAATAGAATCTTCATCTACTGGGATTTGATAATACCCATTAGCGAGGTCCAAACTTGTGAAATATTCACAACCTTTCAGGCGTTCGATTTGGTCATCTATTCGTGGGATTGGAAAACTTTCTTTAATGGTGTTAGAATTCAACTTTCTATAATCGACACACATTCTATAATCCCCTGTTTTTTTTTACAAGAAGAATTGGACTACTGTAAGGCGAGTCTGATTCCCTAATGATGTTGTTTTCCAACAGTTCGTTGACAATATTTCTAACAATTTCCCTCTCAGAATAAGATAGTCTATATGCTTTATAAACTATTGGCTCATCGTTTTTAAGTTTTATTTTCATTTTAGCCATTGCAGTATTACCCAATTCTTTAATATTTTGGGCAAAGCACGTACTATATTTGTTTATTAGAGCTAGCAATCACTCTTTTACGTGTGATTCTATTTCATTTCCTACTTGATTTCGAATATCGTTGAGCGTAAAAGGTTCCAGATTTAATATGTCAGTTTTCAATGCAGTTTGCTCAGAATTTGCGTCAACAAACTCGTCTCTACAAACTACACCTCTTGCCAGTATTTGATTTTTTTTAAACATAATTGGATTTTTTGAACTATTAACAACATTTATAATTGCTTTCTGACCTTTCGTCAAACATCTGCTTATCCAGTGCTCGCCGTTTGGTACTGGACGATGTTGTTTCTCGATGTAGACATCTTCGTCTACTTGACCTTCCGCTTCTACGAAACACGCTGCGTTCGGAGGGATGACAATATCTTCTTTTGCCCACAAAGCAACTTTTGCTGGGGGTAATAAATCCACTTGAGGTAAACTTATATGCTCTTTTTCGAAAACACGTACGTTACACCCTTGAACTACCATACTTATTCGATCATTATTGATAAAAGTTTGCCCAATCACAATTAGCACAGTTTGGTTTTCATCGGACACTACCAAAGCATCTATGTCACACTCCGCAAGATCCACTTTCAAAATAATGTGGACCTTTCCAATTGACTTTACCACTCCACCTCCATAACCACTTATTCGTACGCAAGCATGATGTATAGCAAAACCAAGTTTTCTTGCCTCACGCTCAGTTATAATCACTGAAGTGCCACCGGTGTCAATATATCCTCTGATTTTTTTGTTATTCACTTCACAATCTACGAAATAAATACTGTTTTTCTTTTCAAGAGGATTGTCCACTATTTTCACTGATGTTTTGTTTTGTATGAAGCAGTTTTTCGAAACATGCCCCAGACGCTTGCAATTACTACACTCCAGTTTAGGCTTACTGCACTTTGTTGATACGTGTCCATTTTCATCACAGTTGAAACACCTTATCGATTTTGCACCATCACTTTTGAATTCTGTTTTGCGCGTGAAATCGCTTTTTTTTGTCTTTTTACCACTTTTTCCTCGAAGTTCATCATAACGTATTTCACTAGTTTTCACACTAGACAAAAATTCACTGAACAGTTCTTCAGGGGAATTATATCTGCCTGCCCTGGCGCCTGTTTCAATCGTTGTATCTTGAATTCCATCGATCACGCATGACACTGCGTCTTTTCCGTTTATTTCGCAGGCTTGTATCAAGCTCATCTTGGCAAAGAAGTATTCCGTCATACTTTCGTTGGGACGCTTGGTTCTATTTATCATATTTCTGATCGTTGTAGCAAAGTCATGATGTTCTGGGAAAGATTTCATGAGTAGATCTTTCCACTCGCTCCAAGACCGATCGTATGATGTTAAATTCCCATACCATATTTTTGCTAAGCCAGATAATCTACTTTGCATAAAATATATTTTGATTTTTTCGTCCCAGTCATTAATCTCTCCAAGCTGATCGATTTTACCCAACCATTTAATCATGCTGATATCCGATTTTTCTGGATGAAATTCCGGTATACAGTCAGCTTTAGCATGAGACCGGACTCTCTCAATCTTTGTTCCGTCATCTCTGCGGATCAATATTTCCAACATGTACTCTAGCCGTTGGAGTCTAGTGTCCATATCCTGACCACTAGTATTTTGTCCTCGATCGCTTTGACGGTAAGTATTTCTACCCGTGGAATATGAAGGAGAACGCGGTCGACTTTCGACTCGAATATATCTTTTACTTCTGCGTGCAGAAAGGTTACGCGTCTGGCTCGGATAACTTTTATCACAAGCCATATCGCCTTCATCACTTTCCGACGCTGTTGAAGAAACACCGCGATATCTATCTCTACTACTACGTGAACGGTTACCATCGCGATAACGTTTAGAATTTTCATCTGATTTAGATGGGGATCTTTGTCTTTTTTCGCGCCCCATATTTGCACTAACTTTAAGATTCTTTATTTTTTAAACTACAAAAATAAAACGTTCACTCACTTCACTGTCTCTTCGCCGAGTTTTTTTTTCAATTACGCGTTGGATTAATCCCACTTCTGAACTAAAAGTATGTTAAAAGGCACACTAGTTCATTCAATACAAACTTTATTTAAAAACCAAATTCTACACTTCAACGTGATCGATCTGGCTCGCAGTACGTTCTGCCTTCGACTGCCAACTTCTTCTCCCATCTGTGCCCAAGCGATCTGTTTATTTTCTCGTCTCATTGACGGTCTTCGGCATTCCCTGTGAAAGAGAAAAGGATTCATTACTTAGCAATAAAATCATAAAACCTCGTTCAAAGGGACCGCTCGCCCATCGACAGGATATTTACTCAGTTGCTTCGTCGCGTGAGAAACATCTGTTGACCGCCGTAAACTGTCCCTTCATAAGAAGAAGTCCTATGTTTATTTTGCCTACACTACGTTTTTACAATCTGCAATTGAATTAATGTTGAGGTCTTTTTTCATTCTATATATGTTTATGGGATCAAGTCTGACCCTTCTCTCATTCACATCATTCGCAATCATAAGTACTCTATAAGATTTCCTAGAATTCTCCTTGTATCTATTTAAAATTTTGTTAGGTTTACCAGTCTCATTGAGTTGTCCTGGTGTAAATTCGAGATTCATGTCTTGGCGTGTGCTCTCTTCTTTGTTCCATGACACCTGTATCTCTTTTACTGCACTTTCCGCTAAAACTATCGAATTTTTCTCATCCGTGTTCTTTCTTTTAATGCCACATAAACTTTTTACAAGGCTTCTGCCCTCCTTATCAGGGGGATCCGCCCCCATAACATTCATTTAATTTACCTAACCTAATAAAATCAGCAGACAGATCCAAAAATGAGAATAAATAAGACGTTTATCTTTAAAAACCGCAATAAATAGAAAACAGACTTAACAATCACATAAAACACAATTTAAAATGCAATACTCCAGGGGAGAGGCACACTTACTGCGTGAAAGATTTTACCATTCGTAGAACATGTAGCGATTAAGTGGTTGGGAAATGGCCTTAGCACAACTTAGAACCAGACCGAAGTCCAGAACCAAGAGTGCTAAGGTCTGTGGAATGGTTAGTTTTGCCCCGAGAGCAGGGTGCCCTAGAAATGGCCGTGAAGGCCCCTCGTCCGCATTAGCGGAGCACCCTTTAACCAACCCCGACGGATGCTGGGGTTCCGCTTTGCTAGCTCGCTGCGGCTGGGGTGGGTTCTTTAAATAATGGGGATGATTTGCTCTCTAGGAAACGGGATGCTACGTAATATTCATCCGTCATGAATTTGTAGCCGCAAACTGGTATATAAAATACCCAGGGACAAAAAGGGGGCATAGTTCCGTACAGAAAACCACCCAGGCTCTCCAACATGGGCTGACTAAGCAGACCCAGTGCTCGTGACAAAACACGGAGCCAAAAATTGAAAATCTAAAACGGGAAAACAGGATAACGCGCTACCTCTCTCTTCAGAGGAACCCGGGTGAGGCAGACAGCCCCGGGCCCCCGATGGTAGTGGAGCCCTGACGCCGATGGTCTGGGGTCCTCCACCCACTGATACTGGCCATAGATCAAAATTCAAAATAAGCTAACAAGAAAACACTGAAACTACTCTATATATATGGCCAGCATCCCTCCCTTATAAGATGCTGAAAAATCACGGAAAAATCACAAAACTGTTTTTATCATTGGCCAGCCAGGCCACGCGCAGACCCTGAAAAGGAAGAAGAACTTTCCGGGCTTTCGCCCAATAAGAAGGCCTGTGAATTCAAATTAACAACTCATTATTATTAATCCAGGAAGTAGAAACTTACAATGTGTATATTGAATTTATATCTCTGTGTCAGATACTTATTGAAGATAGCAATATTCTTATTTCTAGAATGGCATATGCGCATATGGAATTTCTGACCTTGCTTTGTATGCTTCCGGTTATATTTAAAATCTATTGGTGAAGTATTGCAACGCGGATCTTGATTAAATTTTCAGAATACGAAAAGCGTTACTGGCACAATTTTCATTTAGTTTTACTCTACTGCATCTGACTAGGAAAGAGGTACGATTCAAATCTATTTGGGAAGATTTTGATATTGGAGAAGATTTAATGGTGTAAAATTTCGAAAGAAAAGAAATCAAAAGATTGTAGGTACTGAAAAATCCTAACCGGTTCGTATTTTTCATTCCCTATCATTTTTATCTGTAGATTTTCCACAGAATTATTAACTTATTTCAGGGACGTTTACCTTCACATCTTTTTTTTTTTTTTTTCTTAATGTTTTCTAGCAGCTCTCTTATCGTTATTTTTCATGACACTTAAATATCTTTATAAGGGTATCTAAAATTCCAATACATATTTTCCTTTTTGTATGATACCGCATTACAATTTTTGTATCTATAAGCGAAATAAATCACTCCAGTAATCAATATACAAGATTATTTGACTTCTCCCTTACAAATGAAGACAATTTCACAATTTTTTTACTTAACAAATTGACTCTAATTCACTTGAATTAAGTACGCTAAACCGTCAACATATTATGTAAATCCATAAATCGTACTAAATTTCTCTTGCAGAATCTACTTAAGAACCACTATCAACACTATAAGGTGTAACTGATATCCTATCGGGTAGATCTTTCAAAATTAGAATCTATCATTTAATTCAATCCAATCGAGTTTTGTAAATTCTTCATGTAGGTCGAGTAATTATATTGCAAAAAAAAATTTTCAAGTGTGGTTCATGGTTCTCCTAATATGTACATATGAAGAATGAATGTGTGCTTTGAACACGTAATGTAATAATGTAAATAGTATCAAACATAAGAATCAGGTTGCTCGCCGTTTCTCGGATTTCATGGCTGGTGTGTCACGAAAACAAAACAAATGAAACCCCTTCGATGTCATCATCAACTCTATCATAGGTAATTGCCGATTGGAGGGGTGGCTCACAAGGTGAGAATAATAATTGGGGTGCTGTCTGAGATGATCGTTGGCATTCTCTTAGTTCCGGCATACAATTTTTCCTTAAACGATCTAATTTAGCTCCATCATGCAAGGTTTCCTTATGACGCTCATTTATAACATCTCGTTTCTGGCCTTCGTCGCCTTTTCCTGTAAAAATCGAAGTATTTCTCGAAACTGACGCGAAACAAGTTCCTTTCAGACGACCAATCTTTTGAGCAATTCCCTCCCAGTCTGATGGAAAGTTATCGAAGTCAGTAAGTACAGAAGCCTTAGAGCCTTCTTCCGGCCCGTGAGCCAACCGCCATATTCCCTGTTTTTAGATTTATTGCTATTAATATTGAATGATTAGCATCTGTTACCGGAATTCCAGCCACCTGAAATGGATTTACTATTTCTAGAGGGTTAGTGAGAATTACTTGGACGTGGAATTCCACAAAAATGCTCCTTCGAGGCACCAGTACGTCCAGCCGCGTACTTGAGATCTCGTTGCTTCTTATGCGTGCGCAAAATAGATGGCGACCTAGCTGGGAACGGAAGGCACGCACATGGAGATACCGCCAGCCTCTATTGGCTCGCACTCGATACGACCCGATCTTAGAATGTATTCTCAGAACACATCTCTTACGACAACAGTGATAGAAAATTTGTGCACGATATGGTGAGATCGGTTGCGCATTCGCAGGCGAGAAGGGAAAAATCACAATCTGCACACGAACCAGCGTAGTTTCGATTGTTTGTTCGCGAGGGACAAAGAATCAGTTCAATACAGTTAATATGCCAGGGCTCGTAGACAGTAAAGATTGATAGGCCGAGATTCGATTTTCGCACTATCACAACAACCGCGGATTTCAGACACCAGTAATTTCTCTTGGGGAACTATTCCGTATATAGTTTAGCGCACTATACACTGCTCGTTCACTGCCTCTATGAGCTCAAACTGAAACTAGCGCCACAACTATTAGAAAATTCGATTCGGTTTTCTGATTCGATTTTCGCACTGGGGCGAAGTCCACTTTCAATCGACATTGGACTTAGCCGCGAAATTAATCGGCAATTTAAGTCGCACGGTACTTCCACACACAGAAGCGAGGCTCCCACTAGGTACTGCGGGAAAAGTAGCACGCAAATACGGTAATCGTCTATCATACAGACACCTGCTTCACAAACTTTTCCAATGGAAAAAAGATTGAACCAACATTAGACAATGCAGGCACGCGAATTTCGATAATGGCAATGTTTGCATTTAGACATTTTTCTCACAGTACACAAGTTCCAAATAGCACTTGGTCTAATTGAACGCTTCTAAGATGTTTTCGTTTAACGTCTACACAGTTGTTGTTGCCGCAAAACTCGTTCTATTCCACTCAATTTGTCTTGCTCTTTAGCACACTAGAACAACTGCATTAAACCGATACCATTAATTTTCTTTAGAGTTAGGTTTTCTTTCCGATTCCACGTTACGGTCACGATGCGTTTTTCATGAAAACAGTTTCGATCTCCGAAATTCTCCTTAGGTGGCCGAAGATGCACCCCGAAACTAGATAAATTAAAACCTGATGGTGATGTCGTGTGTGGTTAAGCGACCGAGCAAGCAAAACCACCCGTCGCCACGACGTCTGACCTCCGCCACGATGTAACCAAGACTGTCACGAGCCAAGCGCTGCCTGCCCACAGCCCAGCCGCAGCATCGCAATTTCGCATAAACAATTTACCGTTGATACGGTAAATTCGTTTTGAAAAAATGAATTTTTGGAAGCGACATCGCTTGTGTTTCGATTTCTCGAAAACAAGATGCCGTAAGAGGGCAAGTAGAGGACTTTTGATACATTGCGTATCAAAAGTCATTTGCCGGGAATTAAGGAATAATTCCAATTGGCAAATGCTACAAACACAATAGGATCACTTCACAATTTTTAAAATTGGAAACCAAAATGGTCACCACCACTCTATACTTAATGACAATTTAGAACTTTAGAACAGTAACTATCACTTTTGTGCAGGAACTTCTATGCTCGACGGGAGCTGGAGAGGGAATTTAAGGCTGGTACTTTGCTGGTCAATTTTCGATCGATTTTCTTATTGGAGAGACATTTGCACAATTCAAACACCAAATGTAACTTTTTAGCTCGAAAGAATGAGCTGCACCTACTAAATTGGCGTGAAATGACTGTAGACATGTGTCATTGCCATCTGCGTTTTCAAAACGAAAGCAACAAAAACAACCAATCAAACATAAAACACCCCAAAAATTAACACACAACAACAAAATCACAAACATACGAGCCAAACATTTATCAGAAAACGGCTAACGGCTAAGGCGAACACGTAGCCGACTTTAACCGCATTATTCAAATAAAAATATATAAATTATCTTCAAAATAAGATTTTTTTACTTTTTTTCATGACTCACGATCCAAACTTCGTCAAAATCCGTCTTCTTTTTCTTTTTGTTAAAATATCAATTTATGGGGCATTTCACGTGAAGCGGACAACGAAAAAAAATCGAGGTTCTGGATTTCGTTCACATTATGCATAATGGTATTTCTACAAGATATGAATGTGGATGCACAAGTTTTTGCTTCTATGAGGTTTAGTTGCCGAGTTATGGGCTTCTAAATAATTGACTAAATTGATAAAAGGTTTTTTTTGGAAGCGGATTCTAAGATTCAAAACAAAATCTAAAAAACATTAAACATACTGATTGGTATAGAAAATTAGCTGTTCTGTTTACAACAAAACAAAGCTTAAAGTATATTTGTTTTGTCATAAAAGTTTTAGAATGGGATGGCCAGTAGTTTAGGAGGTAGGTAAGTTTCAATACATACAAGTCGCATGGGGCGTGGTACCGAGAACTTGCTTAGGACAGCTAGTTGGCTCAAAAACAAAAATTAATATCGAAATATAGATGCTTCATATTACAGTAAAACAAAAGACCAACAGAAACAGAAATTTATTACTAAACTAAAGACACGATATACTATAATTATATGTTTGTACGTATTGTTTTGTCACAGTCTACAGTTCGCGGCAGACTAGGCTCTGTTAACGACGTCGCCGTTGCTCGACAACCCATGATAAGGGTGGCGTCTCTTGCTCATCTCCTCGCACTACTTGCAAGGATACTGCAGGCTGTAGTGGTCGCGTTGGTTGCGGTTTGGTTGCGGTTTTGCCGAATGCGGTGTTGTCGGTTGTGATACCGCCACATCCACTCCCCTTCCAGTGACTAAGTCACGATTTTGGACGAATGTTACTTTGGGTTTTTTCCCGTAAGTACGAAGAGGCTGGTATGTTGTTGTCTGTTGTTCCAGTAGAATGATCCCTTGTTTTTGTGTAACTGGATTGTCTTCTTTTGTGATGAACGCCGGTTTCAGGCGGTCAGTTGAAATGTTGACATCCTTGGAATTTATTCGCAATGTAAACACACGATCAGACAGCCTTTTGAGAACTCCGTATGGTCCAGTGTACGGAGGTTCGAGTGGAAGTCTCACCGCATCCGTTCGAAGGAGAACATGAGAGCACTCGTATAAATCTTTAAGAATGAACATGCTTTTTTTGATGTGATAAGCTGCAGGAGTTGGACGGATTAGCCGCATGTGTTCGCGGAATTTTTCGACGAATATCTGTGGATCAGCTGGCATGTCAATGTTGCTGAAAAACTCGTTCGGCAATCGGATTGGTCCGCCATATAACATATCTGCTGCAGATGCTCTGAGCTCCTCTTTAAAACACGTTCTAAGTCCCAGAAGGACTGTTGGTAATAATTCTGGCCAGGGTTCATTGGGATGGCACATTAACGCCGCTTTGAAAGATCTATGCCACCGTTCAAGCATGCCGTTGGACTGTGGATGGTATGCAGTTGCCCTTGATCGTTTTGAGCCGATGATTCGCTAGTGCTTTAAATAGAGCGGATTCAAATTGTGAACCCTGATCAGTAGTGATAGTCTTCGGACATCCAAATCGCGCAATCTAGTGTGCCTAAAATGCTGATGCTACAGTGTCGGCTGCCATATCCTTAAGTGGAATAGCTTCAGGCCAGCGAGTGATGCGATCTATCATGGTGAGAAAATAACGATAACTATGAACTAGTGGCATGATTACGAAGTCCAAATGCACATGATGGAAACGATTATCGGGCATATCAATTTTGTTAGGCATAAATCTGTTGTGCCTGTGAGTTTTTGATGTTTGACAGCGCAAACAAGTTCGTGCCCAATCGGTAACGTATTTTTTCATACCAGGCTAGACGTATTTGTGTCACATTTGCTGTAGCGTTGCTCGTCCGCTAGGATGCGAGAGTTTGTGCACTTCGCCGAACACTTCTCTTCGTAGTTGTTTGGGGACGTAAGGTCGAATGTAACCCGTAGGCAAAGCACAAAAGATTGACACACTTGGTTCAAAATTCATACTTTGCAACTAAAGCGATGTCTTACCGTCAAGAATGGTTTTCAATTCACTGTCTACCTGTTGTGCTGCTTGAAGGTCTCAGCAGTAGTCCTGGTGGGCATTGCAATTTCATTTAGCCTTGAGAGTGCATCCGCAACAGTATTTTCCTGACCAGATGCATATATAATTTCAATTGTGAATTGAGATATGAAATCCAAATGCCTTAATTGTCTCGGCGAAGCTTTTTCTGGTTTTTGCGAAAAGGCATACACCAGAAGCTTATGGTCCGTTTTTATAACGAAGTGTTGTGCCTCAAGCATGTGTCGAAAATACTTCGTTGCTTCATATATGGCCAGGAGTTCTCTGTTATATGTACTGTACTTGCTTTCTGCAGAAGATAATTTGCGCGAAAAGAAAGCCAGTGATTGCCATTCGTTGTTAATTTTTTGTTGTAAAGCAGCTCTGATCGCTTTATCTGATGCGTCGGTGACAAGAACCAGATTTGCGTTTGGTGATGGATAGGCAAGAAGTGCTGCTTCACAGAGGTTCCTTTTACAGTTTTCGAAAGCCGCATCCGATTCTGGTGTCCATGAAATTTTCCGTTTATCTTTTTTTTTTGAATCACGCAAAAACTCGTTGAGTGGTGCTTGATGTTGAGCAGCATGAGGAATACAACGACAATAATAGTTGATAAGTCCCAAAAATCTTCGAAGTTCGCAGATAGTTTCTGGTTTCCTGCAGTTTAAGATGGCTGATATTCGGTCACTTGGTGGCTTACATCCTCTGCTGCTGATTGTATAGCCCAGGAACTTAACTTCAGATTGTTGACATTGATTGTAAGTCCATGTTATCGAAGTCTGGATAATATTTTTCGCAGATGCGTAAGATGTTCCTCTGGAGATTCCGACATAATTATGATATCATCTATGTAACAATATGCAAAATCCAAATCCCTGAGCATAGAGTCCATGAATCTCTGGAAAGTCTGCGTTGCATTTCTTAGCCCGAAAGGCATATACAAAAATTCAAAAAGGCCGAACGGAGTACAAACTGCGGTTTTTTAACATCATCTTTGGCCATGGGTATTTGGTAATACGCCCGAACGAGATCTATTGTTGAGAAAATAGATTTTCCGTACAAACGTTCGCTAAAGTCGGGGACATGAGCTATGGAATAGCGATCAGGAACTGTTTCAGCATTCAGCTTTCTGTAGTCCCCACAAGCTCGCCAGCCACCAGTTTTTTTCCCAACCATGTGCAGTGGGTTTGTTGAAATAAGACAGAAAGTACCTCGCCAAGCACCGCTGCTACGATCAGATACGTTTCTCATTCCCACTAGGCACTATACATGTGCTTTGCCAAAGAGACTATTTTAACGAATGGCGATTTATGCAATATTGATTTTCTTAAAACATTTTCTGAGTATTAAAATGGTAAGCTTTAATGTAGTTAACTCGGAACACTAGTTTCGATACCATTTGGCGAGGAAAAGGAATATTTCCGACACTTTTATGCAACTCAATACAGAGAATTTAGTTTGTTGCCAGTGGATGTTCGCTGCGCTTATTGTTTCTTGATGGGATTATACGCACGCCAACACACTTTCACCTATCAGCTAACACGGATATATACATTCTCACCTGTCGTTTGAGAGTATGCTTTTCTCACTTTTGCATATGATAAAGTGAACTTATTTTGGTTTTGGTTCTTCTTACGTGCCAGATGATGGTAAATCCTTCACTCTCTGCCAATCTCTCCCATCAATCAATCACGTAGTTTCAGGCTCCTGACTCAGTCTCCAGTCTCGTGCCAACAATTTTACAAAAACAATTTACAGTCAATACGGTAAATTGTTTTTGAAAAGTGACGTAGCTTGTATTTCAATTTTTCGAAAAACAAGGTACCGCTATTAAGTCGTAGCAGAGGATTTGTCTAGGGTTCAATGAAGCAACCTTGCTTTTAATAAAACCAATGTTTTAAGTTTTGCTGTTGGGCAATAACTACTTTATTCACTTAATTCTACAGTCTTTTTATGTTAAAATTTAATGCTGACTACCTGAGAAATTTTGAATATGCAAGAAAATATGCTGTGACAAAAATAGTTGATATACAAAATATGCTATGAATGGAATGTGTGACAATTTATCGTGAGAACAAAATTAAGTTGCTGCGTATGAAGTCTTCGTGGTTCCTATTATGCCCGATTTATACATTGGGACGAGCGTCTCGTGTACAAAAGTCAACAAGACTCAACAAGACATTGGACGAGACTCCGCAAGACATAGGGTGTATTGTTTACTTAGGATATTGCACCAAGCAACACGGACCATGCACCATGGACCTTTCATAGGGTGAATTGTTTACTTAGGATATTGCACCATGCATCTTTCGACAGTTGTGAGCTGTTTTGTTCAGTTCAGTGAACGATGGCTGAGGTACAGGTTGTGGCTATTGCAACTGCCTGGTGTGCGTTGAGTTATTTCAATCTGGGACACGCAAAAACATGTTTGAAGTTCCGGCGAAAAATTCGAAAATGTGAATGAGCACATGCTACCCTCTCGAATCCCTTTGACTTGATGCAACGATGGCTGAGGTACAGGTTCTGGCTATTGCAACTGCCTGGTGTGCGTTGAGTTATTTCAATCTGGGACACGCAAAAACATGTTTGAAGTTCCGGCGAAAAATTCGAAAATGTGAATGAGCACATGCTACCCTCTCGAATCCCTTTGACTTGATGTTTTATGCGACTTCGCTTCCAGCGGCTTCGAGTCGGGACGAGACGGTCAGAAACACTCAGGCACAGCAATAAAAGGATCATTATCCCTTCATAAAACAAACAAGAGCCGACGAGCAAACCATTTACACACGCGTGCTTGCCATGAAAAAAACAGCCGAGAATAGACAAGGAGACCATTTACACACAGACCTTGTCTACATTTGGCATTCCTCGGCGAGAATGTAAATTCGGCTTTACATTCCGTCGTGGGAATGGGAGAGTGCATTCATCATGAATATTGAGTTACGTTCAATCGTGTGAATGTATTTAGCGTTGAAAAGTGCAAACAGACTTTCGATACACTAGATATCAGAAGTTATATGCCGTGAATTTTGAATAAAATTCCAAATGATAATTGTTGTACTTTAATTCAACCACATTTTTGATTCATCACAACACATTAGAGCTCAGGTGAATGGAACGGAAGAACCCGTCATGTTCCTCGTTGATTACTTCCACCGATAATTAAATTGTATAGATTGTTTCGTGGTCATATGTATGGGACATTAGATTTTCAGATTTCAGGAAGATGTTTGCAATATATAGTTCATTTGGTAGGTATTTCTTATTCATAACTGTTAAATTCACAAAACTATAACGCCTAATAACTCGCGGACTAAGGTTATCAGTTCTCGCCTCATGATATCGCCAATTCATTACAGGTAAACATTAGTAAACTGAATAAATGCTATTTTTAATTCAACTGCCCAATTAAAGATACATATTTGAGTTTGTTATCGTTGGTAGCTTGAATGTGGCGGGCGTCCGGAGATAAACAACGAATTTCCGCAACACCAACTATTGAGTTCTTAGATTAAATGTTGGATCGTATCCTAATCCTTAAATTTGATTATCTAGCAGAAATACAAGTACAAGCAAAAGCCATATGTCTTATACACCAGTGGCCCGACAGTATCGATGAGTCTGGAAATTCGGAATAGCGTTCATGCCCTCGAATAGATCTGCATCAGTCCACGTGTTCTTCTTCTCAAATAATCTGCTGAACGCATCTAAACGCCGGCAATCCATATTGTAGAAGAGAGATCATAAAACCTGCCAAATAATTTCAGCCACCATAAATATTATGCCTCAGATGCTCGCAATAATTAATTTTTCTCCGAGGATTTATATCCCCAACTTCGGATCTTAGCGATGACAGTACCCCAGAATTTTCACTTGTTGCCGCCCATGCAAACAGTATAAAGTATTGGGCGAAGGACTTGCTGGACTCCTTGTTGAACCATAGCTGCTTTTGAGCTCACTTAGCTTTTAGCCCAGTCATTTTAGCATAAAACCTCGGAATGAGAGATAATAAGCTGAATTTTTGTATATACCTTCATTTTGGGGTCCTTAACGTTGCCTCAAAAGTCTCATGAAATCTCGTGTCTGCGTCGAAAGTTATTCAAGGTCAAAGGTGAGAAAAAACAGATTTTTGCGATTATCTTGGTTTCTATTGCTCCAATGATGTTAACACTAGGGATCGAAATTGTAGAGCATAAAATTTGCGACACATTTTATTTGCAACATTTTTTCCTGCGCTCAACCGTTTTTCCGGTAGAGGGCGGTAAGCGCGCAACACTCAGCCATATGTACTGTAATGCAAGGTCAACCGTGAAACCTTCAGTTTTGAGTTATTTATCAGTAAATACATTGTATTTAATTTATTTTAATATATTTATATATAATATATATATATATATATATATATATATATATATATATATATATATATATATATATATATATATATATATATCACATATTTTTAATCTACCATTCTTTAAAAATTTAAATAACAAAAGTATTACGTTTCTTCTTCTTCATCGTCATCTTCTGGACGTTCGGGAATTTCTGTATCATTGTCATCATCTTCGTTGCCTTGAATTCGTGTTTGCAGACCTTCCTGAATTTCATGACCAAAAGCACTCTCTTGCTCACAGTCACTTTGTAATGAAATATCATTGAGGCAAGCTTGTCCTTTACAGTGGCTACAAGCTAAAGTGCATTGCAGCCCCGATTTTCTACATCGGCACCGTGCACCACATCCATTCTTACAATTGCAAAATAGAGTATTCAGTAATTCATCGGAAGCTTGTGGTAATATTGTTGGCATTGGCTCCAGGAACTCATTTTGGAGCACCCAACCCCATTCTTGGGGTTCTAAATCATGCCTTAACCATTTTTGAACTTGGTAATAGACACGGTTTATATGCTGATGGGCCGCTGCACTTGTCGGCGGAAGATTAGATAATTGGACAGGTTTATTAAGTTTTGTTGATTTAATGAACTGAGTATATCGAAGATGATCGATATTATCCTCAGATTTTGGAGCATTGTATATCGCTAGTAAGATCCGAATGCCATTATCGTATAATTGTTGGACAGGGCAGTTTTCTTCTAGCAAAACTTGAGCTAGTTCGTCGAAATTGGCAAGTTGTTCTAGTGCTTTTATGAAAGTTTTTTTTCCTTTTTTAAACAGCGCAGAAGTTGTATTACATCCACTGAATGCATGTAAAAATAAAACATGTTTTTTAGAAATGGGATATTTGTTAAAACTTGTTGAAGAATATATTTGTGTTTTGACATTGCCTTTCCCAACATTTTTAAAGAAAATGTCTTTCTGATGTAATTGGGTGCGTCCAATTAAAATAACTAGTAAATTCCACATTTTAAAGATAAAATACATAATTATTTTACTACTTAAAATCTACTTTCAATAAATTTGCATACACAAATAGTATTTCATTTAATTAGTTTCTAATCACACAAAGAAGATAAATATATTAAAATATTAAAAATAGGCAAAATGGTATTAAATACAATGTATTTACTGATAAATAATACAAATAATTCAAAACTGAAGGTAGTATTCATAGGTATTCACGGTTGACCTTGCATTACAGTACATATGGCTGAGTGCTGCGCACTTACCGCCCTCTATCGGAAAAACGGTTGAGCGCAGGAAAAAATGTTGCAAATAAAATGTGTCGCAAATTTTATGCTCTACAATTTCGATCCCTAGTGTTAACATCATTGGAGCAATAGAAACCAAGATAATCGCAAAAAACTGTTTTTTCTCACTTTTGACCTTGAATAACTTTCGACGCAGACACGAAATTTTATGAGACTTTTGAGGCAACGTTGAGGACCCCAAAATGAAGGTATATACAAAAATTCAGCTTATTATCTCTCATTCCGAGGTTGACCCCTTTTTTATGCTAAAATGACTGGGCCATTTCGCCTTTTTCCCGTTGGAATAATAACGAAACACTTGATTGACTTTTGCGAACGCCCATCGGCTTGGTCTACAAGCTTTTCTTTTCTTAGCACGGTTTGGGAACGTCGTCGCTCAAAACATTCTTATGGCAGCTAGCTGCATTTTGTAGTAAAACCTGTGTCTCCACTTTTCCTAATTATTTGGTTCGCCGACATCTTCTGGGCTTATAAATTACACACTACCATATGCCCCTTGAATATGTTATCCACTTGCACAGGCTTTTCATAAAGGTGCGAGTTTTTCACACGCACGACAGGTCGAAATGCGAGTTTCCAATAGCCCGATCACAAATTACACACGGAAGCGTTTTATGCTGCTCGTTCGCATCACGTTCGTTACTCGACGCTTTTCAATGTAATCTCCTTCAAATGAATTCCCACGAGGCGTAATTGGAAAAACACTCCTATTGTTGAGACACTTTTAGAATCACCGCAATTCAGATTTAACTAAATAACTACATGAACTCTAGCTCGAGCTATTAGACGACAATTACAGACACCTCGTCAATTATCTCCCGACCGTCGCCACGCGGCACTCCAACGACTCCCGGACCGCCTGTCGCTACGCCTGCTCGCCGTCACGATATCCAAAAGACTGTGCCGAGCTAATCGTCGCATACCCACAGCCCATCTCCAGTCTCGTACTTTTCCAAAAACAATTTACCGTTAGTACGGTAAATTAGTTTTCGTAATTGCAATGTGATGCGACATCGCTTGTATTTCGATTTCTCGAAAACAAGGTGCCATTAGCATGTCATAGCAGAGGACTTTTGATACATTACGTATCAGAAGTCATTTGCTGTGAATTTTTGGATAAATTCAAATTGGCAAATGCTACACCCTGGAGAAATTGGTCTCCAGACTATACGTTGATAATCCCTGTCTTTCTCGTCCACCAGAACTTGGCGATACATCTTTTCTATATCGCCAGTGATCACGAACTTATGAGTACGCCAACGTAATAATAATTCAAAAATCGTGTCTTGAATTGTAGGGCCGATCATCAATAAGTCATTTAAAGACTTTTCTGAAGATGTTTTATGTGAAGCGTCAAAGACTACGCGCACCTTTGTAGTAGAACTGGAAGCCTTCGTGACGGCATGGTGAGGCAGATAATATGATGCCTTCGAGTAGATTTCATCTTTTGGGACTCCATATGCCCAAGTCTGAGATATTCCTTTAAAAACTCGTTATACTGTTCCTTTAATTCATCATCACGATCCAAACGATTCTCCATTTGTCGCAGTCGAATAATTGCGTCCTTCATTGATGATTGCAATTCCACAGACGGATTAATATCAGTCTTGAAAGGAAGACGAATTATGTATCGACCGCTCTTTTCTTGGCGTCTCGTTGTCATTGTATAATGCTGAGCACACGCAGCCTCGACCTCAGATACGTTTTGGCTTGAGTCAACCTCTTCTTGCTCTCAGAAGCGTTTGATTGTTTCATCGAGCTCTTGAAGATTGATCATGCATACTCCATGAATACCTCCCTTAACAACATGTGTTGTTCCCGAAACGATCCAATCCAATGATTTTTTTTGGGCTATCATCTACCCATTTCGGAATCTCCTTAAACCCTTCTTAAGGATTACGCTGTATATATCTGCACCCAGTAGCATATCGATCTTATCCGGTATGTTATAACTGTTGTCTGCTAAGCTATCCTTGTCTAGTCCCACGACAAGATCATCAAAGCCACATTAAGGCAGTCTCGATGCTATGTTTGGTAAAACATGTAAATGTAACGTTAAACTTCCTTGCGGCCACCTTTCGCGGCAAGTTACTGTTATTGAACCCTTTGTCGTTACAGGTGATTTGTTGATTCCGTAAATTCGCAGTTTATCCCGTCGTCTAGCTATGCCTAGCGACTGCGCTGCTGATTCTGTTATAAAAGAATCCTGCGAACCCTGATCGACTAAGGCTCTCAGTGGAACATAAGTGCCAACGCTGTTTTTAATCCACACTCTGGCTGTTGCTAACAGCTTGAAACCCTTACCATCCAGCGAGGTCAGACTTAATGACGTTGAATGCTGTGTCTTCGCCGTGTGTGATTCCCTAGAAACTTTCCATTTCACTTCAGAATGAAGTGCACTATAATGTTTGCTTTGCAGCTCTTGCATCTTGATGACGACGTACAATTGGATGCGCTTTGTTGATCGCTTAAGCAGTTGAAACACAATCGCGCTCGTTTCACAAAATTTCGCTTCTCAACGATATCTGCAGATTGAAACTTTTCGCCACTTATATATTTTATGTTCACCCTTACAAAACTGACACAACACTTGCGGCTTTAATGTACCACTTAACACACTAATCTTGCTGTTATTCTTACAGACTTTCGGCTGCAATGCTTCAAAAACTGTCAGCTGCTGTGATAGAAATTGATCTATAGTCGGCACATTTGTTGATATCCCGACGAATTTCTGCCATTCCATGTTCGATTCAGCGTCTAATTTCTGTTGAAGAAAATATACCAACATGATGTTGACAGGTTCCACGCTCAACGACTTCATACTGCTTAGAACCTCATTCGTTATGTTCAACATGTTCTTGATCGCATCCACACTTGGTGCGCCCGAAGACTTTATACTCCACAAGAGTCTCATTAACGCATTTGCGGTCGCTCTTGGATTATTGAACCTCTTATCAAGCAATGACCATGCGATTGGATAATTCACTTCTGTCGTGCTTAGGTGTTTAATCATCTTTTCTGCTTCGCCAGTTACCGATGCCTCTAAGTACTGCATTTTTTGTACAGCACTCAGACCTTGTGTAGCAATTTATATGTGGTTGGGAGTGGCCTTAGCACAACTTAGAACCAGACCGAAGTCCAGAACCAAGAGTGCTGAGGTCAGAAAGTGGAATGGCTAATGCCATTCAAGAGGCAAAACAAAAAAAAAAGAATTGCCCCGAGAGCAGGGTGAAGAAGAAATGGCCGTGAAGGCCCCCTCGTCCGCATTAGCAGAGCACCCTTTAAGCAACCCCGACGGATGCTGGGGTGCCGCTTTGCTAGCTCGCTGCGGCTGGGGTGGGTTCTTGACAAAAATGGGGTTGATTTGCTCTCAGAAGAAACGGGATGCTACGTGATATTCATCCGTCATGAATTCGTAGCCGCAAACTGGTATAGAAAATACCCAAGGACAAAAGGGGGCATAGTTCCGTAAAGGAAACCACCCATGGCTCGTGACAACGCACGGAGCCAGAAAATTGAAAAATCTAAACGGGAAAAGGAAAACGCGCTACCTCTCTTTTCAGAGGAACCCGGGTGAGGCAGACAGCCCCGGGCCCCCGATGGTAGTGGAGCCCTGACCCCGATGGTCTGGGGTCCTCCACCCTCTGATACTGGCCATATTAATCAAAAATCCGAAAATTAATCAAAAACAGAAACTACTATGATGGCGAGTATCCCTCCCTTATTTGTAAAGCTGAAAAATGCTGAAAATCACACTAACTATTTAATCATTGGCCAGCCAGGCCATGCGCGGACCCTGAAATACGAGAAAAAACTTCTCGGGCTTTCGCCCAATAAGAAGGCCAGCTGTTCGAGTTGATTCCAATGCATTATTATTTCACCATATATGGGTAGAACTATATACAACAGTTTCATTTTCGGTAACGAGGCAAAAATTCAGCTCGTGAAATAATGTTCTATATAAAACCCGTAAAATGTAAGGTTATTCCTATGATATTTTTATACCAAGCTATTTGTTTATCTCTGACCTCGAGTTATATAAACCATGAGAACACAAAAAAAATATTCATGGTGATATTTTTTTTTCTTTTTCGAATGTAGATAAGTTTTCCAAGGAACAGGATGATTGGCTAAATTGAACTCGATCTCAGAAGTGGTTGTTTAACAATAAATTTATCTCTTTCTTCCTTTTTTTTTCTCTACAAAAATAACCCTACGGATTCCTTAAATGTAATTATTATAGACTCTGAAGGTTCAATCAGTTACATGTATTATGTTTCTCTTTCTCTCTTTGGTTTCTTTTCTCTTTCTTCTCATTTAAACCTTAAATATCTATATTATCAAATCTACCGTTCTGTGTTTCGAGTCAAATACAAGAACAAAGTGAAATTGTCTGTGATCACAATGAGAAATACAAATGAAGAACAAGAAAAATTCAAGTTGCTAATGCGCAAGTGGAGGTAATTTAACTCTTCACTGTTCAATTTCTAAGTACTTTGTTTGCATATGATTCGGTGTTTAAACGCAATTCTAATCCAATCGAATATAAATATATATATATATATATATATATATATATATATATGTTATTTATATATGTATATAACCAATATTTTATTTAAAGAAAATATAATCGTATGGCCTCTATTTTGACTATTTCATTACATTGCAGACTGCCATACGTGAATTTTGGCACTTGCGGAGAAAGCTCTTACATTGGAATGTATTGTCTCATGGCACACAAGATAGCAAGCTTTGTAATCAGTTGCATATATTCAGTATAGGAATAACTAGATGCATTTATAAGAGTTTAAACGAAAAAAAATTTAATACATTAATACGCGAACATTAGAATTAAATTATATTCATTTCAATCTTTAATTTATTTGTTCCTTATTTTGAACGCAATTGCCTTCACATCCGTAAAAAAATACATTGATTGTTACCAGCCGGGTGCTGTGGGTCTACCACATTAAACCATGTCGTTCTATAGACGATCCACCCGATCGCAACGAATCAGAAAAGCTCGAAATCGGTGGTGGTCAAGCTTGCACACTTGAACGTATACATAGTTGCATTTTGAACTTCATTTGCGCGCTTTTTGCTGAACATCCCGTACTAGTTTAATGAATCGACACCCAATAGTAACTACCCATCGTTGCTGTTAGTTGAGTGCATGTTTCGAGCATACACAAAACAGACCAAGATAGCTCAATCTCCAATGATACGCAATCATTTCATGTACAACGACGTCCTGCTAACTTGTTTGAAAGGGGTCTGATCGCAGACGTTCGCCAAAGCACCACGGATTATAGCCCCACTTTGGACTATCGCCTTTCCATCTAACTAAAACATTATTTTGGGAGCCGCCTAGAACCTTCTGTCTACTAACCTTATTTCCAGTCGCGGTTTCCACGTACTCCTCCCGGCAACTTACAGCAAGCTCAAATTACCTACCAAATGAAGTCCACAATACAGCATGGGATGATATGCGACTTTCTTCTCGTTCGACGTCGTATACCCTAACCGGGATGATACACAAACTCACGCACCTGCACTCGCCACGTTTGTAGAAGCTTTGCGCGCAAGTTGAAAACGAGCAAACCTGGACAGCTGACGATAGCGCTGGCCTCCGGATAGGTCTCAGCAAGTCAGATAAGAATTGCTGGGAATATGCAATTAGGGATTCGCCGGTTGCGATATGCGCCGCCGGTATTTGAACAACTCAGTCGGTTGTTTGCGACCCGAAATGAAATGCACATAACCAAAGACTGTTTGCGACGCACGAGAAGCATCCTTGCAATACACGAGGGGCACCGACAAAGCGCTTATCGTCTCCGTATCAACAATCCGTGCCAGGCACGGCAAATCCCTCGCGAAACGAAAGGTAGTTGTTATAGACGAAAACTAGTTTCAGCTAGGTCCTCCCCGTATGCACTAATTACACATGCCACCACTCAAACGCTCATATGTTTTCAGATGTTCATCTACACAACCATTTCACTATTGCAGGACTGCGTGTCCGTTATTTTCGCCTTCCACTTGAGTTCGCTAGTTTTGTTATATGTGTATCTTTTTTTTTCTCTTTTCACGATCGCTTTGTACTCTAGCCTGAACTTATCACCAAACTTTAAACGAGTTCTCCAACCTATTCTTTCCGCCACTCTTTCCGAACTCCCTAATGACCATCTGGCCTTGGCCACGATTTTAAACCGACTGTCTTTTCTTCCAATAGCAAACAGTATATTTTCCGTTGTTTCGCCGTAAATTAACGATTTAACACAGCTCCTTATAGCGTTCAATAGCAGATTTGCACTCATGTTCAACATTAACTCGGCGTTATTAATCCGATGCGTATGCAGTTAGATTTTATTTTTATTCACTGAATGTATGTAAAAAGTGATTTATGTCAAATCTATGACAATTTGTACGCCGCACGTTCTCTCCTCAAGTCACTTCACGTGTGCCTCACCACATAACACAAACGCCACCATTTCCCACTGCACCAAATTACTATGGTCGGTCGATCCATGGTCGATCTCGATAAAATCGTTTTTCAAATTGAAACTAACTCGCAACGAGACTCACGTCGTTTGCCAATGTCGAACTTAATAAGGAATATTCGCAGGTATTTTCACTTTCACGCAAACTTTTCTTGAAATTCAGCAAGGAGAAAAGCGCGCGCCCGTCTCGACACCTTCTCGCGGCCACGACCGCCCAAACTTGGCTTCTCCTCACAGCGACCCAAAACAGACCGTCCGAAATCAAGCGCTGCATCTCGCAAGGCGCGATCGAATCGCAAAAAAAAAAACCGTTAGAAATTTGTTGCTTCATGAATTCAATAATAAGGTCGCCGGGGACGTACGGTACCTTATTATTGTTCAAATTGAATTACATTTTCAATTTGAAAATGTCGTAGCGTCTCCGAACACATACAGTGTGTGTCAGAGGTATGGGTCCAGTAATTTTTGAAATAAAAAAAATAAAAAAAATTACTGGATGCTACACTTGGTTGTCATGTACCATACCCTTGTATAAATCGTGAAAAGACGCCCATTTTGTAAAGTCGCCGTTGAACCTCGGCACCTTGATGCGTTCCAGGGGAATGATTCGCTCGGCGATCGACCCTTGAGGGACTGGCTTCGCACAATCTACCATATACCCCCTGATTTGTTGACGGAAGAGCACTAGATGCTCCTCGAAAAGTTGCTCTACTTCATCGTACTCCGTCAAATAATCTTTCAGCAATCCCGCGTTGTGGCTCTTGCTTTGGACGACATCAAAATGAACCTGCTCGCATGCTTTCCATTTGGATTCAAGCGCCTCTCCCTTGGCTTCGAAATACTCCTTGCAGTACCTCGATTTCGAATCCTTCTTAAAGTTCCGGACGAAGCGATGAACCTCCTCAAGATTGAATTTCTGCGTGTCGATTCCTGTTGCTGGATTGACCTGTATTCCGCCTGCAGGCATGTTGCTGTTGTACAATTTACGTACGGCGACCTAGCAATAATCAAATGATTTCGACCGATAATCCGGTTCGAAGACCTAATGTAATGTCAAGTAATTTATAAAATTGCTGATCTGCTAACGAGCAATGCTACTAACCCTAAAGTTATAGCAGGTAATGGAAAGAATAAACAATGTGTGTTAATACCTTCCAGGTCTTTATTCAAAAAGACATAATCATATACGTTTACTCAATTTATACTAAAACAAAAATTGCTTATTCTACGAAAACCTTATTACATTAATTGACTAAAGTACATTCGATTCGAATTTGCAGAATTTGCTGATTTGCAGTTATTGCGTTAAATTCGAATGGAATGTACTTTGTTGATATGATAATTATTTGCTTTAATAGGTGAATGTGCGTTACCATATGGATACTGTTGCAGGTACCCAATTAAGACGTCCGTATTGTTATACGATCAAACAGCAAAAGAGAACGATTTATTCAAGTAATAATCCAACGGAACAATATTTAAGAAAAACAAGTTCTACAAACAAGTTGAATTAGTGTATAAACATAGTTATAGTATATAGGCGGTCATTTCATTTCAACACTTCCACTTAATTAAAATATGACAGATTTTAATTACAAATTGAAATGAGATTTAATTAATTTTCATCTTTACGAATATATCAAATTCAGTAATGGAGTACATCAAATTCAAAATAAACTTCTCCAAAAGTTGCTCAAAAGTTAAATTCAAACATATTTCAAATTCGTTTAAATATTTTAGTCAAATTTGAAGTTAGTCCCATTCGGGTTGTACAAAAGTGATGTTTTGGTCCTGGAACAGCTTTTGTGAGTGCATCTGTTACCATATACTTCGTAGAAATATACTCGATGTTAATTAGCGATGATGCTAAGCACTTGCGAACATAATGATATCGTATATCGATGTGTTTTGCTCGAGAAGTGTAGGCATCATTTTGTGCCAAGCAAATTGCTGACTTGTTATCGCATTTGACGATAACTGGCTGTTTGAAACTTATTCCTAGCTCTCGCCCGAACTTTGTAAGCCATGTCGCTTCTTGAGCTGCTTCTGTTAGTGCCATGTACTCGGCTTCACAGGTTGATAGAGCCACAGTATGCTGACGATGACTTCTCCAGGAAATAGCTGCGTCACACATGTTAAAAACATAGCCCGTACATGATTTTCTGCTGTCGAAATCGCTTGCCCAGTCCGCATCAGTATAGCCGATTATATCGGTGTTTCCGTTACTACAAAACTTTAATTTATAATTAATAGTAGATTTCAAGTACCTCATGATTCGTTTCACTGCACTCTCCAATGTGCAGCTCCGTAGCAGTTGTTGTATCTGCTTACGTCTTCTACGGCGAAGGCGATATCTGGCCGAGTCCCTTGCACGAGATAGAGTAAAGAACCAACAGCAGCTTGATAAGGAATTTTCGCTATTGCTTCCTTTTCTTCTTCAGGTTTTTGCGATATATGCTTCGATAAACGTTGATTTGGATCCGAGGGAGTTGATATGCCATTACAATTTGACATATTGAACCTTTCCAAAATTTCTTTGGTATACTGCTCCTGATCTAAATAATAGTCCCCATTTGACTCATCGTATGTAACTCGAAGACCGATACAGCTTTTTACACGTCCTAAGTCTTTCATTTTTAATTTTTCACAAAGATAATTCTTTAGTTTTAGTTTTTCCGACTCATTTTTCCATAGTATTAACAAATCGTCAACGTAAACGGCGACAATTAAAGAAGGCACACCAAACGACTTTTTGATGTAAACACAAGGATCAGTTTCGGAACGAACCAGTCCAAAAAATTTTAAAGTATCATCTAGTTTGAGATTCCATTGACGGCTACTTTGTTTTAGGCCATACATGGCTTTATTTAACTTACACACACGCGATGTACCGTCACTTGCTCCTTCAGGTTGATACACAAAAATATCTTCATCTAAGTTTCCTTGGAGGAAAGCTGTAATGGCATCCATTTGATCAATCTTGAATCTATATTTAGCAGCAATTGCTATTAGTAAACGAATCGAATTATATCTAATGACCGGTGAAAACGTTTCCGTGTAGTCAATTCCATACATCTGAGAACAGTCTTTGGCTACTAATCAAGCTTTAAAACGTAATATTTTTCCATTTTCGTCGCGCTTGGTCTTAAACACCCATTTGGTTTTTAGCGCTTTTCGCCCTGACGGAAGATTCACCAAGTTTTATTTTCTGCAAATGAGTTAAGCTCATTTTCCATGGCTTCCTGCCACTGAAGTTTGTATTGACTGTTCATTGCTTCGTCTAAATTAGTCGGATCGGAGTTTTCAGTAACTAATAAAGATACGAAATTTACATTATTTTGATCACGTATTCGCTCTGATCGACGCAAAATTTCTGGAAGAACACTTTCATCGGGAATATAATCAGGATCATTTTCCTCATTATCAGCGAATGATAACGATTTTTCCGCTCCGAGTGAAGGCGACGGCACCGAAGGTGAAGGTTGATCAATTGAATTTAAGCCACTCTGCAATTCAGTTTTTGATTTCCCAATGTAATTGAATCGCATTTAAGTGTCTCTTTTTCGGGATTGAGATTTTCATTGCTTTTATACGTTTTTGTATAGCTAATATCTTCCATTATTATGACATCCCTACTTTTTGAGATCTTCCCAGTATCCGGATCAATTTGTCGAAAAGCTTTTGTGTCATCACAGTAGCCCATAAACAGCATCCTATTTGATTTCGGATCCCATTTTCTCCGTAGTTGAGCTAGTATATGCATCATAGTAGGTGAACCGAATATTTTTAAATGACTCAAGTCTACAGGAGTATTTGTCCACAAAAATTCCGGCTGCTTTCCTGTTGCCGATGCATAGGATCGATTTATTAAATATACTGCTGTATTAACAGCTTCAGCCCAAAATTTTGTCTCTAAACCAGCATCAAAAAGTAAACACTTTGCGCGTTCAATGATAGTCCGATTCATTCTCTCCGCTACTCCATTTTGTTGGGGTGTATATGGCATCGAAGTTTCATGCCGTATTCCACATTTTTCAAACAACTGTTTGAATCTACTATTTACATATTCCGTGCCATTATCGGAACGAACTGTTTTAATCGAATGATTAACTTGATTTTCTGCTAGAGCTTTAAATATTAAAAACCTTAAACGCTTCATCTTTCGTCTTTAGAAAATAAACGAAAACTTTTTTCGTATAATCATCGATAAAAGTGATGAAATATTTGGCACCACCAATCCAAGGCGTTTGCATATACCCGCAAATATCAGTGTGAATTAGTTCTGATGGCCGCGATGTTTTGGTTTCACTTAAAGGGAAAGGAAATCGAGTTTGTTTCGCACGAATACTTACTTCACAAAACGGCGTTGAACTCAATTTGTCTTCAAAAAGATTATATTCTATATTTATTTTCCGAAGATCACTAAAGTTTAAATGTCCAAGTCTCCTATGCCATGTAAGAAAGCCATTATTTTTATTTGCGAGAAGAGCTAATGTTTTACTTTTTGCAATTTATATGTACCATTAATTAATTTAGCTGTAGCAATTAATTGGCTTCGCTTGTTGAAGATCTTACAACCGATTTCGTTAAAAACCACACGATTGCCGTTTCGAACTATTTTTGCCACGGACAAGAGATTAGCTGACAATTCCGGCACACACAAAACATCATATACTTCCACTGAATTTCCATTAATGTTTAAAGTCAAGTCACCAACGCAATCTACTTTCATTGTAGCGTTATTAGCTACAGTTATTTCATTAACTGTGGCAGCTCGCTTATTTAGTAGATGATTTGAATATGCGGTCATGTACTGAGATGCACCACTATCTACATACCAGTCTTTGTATGCGAAAGATCGAGAAAGAAATACAGCACTAAATGCATTTTTCTCCGGATTTGAATTATTTTTTTCCTTTTTCCAACATTTGTTTGTGCTATGATTAGTTTTGTTACATATTTTGCAATGCTTAACCGGTTTTTTATATTTTTTACTGTTAGACAAAAACGCTTTTGTTATGTTTTTGGAGCTATGATTTACTTCGATTAGTCGAGTTTCAATAGAATCACTATTAATATTAATACCAGAACTTTCTATGCCCATGATAAATGTTTTGTAATCTTCGGTAAAGCCGGCCAATAAAAAGCACCCGATCCACTCATCATTTATAGGAAAACCTATACTGGCAAGCTTATTTGATGTACCAGTGATTTCACTAATGCAAGAATCCATTGAAGAAAAATTTTCTAATTTACTTGTAATTAGAGTACGAATTAACGTTATTTTTCTGCTTAGACCTTTGTCTTCGTACATGGACTTAAGTTTTTGCCATATTTCAAAAACCGAACCGCACTTTTCAATATGGGATTGATTGTTAGCACCATAAACGCTCTGGCATTTTTTAATTTAGCCCTCGCTTGCTCAAGAGTTTCACTCGCACAATCCGTATCACTTTTAGTTAGACACTTTTCTAAATTATTTAGTTCGAAAATTGCACGGATCGCGAACGACCAAGTTTGAAAATTTTCCGAGCCTTTCAGCTTCTCGATAGAAGCTATGTCTTTCAAACTCATGGCTAATTAATTAAGCTGTAAAAAAAAACAACTAAGCTCCCTGCTAAAGATTTTTGATCTAAGCCAAGAAAACAATATTATTATATTATTAATTTGATACTTAGCTACAGCGTTTCTCTTGGCCCATAACCTGTTGCAGGTACCCAATTAAGACGTCCGTATTGTTATACGACCAAACAGCAAAAGAGAACGATTTATTCAAGTAATAATCCAATTAATTCACATTATTCAGGAAAAAAATATATAACTAGAATGCATATACTTTGGTAAACTTGAATTTCGGGCTCCTGGGAATTTTTAACACTAATTTTTAGCATCGTGACGATTTAATGGAACGAGAAAACTGAATTTACCATATTTAATGCAATCCAAAATTGCCTTAATATTGGAATATCTAACTTTGCATTTTATTTCACTTAATATTTCGCTTTTTCTGCAACATTAATAGCACTTTTCACTAGCACTGGGATTTCCTGGGAATTCCTGGGAATCGTAGACAAAGAATAGAAGATCCACTATATATCCTTTGTTCCCTTGAAAACACAAAGGTGTAGTACTAGTTCTAATGTACTTTTGGTCTGCAGCAAAATCATTGGCAGCAGGTAGGTTTGCAGCAGGGATTGATCGGTCGACAACGGTTTCGTTCGCTGGGGGTAGGCTTACAGTTAACATTTTCAAAATACTCTAGCCTAAAGCGCATACTTGTTGAAATGAGGCAGGATTACATCATGTTTTCAAATGTTAGGTATGTTCACGTACTCTATGCATTGCGATGAAGTCGTTTTTGTACGCTGTTTGACTGAACATTGAAATCTTTTATGAAAAAGCATGAGATTTCAATTGAATCTGAGCTAGTGCTAGATCCTGAAAAGTGTCAAACGGTGTGGCGCGAATATATATTTTCAAAATGCGCCGCAAAGAAAATATCGCGCAATGTTATTATGAAAATTGAATATTTTTGTGGAGATACTTTATTACTGCTTAAGATGAATTGATAATCACTATGATTGTTTCATAATCAGGCAACTGTCACTTCTCCCACATGATTCAGGAAGTTTCAGTCGATGACCGCGACTGAAAGCATACTGTGATGATGATGGCCAAAATTGGAAATAGATGAGTGCCAGATTATTCCGAAATCTAAATTTAAATGCTAAAAATAATGCTAGATGCTAACTCTGAATTTCTAATGCCGTTTTGGGAAAAATAATGCCAGATCTAGCATTCAAAATGCTAAAATGGCAGCATTTCTGGCGGCGGCATCTGTTGCTATGATGGCGTCTGTTGTTTTGATAGTAGCAGCGGCGTCTGTTGGTGTAGTGGCGGCGACGTCGGTTGCTATGGCGGCATCTGTTGGCGTAGTGGCGGCGGTGTCTATTACTATGGCGGCATCTGTTGGTATAATATCGCTGGCATCCATCTTGGCTTTCTGCCATGCGATATACGTATTCTCCATTTTCATCACCTTCTCCTGCAGCAGTGGCGGCTCGTGTCTTTAAGACTCGGGGAAGCAGATATATTTTTGCATAGTTTTCCAGAATAAACAAGTAGGAATTTCAGCGCAGCAAATACATCAAAAGTTGCATTCAATTTCCAATTGTTTGACTCAGTGACTTTTCTACTCATTATAATCACCATCAATCTCAGTAACATTTAAATGATGCAAAATTACAAACTACAATGCAAGGTATTGCAAATTAGAACTATTTTTTTAAATAAAAATTGCAATTTGTGGTCCTGGTCACCACGAATCTATAAAGTACCTTTTTCTATTCAAATAGTCTAAGAGAAAAATATACCGCTGTAGATATTCTATGGTGAAATTCAATTTTAAGACAAAATGAATTAAACCTTCGGCAAACAACGTGAAAATAATTCCTCGCCCATACAAGGTGGGGTTAGAATTACCTCATAAAGCATTTTATCTATTCTGTGTATACATATATTAAACAGAACGTGCTCAAATATTTCTTTTATTCTTTGTATCAACAAGCAATAATAAAACACAAAGCATTTATTTAAAAAAATACTTTCATACCTCTTCCATAAAATCAGCTCCATGTCTTTAGGATTTGGGGTTGAAATAACCTCACGTTGTATGCCGAACGTGAACACTCTTGTACTATTTAAGTGAAAAGCGAATATCTCTCTTTAATCATTCGTATACTAACTTACGAACTTTCAGCCAAACAAACAAACAGACAAATCAGAAGAATTTCAATCTACAGCAAACATTAGACTCTTGAACTCAGTAATAAATCCATTACAGAAACGAAACATACAAATAACATCTTATGTTAAACAACGAATTCATTACAGTATTCATACATACAAATAACATCCTAAACTCAGTCACCCAAAGCATACCAGCTCCAAGTTCTGTAGCGAAATAGAAACCAAACAGAGTACGCTACAAATCGTGCTGCGTCCATTCACAAATATTTCTGGGCCATTTAGCGGCTGAATAAGCGAGGGGTTTTTGATTTTCTCTACTCAGGAAGACGCGGTGAGCTGAGCAGCGTCCGCGCTGCTATTCGGGAACATTCATAGCAAAGTGTTTACGACCATTGATTGCGTGATGCTTGCAATGGGGTGTATGCACACATCATGGTATGTGCATTGAGGCAAGATCACTTTAGTGTTCTGTGTAGCATATTTCAATGCGCTGCAATGAACTGAGCGTTCTGGCTTACAGTGGTACGACATGCTTGAGGTTTTCACTTAAACGCAAGATATCCGATCGCGTTGCTGTAAAACTACTTGTAAGGCACTTTTCCTGTGAGAACTATCTCGTGTGTGAGATGAATAGTGTTTTGAGTTTCGTAAATTTTTTTATTGATGTTGGATGCTAATTCATATAAAATCAATTGATTTGCTTTGAATTTCAATATGTATTGTTAAGCTATTTTTCTTGTATAGGGAATATTTAGCAAGGGAAGCACTGCTTCCTTTGCGTACAACGACGAACCGCCCCTGTCCTGCAGTAGCATAAGCTCGTGCTTCTACTCATGAGGCACATCTGTCGTTCCACCACTTCGTTTTCTATTTCCATCCGCCTCAATTCCCGTACCGAAGCCTCTTCATTCCACTTGATATCAGCTACATCGGAGTATGGCGACTCGCACTCCTTTGTCGATGCCGGTGTTTCGCACTCGCGATTCTCGGACTTGCACCAGCTTCTTCGTATTCTTCATCGGTCGCAATCGCCGCCGCGATTTTCTTATTCGATTTCCGTGACATTTCGCGCGTGCCTTTACCCCACATCTGAGTTGTAAAGACCAACGTAAACGAATGCTAAAACCAAAGTAAAACGAGTTAGGTTATTATTCGATTGTTTGTTTATTCGTATATTATAGTACACGCTGTGATCACTTGATGATCGCTCGATGTCTTCACAAAGCCTGACTCAGACCATGGCCTTCTCAGACCCACACATGTAGAGGCGTAGCCCACTTCACTTGGCATTTGACTCTTGTTGTACTTCCACTCGGGTAGAATGTCTTTGCAGCGGCGTTCAAGCTGGAGGCGGATTCTGTCTTACGCTACTTACATTTATGTATTTTTATAATAACCGCAAATTTTCGGCATAGAAAATCCATTTAAATACTAGTAGAGGCATGCAAAACATAACAGCGTAAAGAAATATTTCACAGTTACAAAGCATAGCAAATAAATTGTGACGTTATAAGAAAAAATGTGTATTAATTAATTCATTTGACTAGCCATTTTTATTCCATAAGCATACAACAAAATTTCACTATACTTTTTAAACTTTCGAATACCATATCAAAATTGTCTTGAACATTTATATTACCGAACTCGAACTTTTCTAATTTCTATAATCATATGTATGTATCACAAATGCTCATATTATATACTAAAACTAGATTTAATTGTACCTTTGTCGACGCTGGCCAGATGGCTAACTCCACTGAGGTTGGTGTCAATAAACATATCGAAATATTGATAGCTTTTGATTTAAGTAACAAACTCGACGATTTAGTTTATAGTTCAGTTAATATTTAAAATTACCGAGACCTTTGTTTGTACGGAAGTTGATTATTTTGGAAAACTTATGTCCTATTTTTTCACTGAACCAAAAGAATCGTAAACTTTTCATAAATCAATAAGATGATAAAAGTACTTTCATAAAATGTTCATAAAATGCCGAATCGTGTTCACTCGAAGCGTGTCACAAGCTACTAGACGAAGCCTAAGAGAAGCATAGTGCAAACGAATAGATTAGCTAATGCAGTATTTATTTTATTTTGTTGCATTTTGCTTACTGCGCTCCACTTGATTTAGCTTCCGTGCGTAACGAAAACTTGTTTCTTCATAGTGCTGCGCCTGCAATGATTTCATTTCATATGACACAACATGTAAATGACACGTACTTATTTTTTCCTTTTTCCTATATGGATGGTTTTTTTTTCTTATCTATTTATTTTTAGTTGCCATCGATTTGATCGTGCAACATATTCGTGATTTCCTAAACAATAGAAGACCGGAAGGATGTCATGGTGGAACATATGCAACTGCCGCTTTAGGTGTCAGTGCTACGTCGGCACTTTTAGGTAAGATCATGGCAGCTAATGTGAGACCGCATTGAGACTAATGCGTGGGAATATGTGGAAAGCGTTACGATCAAAAAACCACTGTGTAACTTTTCCTATCGACAGAAAAGACGAAAATGATTTGCTTTATTAAAACTGTAACCCTCTGTTTATTTCCCAAAAAATTAATCGAAATTAATTTAGCGAACAATACTCACACTGCGATTATCCCATCACACCAGAGCCCATATCAAGATTAACCCTTTTCAGAGCGCATGGCATTGACCTCAAAAAAGGTCTTCTAATTTTGATTTGAGTTGGAAACTAATGATACTGATTAAATGCGTTGCTTTTTAAGCACGTTTCTTATTTAATACTTATATTACATTATTTTATTTACATTTCGAATCGAACGCTGTGCTATGAACGTAATGACACCAAAGAAACAAGTCAAAACCTCGCTGCTATTAGACGCCTCTCGACCCTTTGCAAAGAGGTTTCCATGCAAAGTAATATATTTTTTGATAAAAATCATACTTTAGGTGATGCAAAACATTAATTACACATATAACGTGATTGATATCTTTAGGAATGAGATGTTACACGGATGATAGCTTTAAAAATGAATTTCATATTAATATTTGTAAAAGAAAACGAACGTAACGTTATGTTTAAATGATTTCATATATGCTTTGAAAAAAATTTGAATATTTTTTGTTTACAATTTAAAAGGATAGCAGAAGAAAATATAATGAAAATGATATTATTTTAATGTTATTGAATGTACATATTCACAAAGACGTAATATGTAACGAATGTTATAAAGATTTTATTTTTTGAATTTATTTTAATTGTGTGTTTACTCAATAAGAAAGTAATGATTGTAAAAGAATTTAATATAAAATGTTAAAATAAAAATGAATAAAAAATTTGATTGTTTTCAATGGATTAAGTAATTTGAAATACGGATGGAAAGTTTACATAACGAGTAATTGAATTGGACAGTGCTTTATTGAGTGACGATCGTTTTAACTAGAGAGACCGTTCTAATAGTTGACCATGGCCATGGTCTCGGCTGCTCACTAGTTTCAAATTGGAATACGAATCATAAGTTCTTCAGAGCAGAGATTCCGTCATGTTAGAGCCGGATCTGACCGTCAGATAAGTATACTTTAGACAGTATTTTATTTATTTCATGACATTTCAATTCAGTCCAACTATGACGAATTCACGTAATCAACAGATTCTGGTGAAATAATTTTTGAATGTGAGTAGTAGTAGTAAGTAGTATCTTAGTACTAAATTTTAAGGTAAGCCCCTAGCTCTGAATATTTACCTTTCTTTTGCAAATTTTTCAACATTTCTGTGGCCAAATTAATGGTGCGATGATTTGGGCAACTGCTGATATGAAAGGATTATTAGTTCTATGAATAGTTTTTGAGTTAAAAAAGAGTTTTTATCCGTTTCAAGCTTAACGGAGTGAGTTCATCATCATCATCGTGGCACTACAGTACCTATCGAGCCTTGTAATATACCGCTTCCAGGCGTCTTAGTTCAATGGCCGCGTCTTCCAATTCGGTCCTCCCAACGCTTGCGTGGCTGTCGGACTGATCTTGCTCCGACCGCTGAAAACCTATGCCTCATGAGCTTGTGGAGCTATTTGTTTCTATAGCGCTGGGCTGTATATCCCACCACTTTTCAGTTGCCGAATTTAGTGCACCTTTACTCGTTGATAAAAATGGTGTTAGGCGGGGAAGCTAGTTCAGTTTCCACAGAAGATGTGCACTCGGCTTCCACCGTCTTGCATCGAAAGTTGTGTACATCGAACTTACGTCTTGAGCTTGCTCTGATTTCATAAGTGAGCGAAGTTCGGCTTCGATATAAGCCGATACTGCAATTGGTCCCGCCGAAAGATTGCAGACCCAGAATACTGGATTTAGAATGCAATCGATATGATTAAAGATGCAGCCAACCAGGGATGTTTTTTATGGATACTTCGATGCATGCAACAAGTGAACCTTATTTTCACTGCTTCAGATCGCACACAATCTTTTGTTGACGACAGGTTCGAAGTCGATTATCAGCTCCGGATCTAGGGGGGACAAGCCAGAGCCCCGGGCGGCAGAATCAGAGGGCGGCAAATTCAAGCTTAGCAGACGAATACACCACTCAGCACTATCGCAACTTTGCGATGACTGAGACGCGCAGTATAGTAAAATAATAAATAAATATAAGTAAAAATTGCTTATTTCGGAAAACTAACACTGTGGATCCTTAGTGTGTTAGTTAGACTTATAGTAGGTTATTATCAATAAACACACAAAGCACTTTAAATATAAACATAAATCGCCGAGGGCGATTAAGGAAACGAGCTGATTTCCGTACAAGGCACCTCCATACTGGTGAAGTGAACCTATCAGCTATAGTCTTTAGGATGCTGTTGGGACCGTTCTGTGTTCTATGGATCAGGGATATAGTTTTGTTCCGAATGACGGCTGCAAAACCATCATTCTGGCGCTCCAAAAACATCTCATCATCATCCTAAAGATATTATTATATTGGGCGCGCAAGGTGTCCAGCGATCTTTTGGCATATCTGGCCGACATGTTCCCTGTGTAAAAGCTCTGGCAATATGCCTGGAAAAGCCTTACCTTAACTTGCTTAGTACAACAGGAAAATCTGCGAGCCAACATATTACCTCTGACTGCCAAAGACCTGCGCTTCCTTTCAATATCAGCATCGTCTTTAAGATCGTTGGCATGGCAATGATATACCCTATAGTACTTTAAGCACATAAATTATTCTCTTCGGGGCACGAGGCATAGATAGGACAATAATTGCACTCGCCCGGTGTCCGCGAAACTCACGGTCGCGCGGCGGCTGGTTCAGTGGCAGTGTGCAAGTGAAACGCACTCACATTTGAGGGCAGTTAGCGTCCTTTGGAAAGGGATGCAGCTATATTTAGACAGGTATATTGTTATGGATGCTGCATTGTATCTATCAACAAACTGTCTTTCTTTTCATGGGTCCCACGAAACCCCTAGCAACCTCATCACACAATGCTCTCAGCCTGGTCAAGGGAACTTCTTGAATTTAATTTTTCTACTCTTCAAACATAATTCAACTCTTAAGTTTCAATGAAAAAACTTAAAAAAAGGGACAAATATCACATTTATCAAAGACAATACAGTATGAAATTATTGGCATAATGGGAAAAACAGGTAGAAATAGCATTCCAAACTACATCAAAGAAGACAAATACTACACAATAATGTTCGTCTGCACTCCAGATGTATCGCACACAGAACTCATGAGCAAGGTAATTCACTATGTAAAAAAAAACTGGTGATGTGTTTGAAATAAAAGAAAGTTTCATTGATTTCATAGAAGTTGCTGGAGAGACAGGAAAGTACATTGGTCAACAGATTGTGGAAAAATTCACAGTTCATGGTTTAGATATTAAACCATGTCGTGGCCAATCTTATGATAATGGGTCCAATATGACTGGCACCTATAACAGAGTGCAAGCCAGGATTGCAGAAAAGAATGAGCTGGCAGTGTTCGAACCGTGTTCGGCTCACTCCTTAAATTTTGCCGGTGTCCATTCTGCCTCATCATGCCCGGAAGCAATAAACCTACTTGGAGTAATTCAAAAAGTTTATTACTTTTTTGTCGAAGTACGAGGCAGGCCATCTCTTAAGTGCTTTAAATAATTTTAAATTTATTCTGAGCTTGACGGTTTGGGCAAATATTCTCCGCAAAATCAATAGTAAAAAAGTAAATATCGAAATTCAAAAGGAAGATATAATCCTCGTGCGTTCCGATAGATGGCCCGATGAAAATTTTGCAAAAAATGAGAGAAAATTCAATCGAATATTGGATAGAGAAATCTAAAGAAGTTGCTGGAAAAAATGGCGTTGAACCTATTCTGCCAAATAAACAAATTCCAAGGTGCAAAAAAACAATTTGATGAGATGTCTGATGAAATTCGAATACTTCATCCTGTTCAACTCTTTGCTAAGGCAACAATGATGGTATTTGATCGAATCTTATCGGAAATTAAAAAGAGGTTTGATAGTGCTACCACGTTCAATTTGAATATTGCATTTCTCAATGGAACTGAAACCTTGAATAAGTCAACTAAAAAACTACAGAAGCATGGAGCAGACCTTGGACGAAAACACGAGCAAGATTTAAACACAGTTGAATTCTGCTAGGAACTCTATGTTTTTAAAAAGCAAACTCCACTTTTATTTGGACATATAAAAAATGCTAGGGCTTTCAATCTTTTGCAACAGATCTATATGCATCATTTGCAGGATGCTTTTCCTGATACTTGTATTGCTCTGTAAGTTTACACTATGCTTCCTACTACATCCGCAAGCTGCGAGCGATGTTTTAGCAAACTTAAATTTATTAGAAATTATCTAGGATTGTCGATGAGCCAGGAACGTTTGTCGAGTCTCGCAATATTAGCAATACAAAATCGAACTGCTCATGAGATTAATTATGACAAGGCCATAGATTTGTTTGCAGAACAAAAGGCTCGAAGATTAAAGTTGTAACTTCAATGTGCATCATAATAATTACTTTTAACCTCACATTTTATTTCAGACCCTATCCTGTCCTATCCTAACTAAAATATATATTCGACACGTTCATGTATTTTTGGAAAAAATATAGGTATAACATATGTACAAAAAATATATATTTTTTAACAGAGAAAGAGCAGCGCTAGACCGGTCGTTGTGGCGTTCTTTGGGGGAGACCTATGTCCATCAGTGCGCCGATTATGGCTGAAATGATGATGATGATAAATGTAAAAATATTGGTGGGCGGGGCGGCATTTTTCAGCCCCGCCTCCAAAAAATTCAAGATCCGGGGCTGTCGATTATGTGTAGTTTAATTATTTTTTTGTCTAAGATGAGGCTACCCAAAAGTCGTGACTTCCTGATGACTTTCAACTTTTGAAGATTGTGCACGTTGTGTCTATAATCTCAGCTCCAAACAGTCTCGTTTCCTTGATAGCGAGAATATTTACTTTACAATACGTCACCTGTTTCAGAAGCGCCTGTACAGGGTTCGCAAATTCCGGGTCCCAATAAAGTAGTCCATATTTCGTTCACGTGGTCATTTCCGTTGATTCGATTCAAGTATTCGAAGCGAAGTAGCATTAATGAATAAATGTTATGGGAATGGGCTATTGGTGCAAATGCCAATCCAAAGGATCAGTCGGGCTTGTTATGACCTTAATTCTGATGTCGCGATTTGTAAAATTTTGCGAATTTCGAACTGTGGACGGAATTTGATTTCTATTTTAAGCTGCTAAAAACTTCACTCGAGTATGCTAATTCGATTACAGATTTCCAAATATTTCTAATAAAGTGTCAACACAACGATTTAAAAACCATTCATATTTAATAGATCGAAATAAATCCAATAGTTAAGGAGAATCTTATAAGATGGTAATATCACGAATTTTAAAATTAGCGACGAAATTACGAACTATAAAACAGGCTGTCTGCTACCAAAGAAAAAACTTGAAACAAAAAAAAATCTGCCTCCAGCTCACAGAGAAACTCGACCACAAATTAACTAGCGGCTTAGACGAATCGCCTTCGATTTCAATTCCATAGTTAATGGATTCTCGAGCAAATAGTGAATCATAATCCGAAAGAAAAATATCGTATGAAACCGATACTGGAATTTGAATCATAATACGCCCTTTGGTTAATGATTCCGGTTTAAGGCGCAGTAAATTCGTCATCACCCTCCTCCGTTAGCAACATTCATAATATGAAATATCTTGAAGGATCCCGGTAGAAATCCAATCTGGAATCGTTGGTTAGGAGCTGTAAGTGTTATCAGCAGGAATTTCTGGGGATTTAAATTGCCTCTTCGGTGACGAGAATGATGCACCCATGTTCCATACTACCATTTGGCTGCCTAACTATAGAATTACGCCAGTGTTTTCTCATCAGAAAGACTTGTGTTCAATATTGTGTAGTATAATCCAGCATGTAATTAATCGGTTTAAAATAACGCCAAAATCTACGAAATTAAAGCGTCTTATAGATATGAGTAAACATTAAGTGAGACAGCACCGAACTTTCCTAGTAGAAGTTTTGTTCAAGTCAAGGTAAGCGTTAATCTGTTACAAGTATCATTTTTCAATAGTTTTAAGTGCCCAATTTTTTCTCTTGCTAAATAACCTCTTCAAAGCGTTCACCCGATTATAATATAAACCAAGCTTATTTCTTAGGACACCAAAATAATACAGATTGAGTATTTTGCTAAACATTGCCTGGTTTTGTACTGAAAACAACAAACTGACTTACGCTGGCACCTATATGTACTAGACAGATTCTGTAAATTTGGTGGAATTATAAATTATTTCGTTCCTTGATTTGTTTAACACATAGAGCCGTTCAATTCAAAAGTTGAAAAAAAAACATTGAATAATAAAATGTATACAAATATATATTGAAGCAATTATAAATGAGATATCCAATCACATAAAAGCAGTTATATAAATGTCTCGAATTATCTTATATCCTAATAGTTTTTCATCATTTGACATTGTCTTTCCATTTTTATCCAATTTAAGAATTGAGGAAATTTTAATTTGACATTATAGAGACTTCCAGTCTTTTGCAAAGCTATCTACAACTGATAGATATCGTATTTAGTCTCTTGTTTTCTTCCCTCAAATGTGTTTATTAATGTATCTACGAAATATTAGTTTTTAGTTGCAATTTATCATGGAATCATACCACTAATTTCGAAAATATTGTTAACTCAGTTGACTGAACGATTTTTAAAAGCTGTTCGTCATATATCACTATATTTTATCATTAATCTAAATGCAGTAAACTATTCACTGAATAATGCTACAAATATAAAGATTTTTGCAGTTTATATGATTTATATATAAAATCGATGTTGTAGAAGTCTGTCACCGTACAAATTATAGAAATACAAAAAAAATATAAGAATATATCGCAGTTCACAATACTCATATGCAGTAAAACAAATAAGACCACCTACGAAACAATTTGCTAATAATTCACTAAAGTTATAATTTATGATTCTTAAATTATAGTTCAGTTTTGTGATATCACTGTGATTTAAATAAGAAACAAAATGTGGGAAGATGTATTCTTAGCGTGTGCAGTTATGTATCACTAAACGGTATAGTCGTTCATGTCGATGTGACGTCTGTAGCAATAGGCATTTAGCCGAACTGGTTTCCATTTTTTCTGAAAAATAAATGGGACGTACTATTAGATAGATATTCTATTCGTTGTCATGGTTATCATGCAAAATAAACACAACAAAAACTGCCGATTTTTAGCTTAACAATTTGCGGAAATCGCATAGTGTTGAAATTAGTTATGAGGTGTTCAAATCTAACATTTTTATGTCTAAAGTAAAAATTTAATACAATTCTGGTTTCTTGCTATGCTGCCTAACTAAGCATAAACGTTCTATCTGCATTTTTCTCATTTTTGAGTTAACGCCGGTTTCGAAAACTACATACTCTATTACATCATTTTGTAAAAGTTGATATTTGAGCAATCTATCTTTTGTGGAATTATGTTAAAATCAATATCGAAAAATACACTCTCCATATACTTCCAGTACAAATCAAAATATAAATCATTGAATATATCGAAAGTACTAAAATGCAGATATATGCTTTATGCTTAGTAGGGTAGTATAGTTATTCATATCTTAGTTGAAATTTGATTTGATTATTTGGCAGGGTTTTTATGATGTGAAATGAATGAAGATCAGTGGTATGAAAGAATTTTCTTTATAAATTTATAAATCGATTTTTTTTTATATTTTTGATTAAATATAAACGTCAGTCAAAGCGTTAATTGTTTCCTTAGATTGACATGTTAAAATTCAATCTGGCATAATTTTCACTTTCTGATTTTCTAAATGAATAACTTCAGATGTTTATGGTTGTGGGAAGTTAAGCGAGACACTGCTGAACTTTCTGATTGAATTGTACGTGAATGATGGGATGAGCGGTAAAAGGGAACGGGTATTTAGGTTGAGAAAGAACCTTGATAAGTTTGAGTGTATTTATACTGGTGACAGACCAGGGAATTCGATGAGATATTCAAACTTTTGCGAAATTCGATGCCTGAATCTCGTTCTGTATGTTTTCGGTTCCACAAAACTCGGTATCATGTGGAGATGCGATGCCATACTTTAAAATACTTTTGAGTAAAAACCTACCGAGAGCTTTAAAGTTTTGAAAACTAAATAAGTTTATGACATATCGAATTTCGAGTTTTTTTTCCTGGTGTGTGTATCGCTGAAAATTCGAAAAGCACAAATCTCATTGGAGATTCGTGAGAGAGATTTGATTATGGTCTGTCATTAGTATAACCGAAAAAGGAAAATTAATATTTCAGCGAAAACCCCGTATATTATTTCATAAGATTACCACTAGAAGTGTTATTACACGTGGATTTTGATATTGGCATTCGGCCGTAAGGTGGTTGGAATTCGGAAGATTCATAAGGCGGGTTGCAAATCAAATTTCGTGTGTGGAGCATGAGTGTGCCAGCTGCTGATACACGAGTGTTGCATTAAAATGAGCCTACAGGGATTGAGCATAAATCTGCGCACTGAGGCCAAGACAACGAATGAAATGGACGAGAATGGGAGTTGTAATAACGGTAATCGAAATCAGTTACGAATATTTTCGGACATGTATCCGAACCTTCTAAATGGGAAATCCGTTGAAACGGCTCTCCATAGGGTAGTTCTCGAAATAGAAAAGGCACTTCGCTACAGAGAACACACCTTGCGAGCTTTTCTAGATATTGAAGGCGCCTTCAATAATGTGCACACAACAGCCATTATGGAGAGTCTCCACGGAACCAACACCCACCCCTCTATTTGTAGCTGGATAAGCAATATGCTTAAGCAAAGGCTTATAACAGCTGAGTGGGCGAGGTCACGGATCACTAGGAAGGTCCATACAGGCACACCGCAAGGAGGAGTTCTATCCCCTCTCTTATGGAACCTGGTTGTAAATACAATTTTGGATATGCTGGAACGCAAAGGGCTCACGGTTGTGGCCTATGCCGATGACCTTGCCATTTTAGTCTCGGGCAGGTTTCCGCACACAGTCGGCCAGCTCATCGAGTATGCTCTGGGGCTAGTTGAGGAAATGGCGAATACCGTGGGCCCCGGCATCAACACTAATAAAACTGATCTTGTACTTTTCACAAGAAAGTACAAAATTCCTGAATTACCTTCAATCAGGTTGAGCGGCGCCAGGTTAAGCCTCAAGTCACAAACTAAGTACTTGGGCCTTATTCTGGACAGCAAGCTTACCTGGAAGGCAAATTTGGAGGAGAGAGTAAAGCGGGCTAGCAATGCGATTTACGCCAGCAGGAGAGTGCTGGGTAAAACGTGGGGTCTAAGCCCTGCCTTAACGCACTGGATCTATATGGCGATAGCCAGGCCTATCCTTGCTTACGGATGCTTGGTCTGGTGGCCAGCAATGAATAAGTCTACCTTTGCTAGCATGGCGAACAGAGTGCCACACAGGTGCCTTAGCCTCGACTCCTTCGTTTGCTCTGAATGTCCTGCTTCATCTCCCTCCGCATGACCTCTTCGTTAGGGGCGCTGCCGCAAAAGCTGCTGTCAGGCTTAGGGAATCGGAACACTACGAGCCACGATCCTTCGGCCACAGCAGAATTGAGCGCGGTTACGCAGGTAGCACCGACTACTTGGTCCCCACTCTGTGCTTCGAGCGGGGATATCAGGTGATTGTGAGGGATGGGCAGGAGTGGAATCGGCAAATAGGTGCAGCAACTCTTAGCATCTACATTGACGGCTCTAAAATGGCTGCCGGAGTGGGTGCTGCAGCATTTTCCGCAGAAACAACTATGGAAGCAGCTATCAGGCTTCCTAATCACTTTAGTATTTTTCAGGCGGAGGTTTTTGCGATACGTAAAGCCTCAAATCTAGCATACGCCAGAGATACCACAAGTGAGGAAATCAACATCTTTACAGACAGTCAAGCGGCGGTTAAAGCTCTGATGTCTTACACATACAAATCGAAGTGTGTACTTGACTGCATTCAGGCCCTGAATAGACTGGGCAACAACAGAAGAGTCAGAATTTTCTGTGTTCCTGGCCACAAGAGCATTGAAGGAAACGAGAATGCGGACGCGTTCGCCAAGCACGGAGCTAGTCTTCCCCTGTCAGGATCGGTTGATATTCCTACTCCAATCCAAACAATCAAATACTCAATTGACTTCAATATGATGCAAGTTGCGACGTGAAGATGGCGTGCAACTCAGACCTGCATGCTAACCAAAATCATGTGGGGGTCGTACAATATCGTATCTACTAAGTACCTGCTCGAATTGACGCGAACTGACTGCAAACGGCTGGTCGGCATCATTACCGGCCACTGTCTTGTAGCAGCTCATGCCATGAAAATGGGACTCCTAACCAGCAACACCTGTAGGAAGTGTCAAGAGCCGGGAGTCTCAGAAACAATCCAACACATTCTGTGCCACTGCCCGGCACTGGGGAGAACCAGGCAGAGCTGCTTCGGTGAGCCCTGGCTGGCGGATCTCTCACATGTAGCAGAGCAGAGGCTGAAGAACATACTTCAGTTCGTAAAAAAGTCCGGGGCCTTCGATGGCCGTTTGGACTGCACTTTCCTTCTTCGGGTCCATTTATCTGGTATCACTACGGACCAATGGGTATATGTGTGGCTCTGTCCCAGCCAATTAAACCTAACCTAACCTTACCTATCCGAACCTTCCCAGTTTGGACTCGGTAGAATATGATACCATCAGGTGGCTGGACGTGATCAACGATTATGGAAATCTATACCGTTCGGGCGAGACAGCGTTGTTACATTTTTCAGGGACGAAGCTGGTTGGGGTTCTGAGAACCTGGCACGATTCCCTGTCTCGAGTGTGCACGAGTTGGGTGAAATGGAGGAAATTCATAACAGAAACTTTCACAACAGTACATTCGGACGTAGAGGTTAAACTTACCGCAAAAAACGGCCAACACTTTTCCAAAATTTAGTGGAATACTTTTATCAAATGTTAGGTTTGTGCAATCGCGCGGTCTTCTCAGCGCGAAGAGCAGGAAGGTGCAAGCAAAAGCCTATTTGGCAACTAAAGGCCACTGAAAATGTTTTACTGGAATAGAGACGGATGATGATAACAATTTTATGACAATATACATAGATGCTAAACTTATTGCTCTTATCGTCATTATACACGCATGCCGAGAAGTGCACATAAATCAAAGTACTATGGATATTTGAAGATAAAATCATTGGGTGGTCTGTGAATCTGTTCAAACAAATAGGTTGAGAAAGGTGGACTTTGCATCGGTGGAAGACTACATGCGCAAGACGTGCACAAAAAGGCTGGTCTAGTTTTATCTAACGAGTGTCCGAATGCGATTGCGCATCGAAGTAACGGATAACGAATTCAGTGAGGCGAAAAATAGTAGAAATTCATCATATATTTCTATCAGTTGCTCCGTAGCCAATCGCAGCTGAAATAGATTCAAGTTCGTCAACTCCGAGAAACACATTAGATGCTAGTTAGTTAGTTGTTAGCGGCAGCTACAAACAATATCGGTGAGCCAAAATCATTGGAAGAAGTTATGCGATGCAAAAAAAAAAAACACAACAGAAAGCTGCGAGATGAGACCGAGATGAGTTCTTTGAAAACGAACGAAATTTGGGATTTATGCGAGGTGCCTGAAGGACGAAAAACAATAAACAGCAATTGGGTTTTGGATGATGTTACTTTATCGAGAGGTACAAGGCTAGATTTGTCACCAGAGACTAGAGTCAAGTCACAGGAGTTGAGTACGAAGAAACGTACTCACCCGCATTGTAATTTTACGACAGTTACCAGATGAAATATATGCGTCAACCAGGAGGATTTGATGCTGGATCGGATATAGTCTGCCGTCTGAAGCGAGCACTATACGTTCTAAAGCAATCAAGTCGTGTGTGGAACAGTAAGCTAAACGATGTTTTGGTGTGGCAAATGAAATAAAAACGATTGTCAGTTGACCAGTGCATTTATTACATGCACTCGCTTTAAAAGCACATAATCCTTGCTGGTTGGGTTCATTATTTTTTTCAAACAATACGACTATGTGCATCAAACTGGAGAAAAATGTGTCAGTGCTTTTCAAGATGAAAGACTTGGGTGAAACTTCATCAATATGGGGAATCACTAGAAGAAGACTTGGGTGAAACTTCATCAATATGGGGGATCTGAATTGGTCAGAGCAATAATATTTCAAGTGAACTCAATCGGCTCAACATGGAGAACTGCAATCTAGTCACACGCCGATGGATCCCAACCAAAAGTTGTACGAAGAGATGTGTCCGAAAACAACGAGAGCAGATCAACGTGCTATAGTAAGAAGCGATCGGATGCATCATGTACGCGGCTTAAATCAGTGGTCCAGATATTTATTTCGCTGCCAGTGCACTCAACAGATCAATAAGGACTACAACAGTGCGAACTGGGTGGCGGTTGAAAAAGCGATACGATATCTGAAAGGTACCATAGACTACAAGCTGACTTTATGTATTTCTGATGCTAGAAGTAGTAGTATGGTGGGCAAGACTTTGTCAATTAACGATTGCTTTATCCTCGGCAGAAGTTGGGTACACGTTCATGGTCACTGCTATTCAAGAAGCGCTCTGGATAGAACGTTTCGAATGTTAACTATGTCTTGAGGCAGGGAAAACGATAGTGGTGCATTTCGACAATCGAGATACTACACTTTGCGGAAAATAAAGGCTGGCTTGCTCGCAAGAAGCAAATGGATGTACGAAAATATTTCATCCAGGAGTACTTGGAACAAGACGCCGAAGTTGAGATCAAGCTAAACACATAATATAAGCCAACGAGTGAGATGATAGCGGATTTTCTCACTCAATCGGTAAATTATTACAAATTGAATAAATTATGTTCGAAAAGGGGGTTTATCAAAGAAAAATATATTGAAAAAACTTGAAATTGAAAAAAACTTGAAATGAAGAATACAATCGAATATTTTGTTATTTTGTTTAGAACTCTAGAAATGCTAATTTGATCTAAGTAGTGTTCCAACCACTCTGTTTAAATCCTATAAAGTTAGAAGGCATGTTATCTTACAATGAAACTACTAAAACAGTATGCTTCATTTTTCTTGTCAATAAAACAGCAAATATTGTAAGGTCGCGAAAGTGAAGCGCGACACTCATGCGTAGAAGTGGTGTCACAGTTTTGCCGAGCCGTGCAATTCGAGTACCTTGCCAGGATATGAACATGGCAGTGTTGGCAATCGGGTCATTTACCGTAAATTTGGAGATTGATGGCATTGAGACCGAAGTGGAGATTGCAGTGGTACTGGATAAATAACGGATATTTACATTGCTAGTGGGACATAAATTCACTGAAAAATTGATTAGTGATTAGTGATTTGAACAGGCTTTGCGTAGGACACAATGCGGTCTATGTGAAGAAAAGTTTACATTTATGGAAGAACAAGCAAGCGGTTATTGTGAAACCGAATAAAATCAATATATGCTTGTCCATCGATGAAGGAGTTCGAGAGAAAGGTGAACTTATTCTGCGTTGTGTTGTCAGAAAGGATAAATCCACGCAAACTATCTAAACCTTACGATAAAACAGATAACCACATTACTTATATTGGAGTTTTTCATGTAGTGTCTAATAAAACAAATAGTAAAATTAGAATGCCAGTAAATAAAGACAATTAAAGAGCCTCAGAATCGGATTGTTGAATAAATATCGATCCTGCATATCGTTAAATATTTCAAACCTATATTTTCAAACCAAAAAAAATATAGGTAAAAATATTATTTTTTTAAAAAGTCCTTGTCGACTTTCGTATGCTGAAAGAGATCAGGTAAAGAGTCTAACAGCGCGTCTTCATATGGCGGTTCGATTTTTTTCTTGAAAAAGAAATCTGAAGAAACACGATTACATGTTGATTATCGAACATAAAACAAAAATACGATAAAGGATCACTTCCCACTCGCTTTAATAAATGACCAATTATACAAGGTAAACAATAATGAGTTTTTACAACATTGGACCTCGCTAGTGGTTATTAACAGGTTTCAATCCATGCATGTTCGAATCGTGACTCCAGATGATCATTATCAATTTTGGAGAATGCCGTTTAGGTTAGCAAACAGTTCTGCAGTTTTCTAAAGGCTCATTATCAGCATACTAGGTAATTTTCGGTATATAATTGCGATGGCGGATTTGATTATCATTTCGTGGAAAACGAAGGTCTGCACAACTTGACGATCATCTTCAAGATTTTGATGGATGCCAACTTAACACTGATCATAAAAAATGTTAATTCTTTCGAAGGCATATTACTTTTCTAGATTTCGATATATTTATTAAAAAGATGCAGACTGAAGAAATTAAAATAAAAAATATGGAAGTCTATCTTCGACCAACAGATTTAAAAATATTTCGAAGTTTTCTTGCGTTAGTAGCTACGTTCAACGTTTCTTGTATCAAATTGCGGTTATTTTTCGCCCGTTAGTATATATGTTGAAGTATTTCAGCACCTAAAATTAAATTGAACTTCCGACTTATATGGGCGATGTATTGACAGCTGTTTTTTTTTGATCGGGATCGAGAATATAAGATATGTAAACCAGTATCATATTACAACCGGGAGACGACATTAGAAGAGACAACGTATTCATCAATTGAATCGGACGCGTTAGCTATAGTGAAGCTTTAGAGACTATTTGATAGAGAAACCGATGGGATAAAGTGTCAGAGAGGACAAACGAGACGAAGTTGGTTAAGAAAAAATTTCGTTAAATTTGAGTTTACTAACTGATAAAGAAAATAAAGAATTAGTATTTTAGTGTATATTATTTCGTAGCAAAGCATAACAATGCGTAAAAGCAACAAGCTTTCTTGTTCTTTGCTATAAAAAAAATCCCATGGTATTCTTTCAATAAATGGGACATTTTATATTGAATTTTTTTTAAAAATATTGCTTGGAAAATATCTTTTCTTTTCTATATACATACACCCTTTGAAGTAACATAGTGTTTGTAAGATAAGAAATACAATAAAAGATAATTTGAAAATAAAGTTACTTACCAAACATATAACAATCATGCCGTAACTCGACGTTGTCATTGATTAATTTTTGCCAATTTATCGCACAATCATTTTCACAAAATAATTTCTTGTATGACAATATGTCACCTTTTCTGATAGTCATTCCAATTAGAACATCTTATCCAGAACAATAAGCAATCAAAAACACATGCGAGATTAGTAGAAGCGAATAAATGAACTGCACGAAAAATATGTCAAACAATACAGAAAGAAAATATCACTAAACCACTGAACACGCTGGAGCTGCAGGCAAAATATTTGGAATGGTAACAAGGCACGCGCCAGCTCGACTGATATTTAATGGTGCCTTAAGTGTCCATTCGTTCGTTTCCGGATCGTATTCTTCTACAGCCTTTAAATAGCAATTTCCATCGAAACCGCCAGCAGCTATAAGACGATCACCTAAAGGAGCAACACCAATTGCATCACGGCCGATACTTAGCGATGCAATCTGGAGAGAGTAAAGAGATATTCAAATAGGTGAGAATGGATGCCATGAATGAAACATGCTTGCTTACCAATGTCCAAGTATCTGTTCCTGGATCGTATCGCTCAACAGTTTCAGTTCGACAAACAGATGGATTGCTTGCTGGGCAATCATGGCCACCCAGAGCGTAAAGAAATCCATTTGCCACGGCAACCTGTGGGAAATAGATGGATCAACTTTTGCAAAGACTTACAGAAAAATTATGCCTTAAGAAATAAATGTTTCGAGTTTGATGTTTCTACGATTGTATTTGGAAGACGGAAGCGAAAATTAATTTCTATTGTATGATACTTACACCAACTCCACCCCGTCGTTTATTCATCGGTGCCCTCAGCGTCCACTTATTAGTATGTGGATCATAACATTCTACGGATCTATGACAAACTGATCCGTCACGTCCACCTACTACATAAAGTCTACCGCCGAGGACAGATACACCTGCCGTTGATCGCATTGCCGACATTGAAGCCACATAGCTCCAGGTTTTCGCAACCGGATCCCAACTAAACATGATAAACCATGACGATAGAACACATTTTTGATGAACAAAATAAAACATTACCGCTCAACTGTGTTAAGATAGCTCCAACCATCATGGCCACCAACAGCATACAATGGGCCTTCCAGTATTGCGACTCCTAGGCCATGTCTATGTGTACCCATGGGGTTTAATTGGCTCCATATCATAGTGTTCATGTCCAAGCCTTCAACTGTATTTAATGTTTTTAGCCCATCACGACCTCCAACTATAATTAGTTTATCATCCATCATAGCTACACCGAACTGTAGCCGTCTAGCAGTCATATTCTTCAATGTGCTCCATTTATCAAGTCGCGGACAATAAGACTCGATACTAATAGCTCCCTAAAACAATTGAAAATCATCGCGTCAAACTTTGAACATATTTGATAGTATAATTAAATAATTACATTAGTCATCACAAGTGCTACGACTGACACTACATTCAACGATGTAGCAGTCTATTAACGTAAAAATCTAAATTAGAATTTGCCTGCAGTCAGTAGCATATACTTTTAACTTACCTTGTGAGCATCCATTCCTCCAACAGCCAGAAGGCGACCCATTGTCGACTTCCGTGGACGTGTGCGCTCCGTCGAAATTTGCGATCGTCGTTCAGGCAACAAATGCCATTTCAATGCCTCCATCACAAGCTGCTGACAATCCGATGAGCCACATAGCGACTCCACATGATCAGCTATGAACTGCAAAATATGTCACCGGAAATCAAAATTGGAATATCACCCACTATAAAAGAATATCTTACCGACGGTGGTAAAAGTGGCAATCTAACAAGAGCAAGTAATTTAGGAATATATTTTTCACGATTCGTGGGATCATGTTGAATCCACGACATAAGAGCATGGAACACATCTTGCTCTAAAGGTACATTAAGTTCATCGCTTGATAATAGTTTTGCTAATTGATCTGCGTTTAATTGAAAGAATTCTTGGTTCTTGCAAACCTGTAAAGGGAATCCTATAACAAACGAATCCATAGAAATATTTTGTTAACGTCGAACACAAACCTGCATAAAATGTTGGCAAGTGTATGAGCTAGCTAATTTCAATAAGGTACCGCAACTTTGTTGCTCAGCAAAAAATGCGAAGCCAAGACAATTGGACGGATGTAATTGACGAGCCAGGAAGTTGCAACACGCAGTCACCACAGCGTTTAATTGCAAGAGACACGCAGTTGCTAAAAGTGTTTCAACTGTGTCTTCTCTTAATTCGATATATCCTGTGAGGGATTAGAAAAAAATCGATTTATGGCCATAGACTATTTTTTTAAAAATATTTTTAGTATGGTTTGATTTTGTTTACAGATTTATTGATATTATATTTACATAAAATCAACATTTTACATTGAAAAATAGTTCCCACTGGATGATAATTCTAACTAATCAAATTACCAGCATATAAATTTGATTGCAAATGTATTTCAATTTTGTCTGCAAAAAATAAATTAATCTGCCTACCTGTGTAACAATATTGTACTAAAATTTGTAGCGCATCACCGTGTACTTCGCCCAGTGTTACTTCGTTCTCTTTCGTCTCACGTAGAGATCCAGTAAACATTGCTGAAAAGTACGCACTGGATGCTGATAGTACTAAACGATGTGCAGATATCCTAAAAAAATTAACTATTATTAGAAATAAGATCGGATTCAAAGATGTAAATACTAATAGATATAAAAATTAATTCATAGTCTATTATTTATTCCCATTTATTATGGCGATAGGTGCAATTAAATAGTATTATTTATTTATTCACCAAACAAGGTACAAAATCACATATAAAATATCAAATTAAAAATAAAATGGAAAAGTAAAGTAAAGTAAAAAAAACAAGTTAACACGTTCCCTGTCCGCTGAACCACATGTGGCTCAGGAAACGAGCTTTTGAAATGCACAGCTACGTTTATGAGCCATATGTGGCTCAGCGGACACCTACAACTTGTATTGAGAAAAACCAAAACATTTAAATGAATCACATATGGTTCATGAGCGTTCAGCGACTAAAAATCCTGTGTACGCTCCTGAACCATATGTGTTTCAGGTAAGAACTACCTACTTCTATTTTGTCTATCAATATTTTTCTATGCTTGGGGTGTTTATAGAATCATATAAGAACAAATTTCAGCAAAAAATAATTTGAACTTGCGGAGCAATTTCGTTGTTTTGTTCAGGACAGGGAACGTGTTAAATAAGAAACAAACAAATGAAATAATTAACAAATAGATTAATAAATAACAATCAATAAATAAAAACATTGACATATAAGCTATGGCTTAAGGCTTAGGGGTATGGATGGCATGCAAAAGAGAGGATTTGAAGGATGATTTGGAAATCGTAGGGGAATATAAATAACTTATCTATTTATTGGCTCATTAGCTGGATATCTGGTCGAATGTGAATATTCTTTTAGGAAACGATTGGACCTGGTGTTCCTCACAGGAATATTTATCAAAATTCTACTATTCAGGAATTCTACATTAATAGCGCCTCTAATGACGTCGAATGTGAAGCAGGCCGATATCACCATTCTTCTAGAGCCTAGTGTCGATAGGTTTAAATGACCCAGTTGAAACTCATAAGCGGGTAGGCTATTAAAATCATAAGGGTTGTACAGTTCTCTCAAGGCGAAAAGTAAAAATTGTTTTTGTATTGACTCGAGTCTGTCACTGTGGGTTTCAAAAGCGGGATTCCAGCTAATACAAGCGAATTCGAGAATAGGACGTACAAGTGAAGTGTATAAGGATCTTGTGACCCACAGACTACGAAATTCTTTGGCACGTCTTTTGATGAAACCTAGCTGTTTGTTCGCACGAGAAAGTATTTTATCAAAGTGTAAGATGAAGCGGAGTTTTTCATTTAAGATAACACCGAGGTCAGCAATGTTATCAACTCGAGTTAGCATATTATTGCCGAGGAAGTACGTATTGTGTGTGACCGTGCATTTCCTGGAAAAACTAATAGCTTGGCATTTATTAATGTTGAGAGAGAGCTTGTTTATATTGCACCACTGATCAAGTGAATCAAGCTTGGATTGGGGAAAGGGGGCATCCGATTTCGATTCAATAGTCTGATAAAGTTTGAGATCGTCTGCAAAGAGTAAATGAGGTATGCCTGCTAGGACGTCAGATAAGTCGGAAATAAATATATTAAAGAGAAGTGGGCCAAGATGGCTACCTTGGGATACACCAGAGACAGCACTAACGTTTTTCGATAAAAATCTTTGAAATTTTACATATTGTGTTCGATCGCGAAGGTAGAAGGTCAGCCAGCTGATTAAAGACCCGACAATACCGAATTTCTGAAGCTTAAGAATTAAGGTAGAATGGTCAACTCTGTCAAACGCCTTACTGAAGTCAGTGTAGACTTCGTCAATTTGGTATCCTTTTTTCATTTTGCATAGAACGTCAGAGATTAGGATTGTCAAATTCGTGGTAGTTGAGCGACCTTTTTTAAAGCCATGTTGTTGCTCGTTCAATCAGGAATCAACAAGCGGAGAAAGTTTATCGTATAGCACCTTTTCGAAAAGTTTCGGAATCGAAGACAAAATGGCAATGCCCCTATAATTTCGGATACAGCGTCGATCACCATTCTTGAATATGGGTGTGACATACGAAAGCTTCCAACAGAATGGGAAAATTCCCGACGAAAGTGATCTATTAAAGAAAATATGCAAGGGAGCTATAAGCTGCTCTACAAACTTGCGCAAGAAGGTCGGAGAAAGAAGATCAGGCCCAGGACCTTTGTTGCAGTCGAGATCCAAAATATCTTTACGTACTTCATCACGGGAAATTTCTAAATGGTTCACAAAAGCTGTTGAAGCTGAATCAGAGGAAGAAAGGTGTTAGTTTGATGGGTCTGGTGCATTAAAAATTTCTTGGAAACTATCAGCGAATAGGTCACATATCTCTTTAGGAGATGAAGACGGTATATTATTAAGAAACATCGACGATGGATAGCCAGTAGTTTTCGCTTCACATTAACAAAATCGAAGAATTTTTTCGGGTCGCGGACTATATTTTCGCCCGTTGTTCTAATGTAAGTGTCATAAGCCTCATGAGACTTTGCTAAAAATTGCTTAGCAACTCCATTATATTCTTCCTGAATAGCAGGACTAACATCGGTATTTTCTCTAATCAGCTTATAAAGTTTGTTCCTACGATTTCGCATATGCCTAAGGTCCCTATCAAGCCATGGCTCAGATAATTTATTCTTTCTTTTTTTTTTATCTTTGGAACATATCTTTCAACGGCGTCAAATATTTTATTGTAAAAAGAGGAAATGGCTGTCTCGAGATCTTGTGTTGAAAGAGTAGTCGACCAATCAGTAGTATCAAGAACATGTTTAATGCTTTCATAATCAGCATTACGGAAGTCAAATACAATTGAGTTATTGTAAGTTTTTAAGCAGGCGGAATCTGGAGTAGAAAGTTCGACTGACAGTGCTGTATGGTGTAAACTGTTGGAAAATGATGCTCTGCGTCACTGGTTGGACTAACCACTACTTCGTCATAAGCATTTGTGAAAACAAGATCTAACTAACTACCATTTTGGTTAGGAGTACAAATCATTACGATAAAAGACACTCGCAAGATTGCAATCAATTGATGTCTAAAAGGTTTACGGGTAGTTAGAAAAATTGATCATATTACAGGGAAAAGCATGATTTAGACTACTGACACACTGCTGGTATTGATACCATGGTATCGTGCATACCACTAGTGTATCAGCCAGTTCTGAGCTAATACCAGCTCGGCAAAGCGGTACATACAGGGTATCTACGCCGTTGGACGGTATAGATACCGGCTGAATTTTACCCGGTTTAGCGAAGATTTTACTGCCAGCAGAGCCGTTTTCCAGCTAATGGTGAGTATTGTAACCAAACTTTCCAGTATGTACAATTCATTGACAAATGTCACAGAAGGATTTCATTTTGAAAGTGACATATATCGGGATGAAAATGGATTAGAAAAAAAGGACTATTTTGTCGCGTAATGAAACGGCAATTGTTGTGGGTGTATGGAGGAGCCATTTTTAACTCCCTGTTCCACGAGGATAACCCCGTTTTGGTGGAGCTAGTTTTTTCGGACAGTTGTTTTGGTAAGGCTCGAAGATTGTCCTGGTGACTTTACCCATCGTGTCCTCTAATTTCATCTTTATGGTGTAATTTGAATGCAGGCCACAAAGGCCCGCTATAAGGCAATTTGAATGGCCTTCCGAGACCGCGTACTTTGGATGCCTGTACTTGACCCTTTTTACGCTATTACTAGTTCGAAGGCTTTGTGTCTACGGTCAGAAGACGGAGTCCCTGTTAGGACATTCCACTTCTTCACTAGGTGCATTGCATTGTTAGAAACAAACGAGAGGTCTAATACCTCTTACCTGTCAGGAACGTTGGCGTCTTGCACTTATTAGCTACAGCTAAATTCCTGGTTACGCTATAGAAAGATGATTTCAAATTCATATTCATAAAACGTTTCATTTTCTGTAGACGCAGCCTGCATTCTAAAAAAAATTTTTAACTACATACTAGCACAAATACTTTATTAGCTTTTAATTTCAAATAATATAATGATGAAGGTTTATCGCCATAATGTTTGCATATTCATTTTGCTACTTCATTTTTCATTCAGTTTCTTTCAAGGCAATTACTATTTCTCCGCATTTTGTTAATGAGCGACAAATTTGTTTTGTTTGATTCAGTTCAAAATGGCAATAAGAAAATATGATAAAATTATAAAAGCCTGTTGTGGTCATAACTGTTTTTTGCTAAAACGCGGAACAGATTCCTCCCAGAAGGTTGAACTCTCCACCTAAACAATATTTTGTTAGTTTGCGATACAAAGTGTGAATTGATTTTATATTTACTCTTGTCCAAACACGCCGGGCTCTACGCTTTTTCAGCAACAGTATCAAAGCTCGTCGTCGAAACATTTTGCTCCGACGGTGGGCTCGACACGCTAATTCGCTTAGGCGTTATCTTTCCACAGCTAATGCTTCAGCTTGGAGCAGTAATTGAAGCGAACTTGCTAATAATTGCAATAATCGCTTTTCTGATTCCATATCACTTTGCGCTACACACTTGATTTGACAATTTTCACTTTTGACAGGTGATGTCACACAATACCACGCAGGCGCAGTGTATCACCCTCACAATATATGAATACCGTGGTATCGATAACCTGGTATTTATACCAGCAGTGTATCAGCAGTCTACGCGTGTGCGAACAAAGCATGTCTCTGTTACGACACTGACCTTTGAATAACTGCGAATGAAACAGACCATCAAGCCGTAAACACTGATCGAACATCTATTTTGATTAATGAGATAAATTTCTTCAATAAAAAATCTAAAACTAAAATCTAAATCTAAATGAAAGACCCGTTTTCCTTTAAAAGCTACGTTTATTTCAATTTTCCAGCAGATATTGATATTTTGAGGACAAAGCCTTAAGAAATATTAACGACAGAGAAACATGAGCTGGTTGTATTGCTCGACGTCAAAGCTACCGGTAAAATAAGAATTGGGTTGATTTAATATAATTCAATTTTTTCATTTTTTAAAGAAAATTTTTTCCTTTATAAGCTAGACATGTTTCAATTTCTTGACAGATGTCGATATTTCGGGGGTAATCTGCCTACTTGTTCATCAGTGTGTCTATCGCTTAGACCAATAGACAATGATGAATAAGTCCGATTACGAAAGCGACATGATCCATCCTACATCCTCCACAAAAAAAACAGAGACAGTACAGTAGCTTAGACCAAATTGGAATTCACTCGATTCAAGACAGCTACCTACGTAGTATGCAGATCAAAGTAAACAAAGCTCCCTCGCTTAGTAAACGGTTAGATAAAATGCCTGGGAACAGCACAAATAGTAATGTTCGGTATCTAATGTTATAGTGCAGGGATGGCCAACCTTATGTATACCGTGCACCAATTTTTTTTTCGCAAACGAGCTCAGATGCGCCATATAACTCGATCGATTTTTTGGCCTACTTAATTTCACGGTGGGGTTAGATAATAGGGAAAGTGGTAAGATGTGTTTTGCTTAGGGGAGGAAAATAACTCAATCACGCAAACAAATCAATTAATTTACGCTAATTCAAAATATACACGCTTATCTGAGTACCAATCTACAATTCCTGCTTCTTCCCGTTTGTACTGCTGGAGATAGAGAAAGGGTCGATTTCTTTACTGATTTTCTAGTTAAATTAGTTTACTGATTCACTGTTTAAGTTCTGAAATTTGACTCTGGTCGAACTGACTTAGAGTTTCAGCAGTAGGTGTTATTCAAATTAATCCGAACATAAATTTGTTTGAAAGTTTTGTGTATTAAAAAACATATGCAATGGTACAAAATCAAAACGGAACAAGTTAAAGAATAAACTGAATTAACAAAAAAAGGCTATACAAATATTCCGAAAAATCTAAAATTTGCATTTTTTCTGGTAACGATTTTATAGGACTTTTGTTTATTTATTAGTGCAATTTTCTACATTGTAGGCTTGGGATCGTTATGCTGAAAAAAAAATGTTTCAATCCTCAATTTTCGACTACTTTCTTTTAAATTCATTTGTAACATTTTCAAATGCATCCCATTGCTCCCTCAATGACAGGGGCGGCTCGTCGATGTACGCAAAGGAAGCAGTGCTTCCCTTGTTAAACCACGAAATTGATTAAATAATCAATAATCGATTAAATAATCAATTCATTAAATAATCAAAAGATTTACAATCAATATTTAACAATCAAAGTAATAACATTTATTTTCTTACAAAATACAAAACTCCATTGCTACTATGGATCAAATGGTTTTATTTTATAACAGTCCAACTACAGAGCTTCCAAGGTAAGTTTACAGCGACGCAACGAAAATTCAAACGCTTTACTACAAACTACAGGCACTGTATACCATTCAATTCAAAATATACAGTTCATTGAGACATACTACACAGAACACTGAAGTGATCTTGCTTCAATGCCCAAGCTCGTGGTTTTCGCATAGATCTACTTAGACGCTTTGCCTAAAAGATGCCCACAATCATTTTACAATCAATGTACTCAAATGGCATCGCGGACGCTGGCTCAGGTCACAGGGTCTTGGTGGATAGAGAAATTAAAAAAACCCTTGCCCCATCCACCCGCTGAACGACGCAGAAATCTTTGCTAATGAATGAACTTAATACGCTGCAAAATTATGCGCGTTTTCTGTTATGTTACTGTTTCCCCTCATGATTTATCTGTAGATTCTCTTCTGCTCCTCTTCTTACGAGCCGCTCCCCTTAGGAATTGAAGCATTTTCTGCTTTGTTCACATGTACACATGTACGGTGCAAGCTATTGTGATGTTCATGTGGAGAATAGAATAGCAGGAGTTACATTTTTTCGTGTGCAATTTTCCCCAGATCGGTTTTTCGTGTCTGCTTTGGGTTTGCTTCCCCAAAAGACGTAGTTTTTCGGTTCTGGTGTTTTGGTGAAATGACCACTTGATTGCTTTCGCCTATGTTATTTCTATGTTGAATTTCTGAAGTGCTTTCTTTAGCATTTATAGTTTACATTAGGTGCGTTTTTTTATGCCTTCTTCGCAAAAAACGCACCTGTTGTAATTCTTTTGACTTGTATTTTTTGTATTGTCAGTATGTATTAATACGGTCGGTTAAACATGAATAAAAGAATAGTTTTTAAAGTAAATTATAACATAAAGCTCGTTAAGGTGAGAGCGTATTGAATAGATTCTGTTTCGGAAAGTTAATATTTACCCGTTTAATATGGATTTTAAAGTGGAAACCCAAAATTGAGGTGATTGTGTCATAGAGTATTTACTGCGGTAATCTTTTTCATTGAGGACCTTATTGAGTCTTATCAACCAAGACCAATAATTTCGCTCAGTCAACTGTTTGCAAAAGGTAACTATATTAGGCACTTTTATTGCAAATTATATGAGAAATTTATTTTTATTGTGGCATTGGCTCTCTAATTTAATTTGCTAAAACTTGCATTATATCCTCAATTTTGAGCTATTAAATAACTTTCGCCATTTATTTAGCCTGTAATATGTTTTCAACTTAACTTTTTTTATAATTTAAAAAAAATTAAAGAAATTAGTAATTTTTTTTTGCTTTCAAGTACTATAATTAATTTGAACTTTTGTGAGATTTTTAATCTTAGGGAGTAGGAAGCTGTTGACATTCAATCACTAGCTTTTAATGCAAATATGGTCTGCATTAAAATACTTAATTGATTTTTTACACGGTATTTCAAAGGTATAGTTTACTACGCGCTTCATAAGTATGCTTATCTATATTATATGTTTATATATTTTGCTTGTGCTTGCCTTAGTCTCAAAACCACGAGCCGCCACTGACGCAGACTGCCCAGTTTTCAGCTACTAAAAGTAGAAAAGGTTTAAGCTTGAAACAGTGTTCAACAGGCTCTGAGTACTGCAACCGATAGCCCATTTATCATGCCAGATACTTTTGTATTCTCATCTCTAGCAACTTTTGGCATTAAATATTCCGAAATCTAAAAACGCATGGACGCTTGGACGCATGGACTCATGTCTAAAAAGGGCTTAACAGGTGACTAGTTAAGGCTAGTATCCACCAAACGCGCTGCGTGCTTGCTGTTCGCGCTCAGCCAGTAAGCTATCGTCTACACCAAAAGCTGCTCGCGCACTGAGCAAACAGAAGACCTGTTGCGCGAGCTACTCGCGAGCTGCATTTGAGATATGTCTCCACCGAAAATGTTCGCGGATTCGGATGCAACGCTCTGTTCGCGAGCAGACACACTTGATGTGGACGAGCAAACATTACATTTCGATTGCTCGTCGAGCTGCTTGCTTGCTTTCCGCTTTCGTTGGAAAGCAAACGTGCAAAATGCCATTCAGTATGGAATGGACTAATGAATTAGCCATTAAGTTAATCAATAAAGAGGAGGAATATCCTATTTCTCACTAATAAAGATGATAAATTCTGAACGAAAAAAAAAGAAAATATTTTTGGGAAAATCGGAAAAATTATGCGAAGTGATGGGATAGAAATAGAGGGTATGTAGAAGCGAAACTTACATCGTGATTTTTTTTTTTTTTTGGAAAATTCGTCTTCGCCAAAATCCATTTGCATATTCACGAAAGCTTTTTATTTTTTTATTGATGTACTGACATAAAAATTCTGATCGGAAAGCAAAAAAGCAGTGCGCGTACATTGTTCGCGTTCAGCTCGTGTACAAGCCTCGATAACGTCAAATCTGAGCGCGAGCTCTGGTGGATACGAGCCTTAAGGAGTGCTGTTTACTGGGAAAAATCAATTTTCGGTATTACGAGCGCCATCTCTTGGATTTTCTAAGGACTTATTGAACGGCCCTCGTCTCTGTAGTACAAGCCATATTCTTTCTTTTGTAGAGCACCATTATTTTGTCCACCTGACCTCTTGTGTTAGTTTTATATCAGCCTTATACCCAGACTGGGTATCGGTCAGTTGCTGAACAGCTCGAGCTCTGTAGAGCGATCTAATATTCTCTGAGAAAATTCTCAAATAGTTTAGCCCTTTTTCGTTTGCGTGGGCGACGTTGTGGTATCAATCCGATTCCGAAGCTGGTTGATGGGTTCGAGATCAATTGTTAGATATCTAAATAAAATAAGAGAGTGTAATATATTGAATGAAGTTAGAATTGTTGCTTGTGACAACTTGATTACTCCAAATTTTACCCTGCAACAGTGTGCAAATACTACCCGGGTTTTCCGTTATTCAAAACTCGAAACGGAGACTTTAGTTAAAACGAACCATTTTATTTCGGCAATAATTCTCAACTAAAACCAAAGTAACAATTAAACTTAATTTTACAGAAGTGTGTGCGTCTGAGTTTGTAATCGTATACATGTACTAATATATTATAGAACATAATACAAGAATAGAATATAAGTTAGGAGACATTGATATTGAATTATTTTCTACAACAGTTTAATTCACTTGTTCAAGCGAGAAACATAATCAAAAATTATTTACCAGTCATAGGTTGAATAGTGCTTAAGTGGTTTCCTCAAAGTACAGACCTGAATGTTATTGAGCACGTGTGGCATTATATGAAATCGGAAATTTCGCAACGCAGTGTAAGATCATCAAATGAGACATGGCAGAGCATAAAAGATGTTTGGAGCAGAATTCTGACAGAAGCGCTACGTACTCTAATAGATCGACTTCAAGAGGTGATTGATGAAAAAGGAGAAAATACAACTTGTTAAATTTTGGCTTTTATAAAATATATTAATTTATTTTATTGCTATATTTTTAAAATACCCTGTATTTCCAGATTCCGGGCCATTTTGCATGAAATATTCGATCTACACAGATAATTTTGGCTACTATCATAATCATAATCAGTATTTATCGATGAATTATTTTATTACGTTGAATAACGTAAATATAGTACATAAACCAGTAGTGAATAAGTTTTGAAGATAATTGCGTTGCTGGTTTATAAGTCACACGTTTTTTTTATGTCTCTACCTACTATTTATCCTTGCACAAATAACTTTGGCCACGTTAATATTGTTCGGCATATGATCTGTTCTTAGCACGAACTCAATTGATTTTCATAGTACAGGACGGTTTATATAAACCGCTAGCACGCATGTGCGATTCTAAAGTTTATTATTATTAATCTATAAACGTAAATTATATCGATGGTTATCGGGGCTTCCCACGAATTATCAATTGATCTGCTCCGCCAGCACCATTTTACTGTCTTGGATAGTAAATAAAATATTGGATATGCGCATTTTCACAAAATCATATTATTCCAATCACTACTTTGCTATTCTCTGTTTGCTTATTAGTCTAGTTCACAGCATCTTGTCAATAGCACATTGCACGAGATCGAACAAAGGCGAGAAAGACCTTGACTGCTTGTGTTCTGGTTCCTAGCTGTTGCCGAATCAAAAAGAGCCTAAAATATAGCGTCAGAAATGATTCATGCTTTTCGGTCAACCGATTTTACTCATGTTTTATGTATGAACACGCGTGAAGTGTATGCGTTGTGCTTTGAGGTGGCAAAGTTATTGATCTTGCCAGTGCATTATATTTTTCTATTAAAGCGCGTACGTTTTATCGTATCAATTATTTACGGAAACTCATTCGCTAGCAATCTTCATCAAAAGAAAAATATTGCAGCATGATTTGAACGAAAATTTTGTAGACTAGGCATTAAGATTCTTTGTTTAAATGGCAACCTGTGAAAAGATCTCGTTCAATATAACAAATAAGTGATATAAGCCTGCATTGTCTTATCTTGTTAATTTCTTGATAAGTCGAAGAGTTATCTAACTTATCGCGCGATTTACCGTCAGTGGCAGCAGTGAAACTATATATCTACATGCCAACAGAACTATGAGGTTAGACGATGCGTCTGAACATATCTTTCTTTATAAGCTGCTGGCTAGCTATATTTTTCAGTGTGTAATCCAGTATCTACTTGCTACTGGGTCTTACAATCGACATACGAGTACAATCTGCTCGCTTGTTACACTCCGTATGCATCCTAGTGGAAACTACTACCTGTGGTAGTTGAAGTTTAAATTTTCAAATTTTTCATTAAGGCATATTCAATTTCACTCAATTCTAATTTGATCGTTTTTTATTAACCTCGAGTAGGCATAGTCCATTGTAAAATTGAAGTTCTTTATGATGCTTGAATTAAAAGAAACCGAACGGTTTAGGGGAAAATCACACTGACCAGTAGTCCTCTCGATCGAAACCTGTTGTAATTAGGATATGGTCTTAAGGATTAATGGGCTTTACATAATTATACAGCAGTTTTAAATTTATATCTCTTTTCATGAGTGTAGGCAGTTTTGCGTCCATGAGTGTAATCTCTCACAAATATGATATGAATTAAGTGCCGAGAAGTGTAGAGCGACCCAGTAGAGCGTTGGCGACTTTGTCTTAAACCCACGCAAATTATAGGTGAAAAGAAACCGCACCGATCTCCATCAGACTTGTAATTCTACTCTCAAGCGTCCGGCGGATCAGATACGACACACAATTCCGTACCGCGCTATGTTTGTGTTTTCAGTAGATCGACAATGACAACAATACACAGCTGTTTATTTGCATGTGACATGCTTTGTGCGTTTCGCTGAAGCTCGCTCTTCTTTCACAGTGCCAAACCAGGCACTGCCGAAATACGAAATTTACTGCGTTATTCTGGAAACAAAGAACCAACGCCAGATGTGGAAAATGATAGCCTACTTACCGTCTACCGTCGATTCCCGCGATGAGGATCACATCACACAATTGCTCATTTTCGAAGTAGTTTTGCATCCTTTTCAGTATGCTTTCGGAATGGTCACGACATTGAAAGTACTCCTCCTGGCTACTAGACGATGCAAGGCTCACCATACTTAAATCACGAGTCATGGAATCATCGGCGAACAGGCTAGCGCGAGCACTCGATGTAGTAGACTCTCGACTTGGACTATCTTTCATCGACATTTTTCCCGTGCGTTTCAAGATTTGTTCAAAAATCAAAAATATAACAATTCTTCTGCTTAAAGCACTTCATAAACACTTATGAAAACGTTTAGCTACACACTTTCCTACTCGTAACGGTACCGGACAAGAACAATTGCTACCGCGATGAACAATCAACATGATCTGAGGCAAACAGACGGCAAGTTCTCTGTTATAACTGAAATTTATGGCCTTCTAATTTCTTATGCTTTCTGCTGAGCGACAAAAATGAAACAGGAGCAATTTGATTTTTTCTATTTAAACGAGTCACACCAATAAGAAACCGAAAACAAGATTTTCCTTTGTTGCTGCCGTGGAACTGAGAAGGCTTCTTACGTGCTGTCGCTGCCAAAATGTTTACTTTTTGTGTTTTGACAGTTCACTTGTCGTGATACAAAGCGATAAGTGGGACATCTACAGTCGAAAGAGAGAGCCACGAATCATTCACCTCTGTTTGGGATGTTGGAGACTGTGGAGAGAAGGTTGGTTGTCATAAAGCCGGTGTGAGTCTCGGGAAATGTGAAATTTTTTAGAAATATAGTTTGGTCGATATTTTATTTGGTGAAGACTAGAGATGCATTAATCGCAATTTGTATGCATCAATCGCAGGCATCAATCGCATGCACCAATCGCAATATGGACATGCTGGAAATCCCAAGAATTTCGATCCAAGAATGCAGTACAATTGTAGTATGAAATTTCCCTGGTTCATGTATTAGATTTTTCCGTTGGTTTGGCACCGTTGACTTTTCAGTTTGAAACATAACGTTGTTAGTTTGAAAAATAAAAATAGCTTGACACATGTTTGAAAAATAACTTTACACAAGTATACACACAACTCTTTATTTTTCCTTTAAATGTTAGGGGTACCTACAAGTAATCAATTATTTTAACTTAACAAAATAAACTTAAGTTGAATTGAGAGTGTTTACTTGTAAATACGTGTTTTATTGGTTTATGTTGTAATACTTGGTCCTGAGTTTTTTTCACAACAAAAACAAAAACGGGAACAGACCTATTGTGAAAAGCGACGCAGCGATTCTAGTGCATCCGGGCGCGATTAATTAAAAGCGATAAAGTGCGAGTAATTATAGTGCGATAATTAAATTGTACCGCGAAATTATAATAGTGCGATCTGTACAGTGTACGGAATTTAGTGTTATAAATATTTGTGTGAATAAAAGTGTAATTAGTGTTTTAAAAGAAATTGTTTTATTTCACGAATGTGAAGAATATCGAATCCACGAAAGGTGTTTAACGGTAAAACACAACAATATTGTACATTAATTTGCAGTAATCGAGCTCATAGTTGATCTCCAGTCAAGTGCGGAAGCAAACTTTGAACGGAATAGTAAAATTACTTATAAAAATATAAGCGAAGACGTTGGAATTATATGCGATGCAAAAGTGTAAACGGGTTTCATCTGTTACCCGATTCCAATAATTCCAATGTTGTTTTCCCTTTTTACAACAATGTATGCTTAGACTGGCGGGTGACGGGAGCGTGCTCGTGCCTGCAGTTCCTTGCAAAGCAAACAAAGTTTCTATTTCGCTTTAAGCATAGTACTGAGTTCGATTTCACGTGAATTTTTCATACAAAATTTCACGTGAAATTGGTTTCGGCGAAAATTTAGCTTGAAAATAAGCAAGTTTGGTACTGTGTTCTTAGCATGAAAAGTTGCTTCGAAGTTGCTTTCGCTTCGAAAATATAGATGGCACTGAAACATGTCCCCAATCATTTCACGCCAATTTAGTTTGTGCAGTTCATTCTTTCGAGCGAAAAAGTGACATTTGGTGTTTCAATTTGAGAATGGAGCAGTGCAAATGTCTTTCCAATAAGAAAATCGATCGAAAAGTGAAATTCTTGACATTTCATCCGTCAGAAATGAACCTTTGGCAATTTTATGCCTACTAAATTGAAGTGGAATACACTGAATAACCTAGTTAGTAAAAGTAATCATAAAGCCATAGTTTTTACTTTCAAGGCAAAATTAAGTAGAGAAAATAGAATAAATAAGATATCTAAGAAAATTCTGGAAGAAATCAATCAGTTTACGTTTCAAGGTAATTTAAGTCTAATTAGGAAGGATTTTCAAGCAATAGTAGAGAATAATCAAGTAAAGTGTACTAAGTTAAAGCATACAAATAAAGTATGGTGGAATGAAGAGATAAAGGTATTATGGTATAAGAAAAAGGATCTCCTGAAAAAATACAAACAGAGTAGGTTAATGGTTGATTTCTATGAATATCATAGAGCCGTTACGAAGTGGAATGAGGAAGTAAAAAAGCTTAGGAGAGAAAGCTGGATAAACAAAATCATGGAGCTGGCCAAAGGAGATAACATCAAAGAATTTTGGAGATTTATAAACAACATTAAGAAAATAGGAAAGATAAGCAATCCATCAGGTTGGGACAAAAAAAATAATCTAACTTATTTAATAATGATTAAAAACAAAAGTCACCAAGATAGTTTAAATATAAATGAGCTTAGGAAACCATCAGAGAGGATGAACTTAAAAATAGGGGAAGTAGAAGAAGTCTTGGAAAGGCATAAAAGAAAGTCAGCTCCTGGACCGGATCAAATCACGTATGAAATGCTAAGAGCGATGAATTCAAAAAGTAAAGAAAAGTTAGTAGATGCTTTGAATGATACAGTGAACTATCACACAAACCTATCAGAATTATTAAAGATAAGGGTCTCCCCTATACTTAAACCACAGAAAAACCCTAATGAATTGATAAACTACAGGCCGATTTCCTTATTAAATGTACTGGTAAAAGTAATAAACAGGAAAATTAAAAACAGATTAGTAGAAAATAAAGAATTAATGAATAAAATCCCAAGAAACTCACATGCGTACCAAAAGAACAGATCAATTAGTACATGTCTTAACATGGTAGATCTTTGGATTAACCAAGCGAAAGCGAAACATCAAAATGTGATGATGGTAACGCTGGACATATCTAACGCATACGAAGGGGTTGACCTTAAAGTATTAAAGGATACTATGATCGAATTGAAGGTGCCTGAAGTCTATAGTTGGTGGATACTCGCGTTCCTTGTGAATAGAAGCACAATGCTAGGAGAGGCGAATGTGGCGGTCAAAAATGGTATCCCGCAAGGGGATGTATTAAGCCCTCTGATATTTAATTTCTATACGGCGGTTTTGCATAAAGTAATTAGTAATAATATTAAGATAATTCAATATGCGGATGATTTTTTAATCATAGCTACCAACAGGAATAAGAATGTTTGCTTTAATGAACTACAAAGAAGTATGGATTTGTTTGCGGGAGGAGCTAGAAATCTAAAATTACCACTAAATGCGGAGAAATGCAAAGGGATTATATTAAATAGAAACACAAACTATGCAAGTAGAATTAAAATAGAGGACAGAGAAGTGGAGTGGGTAACTGAAGTAAAATTTCTTGGAAAAATTATCAAAAATAATAGTTCGGAGAAAGATTTTGTGCTAAATAAGATAGAACAAGTCAAGCCAGAAATTAGTATGGTAAAGAGAGTCACAGGGGTGAAGAGCGGGCTCCCACCAGATAAGAGTATAGTACTCTATAAGTCTTTTATCAGAGCGAAGTTAGAAAGCCATGTGTCAAGCCTATACGATGCGCCTGAATATTTGTTAAAAAGAATAGACAGTCTGAAAGCTGGAGTGATAAAAAGATGCTTAGGATTAATGAAACAGACTCCAAATATAATTGCATTTGACATGGCGAACGAAGTACCAACCAATTGCAGGGCTCAGATTAGGTTAGTAAAAGAAATAATCAAAATAAAAATGACTGATAATGTAGTCTTTAAAGAAATAATTTCAATGAAATCCAATGCTAGATATTATCAAATATATCATAAATTTAGGAATGTAATAAACGGAGTAGAGGTGGTAGAACAAATAGATAGACCGAGAAATCTAAAACTAGTTACTAAGCAAAATGGTCTGTTCAAAAGTATTAGTCTAAATGATAAGGAAATGATAAGGAGTAGGTATAGAGAACTTATTGGTAAAGCGATAGCATCTAATAAAATCATCATTATAACAGATGGAGCAAAATCGTGTTTAGGAAGGGGATGTGCATTTTTGATGCAGGAAAATAATCAGGTCAAAAAGTTCAGTTTAAGTCAGGAGGGCTCCGTAGTCAATGCAGAATTGACAGGGATTCTTCTTGCGTTATCTGCATGTAAATTAAATCCTGAGGAGAAAGTTATGATCTTAACAGACTCAAATGGGGCATGCTTAGAAATTAAAGAAAATTCTCTCAATAAAAAGGTCATCAATGATATTTATAAAGTATGTAGGGAAATACCTAATAAAGAAATAGAAGTGATATGGATTCCAGGGCACTGTGGAATAGAAGATATGAATAAAGTGGATGAGGGAGCGAAAGTAGGAATGATGGAGGGAGAAGTCTATAATAATAAATTTGAGGCAGATGAAGCAATAGAGCAAATTAGTGAGTTAATCATTAACGAGAACAGAGAAAATTATAGAAGGGAAGTAGGGAAGTATAAGCAATGCACCTGGAATAAAGCATTCCTAAGTGGAAGAAGCAGGTTTTGGTTTAAGAATTTAAAATTAAAAAGTAAGACAGTCAAACAGTTAAATAGATTAATAACTAATAAATGCTACAGTAATTTACAATTATTCAGGATGAAAACTATAGACAGTCCGAAATGTTCTGTATGTGAACTGGTAGATGATCTAGATCACCAAATTTTCCACTGTCAGGCATTTAGTAACCAGAGAGCGGAGTTTGAAATTTTCCAACACTATAATAAAGTAGACTCGATACTGATGGTAAATAATACAAAGCACATCACTGAATTGGGAAGATTTCTAGAGTTGGTAGAGCTGAACTTGTAAACAATTTAATGTAAATAGTTAAAGTAGCTGTTTAATGTTTCTCTTTATTTTGATAAAAATATCTGAGCCTTGTAAATAATATAGTTATAAGTAATTAAAGTCAGTAATTATAAACAGTTAGAGTAACAAAGTAAAGTTTAAAGAAACCAAAGATGAGTAGTTAAGAAATAGATTGTAGTAGTTAAACCCAACGAATGGGTGATGTCGAACACGATGGCTGATGCGAATCGTTATAAGCCAACCTTTTCCTCGTAAAACAGGAATTAGTAATCAAAAAAAAAAAAAAAAAAATGAGCATTGTCTCTGCTTTTCTCCATTGCCAAAATTTTCGCTCGAAAGAATGACCAGATAATGGAGACATGTCAAAATTTCACGTGAACTCGAACTCAGTACCAGCCTTTACGGCATAAACAATCAAAACGTGAGCTGTATGTTGCAGGGTGATAGTGCGATCTTCTCAACCGTATCGTATAACTCCGGAATTTATTGAAAATCCACAGTTTTTCGGTAAGCGAGGATAGTGTGACTTATTTTATATTTTATCGTTCATAATATACTCGTATAACATAGTGAATGTTTACAATCCATTTTTTGATTATAAACATGAGTGATGGAAGAGCCCGACTAAGTGGTGCGAAATACCGAAAAAATGCTAAAAAAAAGCTAGTAAACGAAGCGGAATTGATAAAGAAAACTAGGAAATTAGATGCGTCCTTTCAACAGCCTCAAAAAAAGAGTGGACAATCTCGAAAATCAAAGCTCCGAGAATGACATTGTTGCGTGTATTTCAAATGCTGTTGCTGAGTCTATCGAAACAACAAGAACTACCACGTCATTGGATGCTGATGTGGGTCCGAAATCAAAAATGATCCAACAGCAGCAGGTTCTAGTAAGTAGAGATCCTGATCCAGCCACTTGGACGATAGATGAGGCTACGCGAGACTATATAGCGGTGAACGGTCTTCAGCAAAATATGGACGCAGATTTCAGCAAAAGTAAACCCGTATATGATGATAAAATACGCCACTTATCGAAATCATTATTCGAAAGAGAGCTGTTGAATGGAGAGAAGAGTCTTCGCAACTGGCTAATTTACTCTCAAAGTACCGGCCATGCTTATTGCGGACCGTGTCTTGCTTTCGATGGAGGAATTTGTATTCAAAATGTTTCCCCACCGTTTTTTTGCTGTTCATTTCAGCAATTGGAAGCTCATGATGAAGCGAATGCTCAACAATAGATGGCCAATTATTCATATTTTCAGCTGGGTTTTCAAAGTATAGTTCGAAGATAAAAGCATTTGTAATAAAGAGGAAGAGTCAAGATCAATTAGCATTATCCTGGGTGCAACGGTAACAGGTAATATAGCTTACGTCTCATGGAGATGTAAGAGAAACCATAGTGTGGAAGGAGTCCGCAATTCGACCTGAATCAATGCTTCCTAGAAGTACGGGCCGTCAGGCTACGTAATCATTTTAGCTATGACGTCAATTTGGGCAGGCATTTTGATATTTCCATCTGGCAGCGCCGATATACACGGAGATTTTACGTGCGGATTTTCAGCTATAATATAAATAAAGCGTTAGTTTTTTGTGCGTGGACGCGTTATAATAATGATACTTAGTCATAACTTGCATTTTGTGTCAATCAATTGTATCGACAGTGAATCGACACAAAACGTCACATAACCTAACACCAACCGATAAACATTTCGCAGCGAATTTTTCCAATCATACCGCACGCACCGCATCAATTTGTGTTTTAGCTGTTCACTAGCACTGTTCCGCGGATCTCACTTTGTTGTCACTTCACTCAGTTCAACACAACCTGTACAATTTACGATTTCCCGTGGACGTCCCATAAGACTACGTGTGTTTTTTGCGACACTTTGACAGTCTAGTGGGACGTCATTATTCTGCATTACGGCCCGTACTTCTAGGAGGCATTGCCTGAATGGTAGAGTATATCAGATCAAAATACTACGCTAAATAGCCATAGTGAGATTCTTTGCATCTTGATGAAGTGTTATTAAAAAAGGGGAAACTCCAGATGAATCAGCCCATTGCATCCAGGCTGTGCTTCCCTGGAGCAAAGTCACGGATGATCTGTAGGGAACGCATGAAGATACATCGGGAGACCACCTAGACAAAAACAGAACGCTAAATAAAGTAAGAGAACGGTTTCATTGTTTAAGATGTTTTGTTTTGAAGATGGTCCATGTTTTCTCGGTATTGATTTATTTTTCCCATTTGAGGAAATATTCCAAATTTTTAAAAAATATTGGAAAATGGAACGATGCTGTCTGCTTGCTTAGGGGTATGGACAGTGGTGGCTCGTAGTTTTGAGACTGAGGCAAGCACAGCAAAATATATAAGCATATAATATAGATAAGCATACTTATGAAGCGCGTAGTAAACTATACATGCGATTTTTTTTAAATATCGTGTAATAAATCAATTAGGTATTTCAATGCTGACCATATTTGCATTAAAAGCTAGTGATTAGCATAGCTTATTTCAGTGATATTCCTACTAACTAATATCAAAAATCTCACAAAAGTTCAATTTATGTATAGTATTTGAAAGCAAAAAAAAATTACTAATTTTTTTTTTAAGTTATAAAAAAAAGTTAAATCGAAAATATATTGTTATATTTTGAATTGGGCAAGATGCTTAACGGTGGAATTGAACACACTTATTATGATGATCAGATTTACCTTAATTATTATGTCCGGTTTTTGAAGTTTCAAATCGGACACTTGCGTTGTAACTCTGGACCGACTCGTACGAGGTCTCCCCGCGCCACTTGAAGTATTCATAGTATTAATAGATATTGTAGTAAATAAATTGAATATTGTAGTAAATAAGTAAATAAATTTTGAAAGTTTTTTAATAGCTCAAAGTAGAGGATATAATGCATCTTTTAGCAAATTAAATTAGACAGCCAATGCCACAATAAAAATAAATTCCTCATATAATTTGCAATAAAAGTGCGTGATATAGTTACCTTTTGCAAACAGTTGACGGAGCGAAATTAGTGATCTTGGTTGCCAAAACGCAATAAGATCCGCAATGAAAAAGACTACCGTAGTAAGTACTCCATGGCAAAATCCATATTCAACGGGTACATATTAACTTTTCGAAACAGAACCTATTCAATACGTTCTCACTTTAACGAGCTTTATGTTATAACTTACTTTAAAAACCATCCTTTTATCCACCTTTAACCGACCGTATTAATACTGACAATACAAAAAAATCATGTCAAAAGAATTATAGCAGGTGCGTTTTTTTGCGAGAAGACATAAAAAAACGCACCTAATGTAAACTATAAATGCTAAAGAAAACACTCCAGAAATTTAACATAGAAATAACGTCGACATAAGCGTCCAAAGTAATCAAGTGGTCATATCACCCAAAGCACCTGAACCGAGCAACTCATTTTGCGAAAGTAAACCCATAGCAGATACAAAAAAACCGATCTAGAGAAAATTACACTCGAAACAATTAAACTCCTGCAACTTGCACCGTACATACACCATGCGAACAAAACATAAAACGCATCAAATCAGAAAGGGAACTACTCGTAAGAAAAGGAGCAGAAGAGAATCTACAAATCTGTAACGTAGATCATAAGGGGAAACACAAACATAATAGAGACGCAGATGACTTTTCAGCGTCAACATAGGCATCCAAAGCAATCAAGTGGTCATTTCACCAAAGCACCAGAACCGAAAAACTACGTCTTTTGGGAAAGCAAACCCAAAGCAGACACAAAAAACCAATCTGGGCAAAATTGCACACGAAAAAATGTAAATCCTACTATTCCATTCCCCACATGAACATCACAAGAGCTTGCACCGGGAATGGCTCGTAAGAAGAGGAGCAGAAGAGAATCTATCTAAATCTATCTAAATTTAACGTGGAAGCTCTGTAGTTCGTCGTCGTCGTAGCACTACAGCCCCTCTCGGGCCTTGGCTTCTCGCAGGTGACGCCTCCAGTTGTCTCGGTCCAATGACCGCGTTCTCCAATTTCGAAAGCCGAGCAGCTTTGCGCAGTCTTCGTCGACAGAGTCAGACCAGCGTTTTCTGGGTTTTCCCACTGGTCTTCGACCCTCGGCCCTTCTGTCGAATACCTTCTTAGGTACTTGATGCTCGTCCATTCGTTGCACGTGACCAGCCCATTGCAGCTTCCGCAGTTTGATTATTGTAGCAACCTCTGGCTCGTCAAAAACCTCGTACAACTCGTGGTTGTACCTTATCCGCCATTGGCCGCACTCTTGTTTACCTCCAATTATACGCCTGAGGACCCGTCTTTCGAAGGCGTTCAACATATTTGCAGACGCTTGGGTAAGGGTCCAAGTTTCACATCCGTAGCACAACACAGGTCTGATGATTGATTTGTGTACTTGGAGCTTCGTCTTCCTGTGTATGCAGCTGGGCTTCAGTAGGGCCAGAACGGAGTAGAAAGTTTTATTAGCGAGCTGTATTCTCCGTCTAATTTCGTCAGTTTCACTGCCTTTCGTTGTCAATTTCGAGCCTAAGTATATGAGTTTGTCCACATTCTCTTAATTATATTCGTCCAAAATTATATTTTGTCTAATGGAGGTCTTCTTTCTTGTTTGCGTCATGATTTTTGTTTTCGTCTGATTGATCTTCAGGCCTACTACTTTGGCTTCCTGATCAAGTTTCAACATGAGTTCTTTGGCGGATGTGAAGGAACGGGACAAGATGTTAATGTCATCCGCGTAGGCCACTAACTGGTTCGACTTATACAGAAGCGTACCCCCTGTGTTGACAGGAATCTTCCTTATCACGTAGTCAAGTGCTAGGTTGAACAACAGAGGGGCCAACCCATCTCCTTGCTTTAGTCCGACATTTGTGTCAAAGGCATCAGTCAGACTGTTGTTGATTCTGACTTGTGATGCTGTCGACGTCATCGTCATTTTGGTCAGCCGGACTAGTTTTGCCGGGATGCCGAAGTATAGCATTATTTTGTACAGTATGTTTCGGTCAATACTGTCATATGCTTGTTTAAAGTCCACGAAAATCTGGTGGACGTCGATGTTAAATTCCCAGCATTTTTCGAGCACTTGTTTGACGGTGAAGAGCTGATGCGTAGTTGATTGACCAGACCTAAAGCCTCCTTGGTACTCCCCAAGGACCTTTTCAGCGTACACATTTATTTTATCTTTTAATATTTTCGTCAGTATCTTATAGGATGTACAAAGTAGCGATATGCCTCTGTAGTTTTCGCACCGAAGTTTGTCTCCTTTTTTGTGGATAGGGCATATGAGGGATTTGCACCACTCCTGCGGTATTTTTTCTTGACCCCAGATGTTCTGGATCAATTTGTGGATGGCTTTTATAGGGCAGCTTCCACCGTATTTGATTAGCTCGACCGGAATCTCGCTAATGCCCGGCGCATATTGTTTTTCTGGCTTTTTATGGCAGACTTGACTTCTTCCAGCGTTGGAGGTGCGATCGGGACTTCGTCAGAGATGTTTATCGGCTCTGATATTATTGAGCCATGTGTACGATTAAGGAGTTCTTTGAAATAGCAGGCCCACCTCTCCTTAATCTGGCTATCTTCGGACATGATGTTGCCGATTTCGTCTTTACAGAGTGTCGTCTTGGGCTGATATCCGCGTCTTAAACATTTCACTACTTTGTAAGCTTGCCTAGTTTTATTGCTCGCCAGATTTTCGTCAATGCTCTTTAATTGCTCGTCATAATATTTTCGTTTCTTACATCTAATGATCTTATTTGCTACTCGTCGGAGGTTTTCATATTTTTCTCTCTTCGTCCTGGTGTTCCTTTGAAGGAACTGTTTATATGCCTGATTTTTCTTGTTCAGCGCATCCTGGCATTCGTTGTCGAACCAGTTGTTTCTTTTGCGCCGAGCTGCATACCCAACCACTTGTTCTGCAGCGGCTTTGATTGCTGTCTTCATCTCCATCCAGACCTCGTCAACCGGCCTCACTGTGTTATTTTGTAGGATGGGGGTTAGCTTAGTCTCAAGAGTTTTTGATAAGTTTTCTGCTACTGACGCCGTTTGGAGCTTTCCGATGTCAAACTTACGCAGAGGACCGGTCTTCGTCACGTACGCCTTTGACATGCGACATCGATATTTGGATTTGACCAAGTAGTGGTCCGAGTCACAATTTGCTCCTTGAAACGTCAAGTATGCTCGAAGCCCATCTCCGCTGAATAAGCACATGGTCGATTTGGTTGAAAGTATTACCATCTAGTGATGCACATGTTCTTTTGTGGATGCGTCGATGTGGGAAGCATGTCGAATTTATGACTATATCCCTACTACATGCAAAGTCAATCAGGCGTTGGCCGTTGTCGTTAGTTGCATCGTGGAGACTCGTGGAGACTCCCTCCAGTTGTTCCCCGATGTACTTCTTCATTCTCGACTTTAGCGTTAAAGTCGCCGAGTATTATTTTGATTTCATTTGAGGGCAATGCGTCGAATAGCCTTTCCAAGTGGTTATAGAATGCGTCTTTCGTTTCTTCGTCTTTTTCTTCTGTCGGGGCGTAAACATTTATCAGCCATACTTTGAAGAATTTTGCTTTGATGCGGATCGCACACAAGCCTTCGCTTACTGCCTTGAAGTCCATAACCTGTGGCTTGAACTCCCTATCCACAATGAATGCCACTCCAAATTCACGGCTTCCCACTCTTGAATATTGTGTGCGATCTCATGTCTTGAATCTCGCAACCAGTCCATTTCGTTTCCTGGACTGCCAGCACGTTCAATTTCTACTGAGTGGCCTGTAATAATAATTCTTTTACAGCACCAGGTCTATTTAGTGATCTGACATTCCAGGATCCAAAAGCATAGTCCATGTTTCGTTTGCCGGGTCGTTTCCGTTGGTCCAATCCTATCCGAGGCATCTCCGTAAGTTCCGCAATGGTTTAAAATTTTGTGGAGGACGGATTTTCGGTCCATCGCTCCAACCTCCAAGCCTGGACGACCGGACTATCTACCACTTAGTTTATTTCCCTTCCACCGGGGGTTTAATATCGCTAGGATATCGTTACCCGATCTCTGGTCAAGATTAACAGCACCACCTACGAGAAGGCGAGTAGATAGGACGAAGAGGAGAGGTAAGAGGAGTCATTTCAAACAGATCGACCATTTACTTGCACGTCACTCTCCCCACGTTCGGGTGCCAAGCTCTGTAGTTGGACTGTTATAAAATAAAAAAACCATTTGATTCATAGCAGCGATGGAGTTTTGACTTTTGTAAGAAAATAAATTTTATTACATTGATTGTTAAACATTGATTGTAAATCTTTTGATTGGTACATATTGATTATTTAATCAATTTTGTGGTTTAGCAAGGGAAGCACTGCTTCGTTTATGTACATCGACGAGCCGCCCTTGGGTATGAAACATTCATGCATCAATTGCAAGCGAGGATAATTTTACGTTGGACAACAGTCTGTCAAGGCTTTTCAAATCCTGAAATCTCACCCGAATATCAAAGCTCTTGCTGTATAAGATCATGGTTCTGCCAGTACTCACGTATGGATCCGAGACTTAACTGCTAAGCAAAAGGCACTCTGACTTTTTAGCCGCGTTCGAGAGGAAAGTCTTCAAGAGAATCGTTCGCCCCATATGTGAAGAAGACCGGTTTTGGAGACGCTACAACCGCAAATTGTATGCTATCTAACTAGAAGCAGATTTAATTATTAAGATAAACCTCGGTAGATAAAGCTCGTTGTGGCAGATTTCAGGGCAGACGACTACGTTTACGTTGGAGACCTTGCCTGCGCTGGAGGGATGGCGTTGACCAGGACGCTCGGAGCTTAGGGGTGCCCAATTAGATGCCATCGGTTTGTGATGGGAACCGATGGAGAAAACTGTTGACGAAGGCCAGGACCGGACCCCGGTTGTAGTGCCGATGATGATGATGGTGATAATAGGTAGATCAGCTGTGTAGGGCCTGTATACTATTTGAGTGAGTCTAAAGTTAGCATTTAAGTTAGTCATCGTAAGCTAGTTTTTAGAAAAATGGTAAGAAATAAAATTATTGCGCTCAAAAACTCCTGTTAAAATAATCTAAGTTCGTGCAATTCAATATTATTTTCAGCCCAAAATTCGTTTAAATTTGTCTTTGTTTCATTTCTTTGAATGTAGAACATAATTCCCTTAATATAATTATCTTCCCTCTCGAACTACCAAACAACATTATCAAAACTACCAAACAACAACAAAACTAAAAATTTACATTAGTTAAAAGTTGATTTACGGACTTATTCTATCGGAGTACGCAGTACGGACTTATTCTATCGTAATTAAAATTTTGCGCTAACTGTTTTTTTTTGGTTTCTACTCGTGTATAATGTTCCAGTGTAATTAAATTTACGTTCTTTGACTTTGATCGCATATTTCATATTACCAAATGTATTATTGTGCTATCTTCTGTGGCTAATTTGGAAAAAATGCGTTGCGTTTAGCGGCGATTACAGTTAATTGAAGATAACCTTAGCAATGACACTTTACTTTTTTATTCAACAAAATGATCCGACTCTGATGACGGAGAAAATTCAATTAAATTGCGTGTGGGAATTAATGAGGTATGTTGAGAAATTGTATTATCGATGTCAATGACCGTCGCATCCACTGACGGTTCATCAAGTGTTATTGTGGCAAATGCTTAACAGTGTATTATTTGCAACTACAGAGATCGGATAAGAATAATGTCCTTGAATTTATCAGATGTGTTTTCTGTGCTTCATATTTTCATGCGCATAATCTGTATACTGAATTAAATCACTCTGTGAATTTATCTTATTCTATCGATCTTCTTTACAAACATGGACTTGACCTCAAGGAAAATAATTTAATTTGCGTATAATCGTCGATCAGTTTTGGTTGTACGTATGTGCATTTGTGCATCGACATAATAAAACCAAACATGAGTTTAATCTGACTTAGTAGAATAAGATGCGATCAACTGCTTGAATTTTCTGTACTTAGCTGGTGTATCGCTGCTGTGAACACTACGAATGGATAATTCTAGAAGTAAATTTCATTGCTAATCTCTCTAAACTATCAAACATTGCCTTCTTCCCATGTGAATTGTGTCTCATGTACATTTCTACAAGATATACTTATTTATATAAGGGTGTAGATTGCCACATGATTAATTTGGTTACATCATTTGCATTCTTGAAGCACCTCGACAGATAAAAAAATTGATCTATTTTCCAGAGTAACACGCCATTTACTGGCCTTATACTTGTATGACAGTTGGTATTGCAATTATTGATTGCGACTAGTGAAGGATAGCTAAAAACATTTCTTTATATTTTGAGCTGACGGCATTTAAATATGTTTTAAACAAGTTTGAGAGCCAATCAGCCATTTAAGTGGCTGGTTTTCGGCATAATATGTGCCGCGGATGGACAAAACTCATCTCAAAGTTGTTGACAACAGCTCGTAGCTCCGATATGTAAATTGGATAAAATAATATAAAGAAACAGCAATATATTTTCTCATGTACCCAAACACAAATTGTATTTCGCCCTACCAATGACAGAAATAACTAGAAACATCGAAAACTATCGTCATGAAATTACTCTATACAAATCATCTCATGTAAACGCAGAGAATCACGAATCCACGAAAAGTATTTTTGGTGGAAAAACAAAACTATTGGTGTCAGAAGTGGCATGGGTTCCTTTGCGTTCGCGATTCAACAAATTACTTTTAGAGAAAATGCGGCCATTACGGACTAAACAAAAAGTAAGAAGTTTAGGACAGTGATTATTGTGAAAAGTTGTGTAGACTAATTGACGAAGACGTGGAAACGTTTGAACTCCTGAACGAGAAAACCAGTCAGAAACACGTTTAGGAAGAACCAAGCAGCAAGGAGAACAATCCAATAATAGATTTGTTACTAAAAAGAACTTCCGGTAAGAAGCTACAAGCAAAAGACAGTAAATAGCAAGCCATGAAACTGGACCAGAAACCTGATCAGAAATTTGCCCTCGACCAATAAGCCGTAGACTTAATTGAGCATTTAAACCAAAAACTTGACCACCAAGTTCGGAACCTTAAGGAGCAGCTGCAAAGGCAGGTTAGGAAAAGTGAGCATTAGCTGATAGAAGTTAAAGAACAGTTTTGAAACTTTTAGTAATTAGGCAGCCAAGTGGCGGAAATGAAAAAAAAAACAGTTCGACAAGCAAGGGCAAAAGTTGGTAGGGCTTGAAGAAGAAATTGATCTACTGAAATCGGAATTGCAGCACTTTAAATCTGTAAGAACTGCACCAGTTGAATAAAGATGCAGTAAAGCACTTATAATAAACACTTATTTCCGACTTCCAAACTGTTTGGACTATCTACAGAAAACGGTTTGAAGCGGTTCCAGAATAAAACCATTGGAGCGATCGAAAACATGCGGCCACACTAATTACGTCATTTAGAGGAGCCGCGGTGGAAGTACTTCAAACCCTTCGAGTGGACAATTACTCTACCTATTCAAGCCTGGTGAGCGCTTTTGATATGAGCTATGGCGAAGACAACCTAAAGGAAGTTCATCGTTCGCAGCACAGAACACCCCAACAGCAGCCAAGATAAATATTTTGCTACATTATGTACTAAATACATATAAGCCGAGCCCAGGCAAAACCAGGCTGGCGTGAGAGTGTGGACGGTCCAGACGCGCGACTATGACAGGAATCACCGGTGCTTATGCGGCTTCCGTTCTGAGTTGATTTTTTAGGCACAAGTCAAAGGAATTTCGCGAGCTGCGTCAAGCTTAGGCTGCGTTTATGAATGAACGTTTTGTTCGGAATATTGGTGTGAGCATCGATTTTATTTCTCCTAAAACTTTTTAAAAGCGTGGATAAATATTCAGTTGGAGACATCTTACGCATGCAACAATGACTATTATTTCGGTATCATAAGTTTTTGTTAGGTTCGGATGCATTGACTATAGTTGAGAAGAAAAAAATATTTGTTACCTCATACTTTATTCTCTTACGACATAATGAATGAAGCTGCTAGTTTCTGCTATGGCTGAGGTGCGCGACCGGACCCTCAATTCTCAATTTTTCAACCGCCCAAAACAGGTGATTATCAGCAGGCTTTTAACCGCTATGGATGGTAAAATTTGCAGATGTTCGACTTGTCACCCATTCGTCTGACTTCGAGCTAGCCCGGCCTGGGGCAATATGTATTTCCTACATTACATTATCGGGATTTGCAGTTAGCCCAGTGAAATCCGACATATAAAAGGCGAAGCTTCGGAAAAATTAGGGGAAAGCTGAGTTTTGGTGTGAACTTTGGTACTGGCGTGTTGAACAAAATGTCAAAAGCCCCCATCGATCCGAGTGCTGCGTTACTTTTTATACGGGGTCAAAGGTCACCAAAAGTGACTTTTCCTAAATATCTCAGTACCGGTCACGTTTTTAGAAAAACAATGTATGACGAATTTGTAGCTTAAAAAATTTTCAACAAAAAAGATTGTATAGCTTTTTCTTGCAACCATAACCGTTTTTGACATATATTTATCTAAAAATTTGCTACTAACAGCATCCTCTTTCTCAATGGCATATTGATATTATCCGATTTTGATTACGACTTGGAATGTTTGTGACTCTGTTTTTCTATGTTTAAGAGGCGCATAAAAAAAAATGTAAACAAACTTATCTACCACACTCCAGGGTAGGTGGAAAAACCTGCTCCGAAAAGTTCCCATCACACCCCCCCCCTTGCCCAAAAAACTTGTAGGAACATCTGCTCGCTACTCTCTTCTCGGAAATAAACTGTATTGCTGCATCATGTATGGAAAGAGCATGACAATACAACAACATTGCAGGTGAAAATAGGTTTTGTAACATATCATGGCCCTAGGAGTATGAAAAAGCAAGATAATATCATGGCATAATTCTGTAGACGCTCATTCTTGACATTATAGGAGCTCAACCCGCTGCAGACTATCCCCGAATAATCAGTTTTTTTTTACCAATCCTGTGATGACTGCATAATGTCAAAGAGACATGACACGTCTCGAAACCAATTTGCACCTGAAATCACGTGACCTTGGCCTGATAGTTCATGGGATAAGACGGTATGGAAAAAAAAAACTAAAAAACCGGTTATTTCGGGGTGGTTCGTTTGCGGGGGTGGGTAGGGTGTGGGTGTAGGGCTGGTCCGACGATGTCAAGAATAGGTAATTAACATGATAAAAAGTGATCTTATCTTGATTAACAGTAGGCAACGAGCTCATTCCTGAAGATTTGGGAAGGAAGCTCAGGGATACCATTTTATGGAAAAGGGGGGGGGATAACTTTTCGGAGCACACTTTTCCACCTACCCTGGAGTCTGATAGATAAGTTTGTTTACATGTTTTTTCATGCGCCTCTTAAACATAGAAAAACAAAGTCACAAACGTTCCAAGTCGTAGTAAAAATCGGATAATATCAATATGCCCTTGAGAAAGTGGATGCTGTTAGGAGCAAATGTTTGGATCAATATATCTCAAAAAACGGTTATGGTTGCAAAAAAAAAACTATAAGACCTTTTTGGTTGGAAATTTTTTAAGCTATAAATTCGTCATACATTGTTTTTTTAAAGACGTGACCGTTACTGAGATATTTATATTTGACCTCGTATAAAAAGTAACGCAGCACTCGGATCGATTATGGACTTTTGACATTTTGTTCAACATGCCAGTACCAAAGTTTACGCCAAAATTCAGCTTTCCCCTAATTTTTCCGAAGCACCATGTTAAATTTCCTCGGACTACGTTACATCGCGCATTAAGTGTACTGTGATATTTATGCATACCATAATAACACTGGCTTATTATTGCGGGAAATTCTGTTAACATTTTGACGATGCTTATGATTGTTTGGACAAAAAACACAACCCGCACATGATTACTTGTGCTACTTTTTGCGCGCTAATATTTCATTCGAAATGGTTTTCTCTTCCGGGTAAATATACGGATGATTCGAGCACATATGCTCGAATGACTACAAACATATTTGTGCTGCAAAAAAATGGGGAAAATATTCTATGGTGTCTTACGCTTCACAAACCTGGATCCCCTTCTGCTGCGCCTACTCATTCGCAGGCTCCGATTATAGCATAAATGTCGAAGCGTGTTCCACACAACACACACCTTGTAATCAACAGCAGCTGCTGATCCCATTGTTACCTGCGATTCTATCATCGCCTGCTAACCAGACTGTGGAACTTGGACCCTCTTTATTGCAGGATAGCAGCTCAACGTCATAATTATCTAATCAACATCTTTCTGCTTGTGGAACTAACTTTTTATGTTTCAGGACACATAGCTCCTGCACTAAAAGTTGTTGTTTCTTGGTTAGCGTATCGAACTTTCACGTCAATAATAAAAAAACACGTAGCAACTGAACCGCTTTTGCTGTGCAAACTTACTCCGGGCAATCTTCAGGAACAAAGTATAGCTTCTTTCAACATTACCGTTTCTTCTGGCATTAATGATTTACTTAAGTGTGACTTCTGACCACCTGCCGTTTTTGTAAAGGAGTTTGCTAAACGCCCAGGTAAAAATTTTCGATCCAGAGCAACACAAAAAAAACTCTAGCGCACCTGAACCGCTAGAAACACTAATGTTCGAAGAACAGTAGAAGAATCGTGCAGGTTTTGAGTGCATCTTCCACCACATGTGCTGCTTATTACGGCCAAACTGTTTCAAATGCCACGTTTTACTTTGGTCTCAAGAATGCATTATAACTCATATGGTGGGAGGTTTCAGATATTACCACTGGCATGAACTTCAACGTTTATGAGAGCAAAACACGGGTTAATTATATTCGTTATCAGTTGCTTATTTCACAAAATTTTGAAAGCAGCATCTCATATAACATCAATGAAGAAAATGCTCAGTGCCTGCAGCAGTGTAACTGAAGTTGGTGTTTGGGGCTGCGATCCGAAAAATTTGCAGAACTTTGGGAATTGAAACATTGGTTATTTATTTTCATTGTAAATGTTTCCGGTATGAATACTAACTGTAAGCATTTATTGATACAAAAGTAGCACAACCGACTCGTGCTGACAACCTTCTGCCAGTATCAAAGCCAAGAATATATCACATCTGCTTCACGTTGTTTAATTACATTCGAAGTTATAGGAGTATCAAGAAATTTAGGGTTACCTGCAGCGAGTTTTTTCAAATAATCGAAAGCTTAATATTTGCTGTTTATTGTCACTACAATATCATTACCATTTGAAAATTCTACGATAAAACCGCTTAATTAAGATATTGCAATCAAACACAAAACCAACAATAGCTGGCAACCCTATCGTGGCTTTTCAACCAAATTCAGCCTGAATAATGTTTATGATAGGTTTCATTAATTGTATGAAATTCGTATTGATTTCATGACTGCACTGGAAGTTATAGTGCAAAAAGTTTTATTTTCCTGAGCGAATTTTCAAAACCAAAGACACAAAAATTACCATAGCTGGTAGCACCAATCAAATTTTTCAACCAAATTTCCACCAAACAGAGATTAAAGTAATGTTCAGCTACTCTGTCAATTTCATGAAAATCTGGTAACTTATTCACATTTCATATGGCAAAAAGCAGTTTTTTTCTTTGTAAATTTTCAAGATGGCACCACTGGCACAGACTTGCCCACAATTCAAAATTGCTTCTATCAAATCTGGTCCTACTTAAGTCCAATGCATTCTGTAAATTTAAGCTGTATCTGATTATTGGTTCGTGAGTTCCCGCGAACAGAAGTTTTTGATGCTAAAAATATAGATTAACTGGGAGAGGGTTACCGTTTTTGTCCGACACGAAATTTCCAAAGTTTTACTTTGAACGTGTAGATAAAACATAAGATTTGTATACAGATTGGTTTTATTGTAAGAAACGGACATTTTTTTGAATATTCGATGGTTTGAATGTTTTCACTTCCAAATTTTTTTTTTTCAAATTTAAGACACCAAAATTATCATAGCTGGCAGCTCCAACCGAATTTTCCAATCAAATTTCTACCAAACGTGGCTTAAAATAAGGTCCAGCTACTGTGTGAATTTTGTCAAAATCGAACGATTCGATCAGAATTTATAGGGCTAAAAGCAGTTATCATTTTTAGTGATTTTTCAAGATGGCACCACTGGCACAGAATCGCCTGCGTTTCAAAAACACTTCTATCAGACCTGGTCCTATTTAAGATCAATACATTCTGTGAATTTCAAATAATTCTGCTCATCGGATCGTGAGTTTCCGTGAACAGAAGTTTTTGATGCTAAAAATATAGGTAAATTGGGCAAGGGTTACCAGGCGTGCCCGTTATACCATATCTTTTTTTTTTTGATTATGTAAACAAAGCACAAGATTTACATATGAATGGCTTTTTTTTGAAGAAACGGCATTTTTTCAAGAGAGACGATGATTTGGAGATTTTCACTTTCAGTGCCTGCCCTAGCTACAGGGTTGTTAGCACGCTCATTAAAAGCTACACAAATCTACAACTAAATAATACCAATATGTACTGAAAATTTCGTAGATATTTATTTTATAAAATTTCGTAGATAGATGATGAAAATGTTCAGTGCTGGCAACACTTTCCCAACGAAGTAGCAATAAATTTACCATACAAAGCTCATACTTAAATCAACTTATCCTTTGAATTTCGATCTCATCGCAAGTTTCAGCGGTTAAACATTTAACCGTTTAAATGTTCAAAGCTCGAAAAATTTTGAAATTGATTCCTTATTTTTATTGCAAATGCTTTACATATGATTATGTAATTTGAAGCATCTGTTGGTGCAATATTCACGAAAATGTATGATGCTGGTTACACTGTGTTAGCAAAAAAGCAAAATACTCGTATATACCAAATCTGCGTCACGTTAAGTTAAACCCACCCTGCGAATTTCGCTTCGATTGAATCACTGCGCTGGAAGTTATACGGGTGAAAAGAATTTTAGGGTTACCACCCTCAACACTTTTCAAATTTTCAAAACGTTAATATTCGTTGCTAATTTTCATTGCAGGATCATTCCCATTTGCAAATCTAATGGCATAATCGCTTGGTAAAGAGATTCCAAAAAACTACAAAAATTTGTCATAGCTGGCAGCACTTTCATGATTTTTTTACGAAATTGCTACGACATTTGGTTTACATTAAGGTCCAAGTAATGAACTTCGTTTTAATTTCATGACTGAACCGGAAGTTATAGGGAAAAAAGCTTCATTTTACTGAGCAAATTTGCAAGATTTAGGAGACAAAAACCACCATAGCCGGCAACTCTATTCTAATTTTTCAACCAAATTTTCATCAAACATTGTCTGGGGTAAGGTCCAAACATTGTGGAGATTTGGTCAAAATGTGATGACTGAATCGGAAGTTATAGGCCAAAAAGCAGTTTTTTTCTCAGTGATTTTTCAAGATGGTACCACTGCCACAGTGCTGCTTGCATTACAAAATCACTTCTATCAGATCTAATCCTAGTTAATACCAATATGTTCTGTGAATTTCATTATGATTGAATAAGCCGATCGTCAGTTCTCGTGAACAGAAGTTTCGAGTGCTGAAAATAGAGGTAATTTGGTAATGAGTTGCCGTTCTTGTGTAAGTCGGAATTTTAAAAATTATAATTTGACATGATGGACAAAAGTTAAAATTTATCAATGATTTGAAGCTTTTGTTAAAAAGCAAAAATTTTTCAGAAGGGGCGTTGATATGAAGGATTTTTTTTCAGGAGCCTGCTGTAGCTACAGGGTTACTTGCACTGTCTTGAAAATTTATATGTGTTAAGTCTTAGGCAACATCAATACTCTCTGCAGTTTTCACGATGATTTAATGCTTTTGTCAGAAGCTATGACAAATCAAAATTTGAAAACAATCCTTGCCTACTTTTAGGTGCTCAGCACCCACAAACGGCTCAACATTTCCAATTCTTTATCACAAGCAAGCTTAAAACATAATAAGTTTTCATTTCCAATACTTTTTTTTAAACGAAAATTTACACTGCTTGGAAATATAGGAGTACTTGAAAATTCACTAAAATGCCCACCTCCACCAAAAAGTTAAAGATATCTTGATTTTAGCAAATCACGGACCTACCCACTGTATACATCTACGTCCTCCAAAAATTTCATTTCAATCGGATTGGTCACTCCGGAGATTATCTCCCTTAATCATTTTGCTGATACATACACTCCTTATCACTTGAATAGCCCACTTGGAAAATCCGTAATAACTCTTCCATTGTTTTTCCGAGAATATTGGCATAAAAATCGTAAACACATTGTAGACCGTAATGAACATCTACCTGGTATTGGGATTTAATTCTTGAAAACTGGGGCAATGAAAAATGAGTAACGAAAAAAATGAATTTTTCAGCGCGTCAATAGAATAGCCCACTTAGTATTTGTCTATACTGTGTGTCGAGTGTATCAATCTCCGGTTAGTATTTATTTAAGTTTTTAAATTTGAGGACTGTTTCTATGTTAAAACTCATTTTTTTAGGGAGACCAACGTGTTGGTGTGCAAAATGGGACGCGGAAAATCATTGAGTGGCGAAGAAAAAACTACCATCTCGGTTTTAAAGGGAGAAAACTGCCAAGGGACTCTGTGGACTCTGTGACCAAAATCCGTGCAAAAATTGGAGTTACTGCAAGTGTTTGAACGGTTCGTCGAATTAATAAAGGATCTCCGAATATGAAACGCAGGAAACTGAAGCGCAAACCGGTGCTACAGGAGCGTCATAAGGTAGCGCGTCTGGAATTTGCAAAGAAGCATATGACTTGGACTAGAAAATGGCAAAAAGTCATATTTAGCGACGAAAAAAAGTTTAATTTAGACGGACCCGATGGCTTTTCATATTATTTAATGAAAAACGAAGCAATAAGATGTCGCGAGGTTTTGAATATTCAGGATGTCATTTTTCAGCAGGATAATGCCCCAATTCACACCGCGCGTATAGTGAAAATTTGGTTCGAGTCCGTAAATTTAAACGTTTTAGACTGGCCTGCGATGTCACCCGACTTGAATATTATTGAAAACGTATGGGGATACTTAAGTCGAAAAGCTTACGAAGGCGGAAGACAATTTGACCACCGGGAAGAGCTGATAGCCGCCATACAAGAGGAGTGGAAACAAATTCCAACAAAGTACCTGCAAACTCTATACAAAAGTTAAAAAAATAGAATTTTTGAAGTAATAAAAGTGAAACGGGGACACACCCATTATTAAGAATAGCAAATTTTGTTTTTATTTTATTCTTTTCGGCTGTTTTTGCCACCTGGGCTATTCTATTGACGCGCTGAAAAATGCCTTTTTTTCGTTACCCATTTTTTGCCACAGTTTTCGAAAATTAAATCCCAATACCAGGTAGATGTTCATTGCGGTCTACAATGTGTTCACGATTTTTATGATAATATTCTCAGAAAAACCATGGAAGAGTTATTACGGTTTTTCCAAGTGGGGTATTTAAGTGATAAGGAGTATATATATATATATATATATATATATATATATATATATATATATATACATAGTCACAAAATTGAAGGCACAATCTATATATGTAAATGCCAAAATATTATTCAATGTTACTACAATTGTAGTAAATTTATCGAATTGGCATTTTATTCTGTTAGTGCGTAATCTTCTTTATAAATGTACACCAAATTAATACAAAAAAGTCGAATCTATCACAAAGTTTGCTATTTTGATGTCAACTGTACCACTTGCGAGCTACACAAAATTGAAGGCACACGTGCATCTAAGATATTTCGTAGAATTTGATGCTGCAATTACTTTTAATTCTTTACAAATATTGAGTTTTAGGTGAACGTTAGTGACTAGTTGAGTTAAGTGTGTTGTTTTAAACGAAAACTTTCGTAAATGAGGGTCCAGATTTCTGGAAAAACATAATATTCAGTGATGAAAGTATGTTCAACCTATTTGGCTCTGATGGCAGACAAATAGTTTGAAAGAAAGCGAATACCGAGCTAAAGAAAGAAAATTTGTGCGGAACCGTAAAACATAGAGGAGTAATGTGATGGTTTGGGGCTGCATGTCTGCAGGAGGAGTCGGCAACATGGAATTTATTGAGACCACTATGGACAAATTTAAATACCTCGATATCCTGAAAAGGAATTTAAAATCAAGAGCTATTAAATTAGGACTATCGGATGTGTTTTGGTTTCAACAAGATAATCATCCAAAGCACACTGCACATATTGTAAAAATGTGGTTGCTTTATAATACGCCAAAACAATTAAAAACTCCACCTCAGTCCCCAGACCTTAACCCAATTGAATATTTGTGGTCAGTACTTGAGCAATAAATCCGAAAATTTTCAATTGTGAATAAATCCGAGCTGAAGTCAATAATAGCAAGGGAATGGCAAAATATTAGCCCAACCATAATAAAAAAGTTAGCGGATAATATGCGTAGAAGACTAGCAGCAGTAATCAAAGCCAACGGATATCCAACTAACTACTAATAATAAATTATTTTATGTTTTTCTAGTGATCTTGAAGTTTGTGCCTTTAATTTTGTGCCTTAAATTTTTTGTTAATGTTTTCTTTTGTTACTTAATTCTTTAAAAAATTGAATTTAATAAATTTTTTTTTTAATTTTTGTATTTTTAGTCTTCAATTTAATTAAAAATAAAAAAATGTGTGATAATAAACTGACATTAGTTTATATACGATTAAGAGTTTTCATATTTATTGCTTGTGCCTTCAATTTTGTGACTATGTATATATATATATATATATATATATATATATATATATATATATATATATATATATATATATACATAAAGAAATATGAATTTTCGGCGAAGCGAGTTTAATACTGAATTTTCGAAGAAAATTCAGTATTCGAAAAACTCCAATGTAAACCGTTCGATAAAGTTGTGTTATCAGTATATTCGTGGCTTAAGGACCAAGTCTTATAAAGTAAGTATTTCTTCTATTATATCATCTGATGATATTATCTGTCCTACTGAAACCTGGTTGAATGAAGATCTTTTTAATAGTGAGATTTTACCAGAGCACACTATTTTTCGCAAGGTTGCGACCGCTCAATCTCTTGTAAGTCTGATGTTGAAGGTGTTCTCATTGGCATTCACAAATCTCTCATAAGTATTCTTCATTAGTGCTACTATTAATATTTCTTCAGTAGAATATGTTTTAGGGCGTGTTTCTCAAGCTGCTTCTTCATTATAAATTATTGCTTCAATCTCCATCTCTTGTAACAGTTTTGCTTCACTCTATGAACTTTTCTTTTCAGAGTTCTCATTAAGTCTTCTATGCTGTTTTCCTTCCGATTGCTTAGTATTATATGCTGTAATATGCCTTCTATCGAGTGTAGTACTTCTTTTTCAAACATCACTTCTAAAAATAATCGTTACCTCTTCTTGTCTTCCTTCATTTGTTCATGTTCCCTTTCTCAATTAAACTCTGTAATTAATAATAATGGTAAAATACCTGATCTTATTTTAACCAACATTCCAGTGTCTTCAGTTTATTTAAATTCTGCTGCTTCACCTTCTGTTCGTTTTGATCCTCATCAGCCTCCTGAGTTTTTAGAGCTTTCTCTTAATCTTCATCTTAGATCCAGAGCTTCTTCCATTTCAATTTCACCGGAATGGCCAACGAAATCAATCATATTAACTAGTAATCATTTTTTTCGTTGTTCTGACGTTGACGAATCTCTCCACAGGCCTTACGTCTTCCTCTTAAATTCCATTCTTCGTTCGACTCCCACATTTTGTCCCAGAGAATCTAACGGTGCTTTTTGGCTGACCTCTGAAGTTGCTGCTGCCCTTAGAGCAAAGGATGTTGCACGTTGTAAAATTAAACGTTCTCCATTGCATGATGATTTTCTGAGTTCAAGAAACTACGCCCTCATGCAAAAAGGGTCGTTAAAGAAGCAATACGTGTCTAAGTTGCCAGAGTTGAGGAATTTTTACAGAGTTGACACTGATCTTTCTAAGGTGTTTGATTCTGTCAACCATGAACTTCTTCTTTTGAAGTACATGTGTAGTCTCTATGGTCCACTGCTCTGCTGATTTGCTACCAATATTTGCAAACGTGTTTGTGCTGTAACTGTGGACTTCTGTTCTTCTGCTACTTTCTACCCCACCGCAGGCCCAACGAAAGTTAATAAAATATCTGGAGGTTCTGTCATTAAGAGTAAAAGACTGTGTTCATAGAAATATTTATTATAATAAGACTGGCATGTGGTTAAAATGGATGCATCAAATTAAATCTACTATTTACTTGGATTCTCAAAACAAAATAATCATTGCGTATTTTCTGAGACCGGTACCAAATTGGCACCCAATGTGGGGTCAAGTAGAATAGAATAAAACACTGTTTTCATGTGAACCAATTTTTTCAAGCTCGCGAAAAATATTTTAATTTAAAGCTTAGTATTGTCTTCGATTTCACGTGAAATGTTCATATAAAATTTCAGGTGAAATTTGGTTTGGCGAAAATTTAGCTAGAAAATAAGCGAGAGTTGTACTCACTTTTTAGCATGGAGAGTTGCTTTCGGTTTGAAAATGCAGATGGCATTGACGCATGTCTCCAATCATTTCACGCCAATTTAGTATGTGCAGTTCATTCTTTCGAGCTAAAAAAATTGACATTTGGTGTTCAATGGTTCAACCAGCCCCTGGACACGGATGGTATAACTTTCCACCATTAGCCCCTTTAATCCTCTCGCGCACAAAGCATGTTAAAAATGCCTAGCACTCATTGTCAAATTGGAGGGGAACTACTTGGATTGGATTTGACCCGATTTGACAATGAGTAGCTAAAAAATTACTACAATCCCCTTCAATGTAAATCTTATGGGCATGTCCACTCCATTTCTACTACCTCACTGGGTTCAACGACCACGTCCTCCAGTTTGGTGCTCTCAAAAGTGACCTGCTGTCAGCATCAATCGAATCCTCCTAGTGCTTACGTGGCCTGCCGACTGGCCCGGCACCGCTTGCTCGCCCCTTGAGACACCGCTTGGGAATTCGGTTAGCGCTCATTCGTTTGACGTGGTCAGCCCATTGTAATTTTTGTAATCGTATGACGGTAGAGACTTCCGGCTCGTCAAATATGGTATACAGCTCGTTGTTGTATCGGATTCGCTATCCATCTTCTTCCCGTATTGGACCGAGGATTCTTCGCAATACCCTTCTTTCGAACGTATTTAGGGCTTTTTCAGATGCCGGGGTCAGCGTCCAGGTTTCACTTCCATAGCATAGCACAGATCTGATTATTGTTTTCTAGATGCAAAGTTTTGTTTTCCTTTGTACGCATCGAGACTTCAAAGCGGGAAACACCGAAAAGAATGTCTTATTGGCTAATATAATCCGTCGTTTGATTCCGTGATGCTCATTTCCATCCTTCGAGAGGTTCATCCCTAGGTACACGAAGTTGTCTACGATTTCAAGGTTATAGTCCCCTATCGTTATGTTTTGCCTTATTGGCGTCCTTTTCCCTGATTGAGTCATAATTTTTGTTTTTTGTTCGTTAATTTGAAGACCAACTTCCTTGGCGGCTTCGTCTAGAGCTACAAATATTTCCTTGGCGTCGTTGGACGAACGTGACATAATTTCGATGTCATCAGCGTGAGCTACTAGCTGTGTCGATTTAAATAATAGAGTTCCTCTCGTGTCAACGGGGATATTTCTGATGACATACTCAAGTGCTAAGCTAAAGAGTACAGGAGCTAATCCCCCTGGTTTTAGCCTTGTATTCGTTGAAAACGAGTTGGACCTGTCATTCTGAATCAGCACTTGTGATTTTCACCAATCGAACCAACTTTGCTGGGATTTCGAACTGCAGCATCATGTTATATAATGCAGTTTGGTTGCTGCTGTCATATGCTTGCTTAAAGTCGACAAATATTTGATAAATATCAATGCTGAATTCCCAGCTTTTGTCTAAAATATGTTTCATCGTAATATTTGGTCAGTTATTGATCTTCTACGTCTGAAATCGCCTTGATATTCACCAAGAATTTTCTCAGCGTGATGGGAAATCCTTAACTCTAATATTGCTGTCAAGAGCTTGTACGACGTGCAAAGTAGTGATATGCCCCAGCAGTGTTCGCATAGTAGTTTATCTCCTTTCTTGTAAATGGGACATATGACACTTTTTCGCTACTCATCCGGCATCGTTTCTTGTTGCCAGATGTTAGTCACCAATCCATGGATTGCCCTTAGAGCGGAAATTTAGCCTGTCTTCAGGAGCTCCACGGGGACCCCTTCAATGTTGGATTTCTGAATCAGAATATGATTGGTCTGATTAAAGGTGCGGCCGTCCGGGGATGCCCATGTCTTTTTGTGAACACGTGGAACTTACGATGAGGTTTCTACTGCTCGCAAAGTCGGCAAGTCGTTGCCCATTGTCGTTGCAGAGATCGTGAAGGCTAAATTGGCCGGTGGTTCCGCGATGTGTTTCCTCCTTTCCAACCTTTGCGTTGAAGTTGCCCAGCAGGATTTTCACATCATTTGATGGCAAAGAATTATATGTCCTTTCCATAAGGCTATATAAATTATGTTTCCCTGCCTCATCCTTATCGTCAGAGAAGGCATGAACGTTGATGAGCCAAATGTTAAAAAACTAAGCTCGACTTCGGATCGCACACAATCTTTCGTTGATAGGCTTAAAATCGATTATTTGTGGTTTCATTTGTTTTTGATGAAGACATTTATTTATATTTATATTTCATTTGCGTGGTCGTTTCCGTTGATCCGACCAAAGTATCCGAGGCGAAGTATCAGGTTCCTGAATGACGGTAGCGGGTTATTGGCCCATTGTCCAACCTCCAACCTAGAGCGCCAGTCTGGTTAATGTTCCCGATTTAAGGCACGAAAAACTTGCCCTCACCCTCTTTCGTTGGCAACATTTATGATCTGAAATGTGATGAAGGCTCCCGGCAGCCATCTGATGTGAAAATGTGAAATCACATCTTCGGGGAGGTCGAAGGTAGGATTCAGTTGCAGAACTGTAGATTTTATTTCCAGCAGGCATTTCTCGGAATTTTAATTGCTTCTTCGGGCCTGATGACGTCCCCGAAGCCTATGCTACCATTTGACTGCCGAATAAGGTTCAAGTACTGTGTGAATATTGCTAAAATTTGTTTTGTGAATCGGAGGTTGTAGGCCAAAATGTAGTTTTTCTTCACAGTGTTTTTTCAAGATGGTACCACTGGCACAGGGTTGCCTGCTTTTCAAAATTACTTCTATCAAACGGGCTCCCAGCTAGTACCAACACATACTGTGAATTTTGTAATGATTGGATTATCCGGTCGTCAGTTCTCGTGAACAGAAGTTTCGAGCTCTGCAAATAGAGGTAATTAGGTGATGGGCTGCCGTTCTTGTGCAACTCGAAATTTTGAAAATTGTAAATTGCCATGGTGAACAAAGGATAAAACTTATCACTAATTTGAATTTTTTTATCAAGAGGCAAAAACTTTTCAGAAGGGTTAATGATTTGAAAGATTTTTTGTCACGTGCCTCCCGTAACTACAGGGTTGCCCGCACAGTCTTGAAAACGCATGTGTGTATACCTTTAGTCAACATCAATACGCTCAGAAAGTTTATATGTTCAAATGTTTCTGTCAAATAAATTTGCATTTGCAGTACTTGTTTTTAACAAAAGTGAATTCTGAATGGAAATATAGTTGTACCTGAAAATTCATTAAAATGTCTACTGCCGTCAAAGGTTTAAATATATCGTTACTTTAATTAGTCACTGCTCTAGTCCTTATATACATCTATGTATGTCCTCTGAAAATTTCAGCTCAATCGGACCGGCCACTCCAGAGATTGTCTCGCTTAATCATTTTGCTATATACATAAAGAAATATGAATTTTCAACGAAACGAGTTTAATACTAATTTTCTTCGAAAATCAGTAAAAATAACTAAAAAGGCTATGCGTTTGAACACGAAGATTACTTCATTTCTTATATTTTTATCCCAATGTGGCTTATTTGCCTTCTAAGACGTTTATGTTCGCTAAAGCTGTTTGCAATGTAACAACAGCCGGAGCGGGTATAAATAAATAAAATAACAAAGAAGATACAAATTTCGGTAACACCTCTCTATCTACAAAAAAAAAAAAAAACAGCACAACAACGAAATCTGATCTATAGATTAGATACAGCTTACATATGTCTAGTGTATATGTATGTACATGCTCGAAATAAATATTCACAAATTCGAGGCTCATTACATTTACATCTTCAAACAATCTGAATAAAAATATCGTAAAATAAATTACGTACATTACATGCATATTAGGCCTACCGTTGCTACTCTGTCGTACAATTAAAAAAGAACATTAGAAGACTAGATTACTTTTCCTCAAAGAAGTTTTCCCCAGATATCGAAACATGATCGTATATATGGGTATAGTATATGAAAGTGCCTTTGATCTTGGTGACTATTTGCTCTATTCGAAACCGCAGATACTTTGGTTTAGATACTTGCGACTGGCTGGGAATGGAATCAGTGTTGTTCGCGCAGCTCTCAAATCAACACGTTCGCTGGTCTTATCGGTCTGTCGAGTCGACTCAGATAGAACTATTCGTCGAAGAAAATCTTATTTTCATAAGTTCATTCCGTTTGCAAACAACAAAACACAAATCATTTTGTTAAAAGTGCGAAGGTGGTGACTGAAATATTGAAAATATAAAAATCGATGATCGTGTAGTTTTTAATTTTAGTACAAAACCACTCACTCAATATTTGAATATTTTATTCCTGTTTTCATCGGTTTGGAATTTTTAATATTCTGTTTTTAATATTTAGTTAACGGTTGTCCAATGAAATTTATCTGATTTCATTGCTTTTTCAAGAGAAAAATTGATGTGTGGCGTATTTCGTGTCAGTGATAAGGTTGAAAAGTTGTAAGGCCGGCTGAGAATCTTTGTTTTTTTTTTGCATCGCGATGACCGTTGAAACATTAAAACCTTTCATCAAGCCGTCTTCTGTGGAAATCGCGAACTTGAAGCGGCAGAATGGATATTCTGGGGGAAGCAAAACTGTAGTTATTGGTCATTCGATTGTTTTGGCTGCTCTGTTTGTAGGATTTATAGGATTTGCGGTAAGTTGACGGCAGCTTGGTGCATAGTTTCAGTCTGCATGGATAAGCCAAATATAAATTTGTTTATATATAAAAAAAATCAAACACTACTTTATTGAAACTGAGCGATATTTACTCGTTAAATGGCCTAGTTACGAGTCTCTGGTGAATATGCTAAAAATATGGAAAATACATACTCAAAAATAACAGTATATCAATTATATTTTAAACTGAGATTGATTTGTGCGTTTTGCTGCATTCTCGGTTTTTGAAATCTCTTTCAAGCTCATTTTATTTTGGCTGAGATAGAAGTCTTTTACATGTTTCGGTAATGAACAAACATGTTAATACTTAGTGCATTAATGAAACGACCTAGTTTAGATTGATGAAAACTCAATTATTACGATGGAAGCTCTATTATTTTTTGATTCCAATTGATTGATTAGATTATTGGCCAGAGATAAGGTACTAAATGAAATTGATTTTATTTTGTAAATGCCATTATTTATATGTGCTATCGATAACTATTGTTCATGAATGTATAAACATGTTTGTTTTTACATTTTTTAAATATGTTTTATGCTTGATGTTTTTAATATTTAGGACAGTGATTAAATTTGTTTACTTACTTTGGTTGGTTTAAAAAGGCTGCTGCCTACACTCCTTGCATTAGGCCGCAAATTTGGGCACATTTGCTGTTCTTCGATGGCTAGATAGAGCTGCCAAGTGAACATTCCACTAAATTGAATATAACTTTTGAAATTCTACTGGTATGAGAGGGAGTAAGTGAACAAGCCAACAATCGTTCTCAAACAGTTTCTGCTGACCTTGAAGAGCTTTCTGCTCTTGCTAGCTTTCTGATGGCCATAATATTTTGGTTACTCTATAATCTGTCCCATTTTCCATTCGGACTTAAGTTTAGTCCAAATGGCCGAATCTTGTTTGCTTGTGATTTCAGCAAGTGACCGTGGTACATCATTACAACTCATTGACTTCTTCGTTGCCTATGATACCTCTATCCGGTGGTACCCCCCTCATAAAGCCAATGACACACGGCGGTTCTATCGAAGCGTTTAACGCGTCGATTTTTCTCGAGGGTGACACACACAGCGGTTTTTAGAAGCGTTTATCCCATGCATTCAAAACCTAGTCGGTGGGTCATTTCTCTCGTCTACCGATTCGGTTCCAAAACCTAGAGGCGGCCCAAACCACGGTGTAAGTCATCACAATGCTAAAGTAACGAACGACTATACTGACTCGGTTTTCCTCTCGGGAAACGCTTTGGTCGAACCGCTGTGTGTGTCATTGGCCTAATCCGGATAGGAGAAAGCTTTTCGTTTTAGTTGCCAGCAAATCTGTAAGATGTAAGGACGAGAATGGTATATATTTACTATGCAGTCTATACCACAGGTCAAGATTCAGATCCGTTTAATAAACGCCCGGGCTGATTCCTGTGTTCTCAGGTGTCAGGAGAAGTTCTTATCAAAGTGTATTATTCAAATTCAAAGTGTATTATTCAATAACAAGTCCACATCGTCTCCGGCATTTTATAAGAATACCGCTGTGATTCCATTGATTTAAATTGTAACACAGGGCTGAGCTTTCAAAACTTTAGTAAATATAAAATTCAAAACTTTAGTAAATATTTGCCTCTATCTGTTGGTGCTTCCTCATATCTCGTGGGGAAGCACATCACAACCAATAATATCATCAGCTTTCATAACCACTCTACTGCCTCTTTTCTCAATCCAAGTGTGATTGAATCCATGTCGTATGGTAGATAGACTGCCGACAGCTGGCAACACTGTGTTCTATCATCCACGATTCTTCTCTCCCAGCATACACTGGTTCTATTGCTGTCACGAACCTTCGATGAATAAAAAATTCAGTTATTTTTTGGTGAAAATTTACCTAATTTTTGGACGGAACACAGTGAGACTCATGTCAAATCCAGAGGTCACGTTCTTATATAGAAGTAACTTCTATATCAGCATGATGTCAGCATGTCTATGACCAAGGTTCCCAAGCAGATAGGTCATCACCACTCTGCTGTAGTACAGATTCATTTGGATCGACCGCATTTTGGTACTTCTCAGTTACCTTTTTCGACCTAGTCTTCATGGTGATCTTCTTCAGCTCGAAGTGGATCAGCCTTTTGTTGGCCCGTTTTTAATCTGCAGGCACCTGACTGATTTTTATCTCCAGCGCAGTTTTTACTGCGCGGATTAGGTCAGTCCATTGATTGATCTTCAACTTTAACCGTCTGGAAACTGGATACATTTAAATCAGGAGTGTCCGAGTGGATCACCAACGTCTTAGCCATAATCTGCTTGGATACAGGCGTCTCCTTCACTACGTCTAATCCAAGATGTTCTCCGGAGAACCTTAAAATGGGTCACTGAAGCCACTCCAATCAATCTTACAGCCTCCGCTACTGCGTTGATATGGCTAAATTGAGGAGTTTTTTTGGTGATTCAGTTAATTTAATTCTAGTCTCGATTCTATTGGGTTGAGTCATAAATACTTGCCGATGCAGGTAGAGGGCAATTGAAATTTCTCTGAATTCCTTATTAATTGTAGTGGGGTGGTCGTTTTGCTTTTAAATGGCAGGTATGGGTTAGTCATTCTTAATTCAGAAGTTTGACAGTGCGCACATAAATTTTTGTGAAAAATACAGGTGTTAGAAATGGAAAATTTGAAAGTGCATTTTTTGCATATTATGTTGCGGGAGTTTAAACTTGGAAACAACGCTAGGGTAACAGCTGAAAAAATATGCAGTGTTTATGGTAGTGTAGTAATAAGTGAAAGAACAGTAAGGAATTGGTTCACTAAATTCTGTTCCGGAGATATGACGCTTCAGGATGATCCAAGGCCGGGTCGGTCTTCTGATTTTGGTAGGACAAAACCCTCGCCAAACAACGCGAGAATTAGCAGAGAAGCTGGATACATCTCAATCAATTGTGCGCCGGCACCTTGAAAAGCTAGTGAAAGTTTGTAAACTTGGAGTCTGGGTGCCACACAATCTCACTGACATTCTCGTTTTGGCTCTTGTGGTGGAAGGTTGTAGCCGGAGAACTGCTGAGTAATTTGCTTTTCTCCGAAGGACGGTTTTTCTCTGGAATTGGCGAAACGTGAATCAACGTGTATTAAACTGCGCGTTCGTGGTCGTCGCGTTGTTTGGGACGCTTTTGTGTTTGTGACTATAAAAAAAGTGAGCGTTGATAAAGCGCAATTTGTGTTTACAATTAAACAATCGAGTAAACGTTGGCTGATGCCTGCTAGTCAAGAAGTCATTGCTGTTTCTAGGAATTCTTAGAAACCTTTAGCAAAACAAAAAAAAAATCTCACTGAAAACAACAAGGCGAACAGAATGTCGATTGCCACAAGTCTCCTCTCACGCCAAAGAAATGAGCCTTTCTTGGCCAATATTGTTACAGGGGATGAAAAGTGGATAGCCTATGAAAATTTAGTCATGAAAAAGCAGTGACTGGATAAAGACACGACACCGAAACCTGATCCTAAAGCTAGTATTCACGGCAAGAAAATTTTATTGTGTGTATGGTGGGATTGTCAGGGTATCATTCACTATGAGCTGATGAATCGCAGCCAAACAGTTACAGCAAACGTGTATGCTCAACAGCTGCAATATGTGCAACAAAAACTTATTAACAAGCGTCCAGCGTTGATTATTCGACGGCAAGTAGCGTTACTCCATGAAAATGCCAGGCCCCACACCGCTAGGATCACCCAGGACAAAATATTGGAGCTAGGCTGGTTCGTTTTACCCCACCCGCCATATTCACCCGACCTTGCTTCAACCGATTTTCATCTTTTCCGGTCGCTTCAGAACTCTCTTAACGGAAAAACTTTTACCAACGATGACCAGGTACTTCAGCACGTCGACTCCTTTTTTGCAACGAAGCCAAGAACATTCTACCAGGAGGGGATTGACACATTGCCTAATAGATGGCAACAAGTAATAAATAATAATGGTGAATATATTATAGATTAGTTTATGTATTTGTAATTTTTATAATTAAATAAATTTATAGCACAAAATCGGCAATTACTTATGACTCAATCCAATAGATGCTCCTTTTTGTTCACGACCGTTAGTTTAAGGTACTTTTCAGGTACGTCCCTGATGAACCGAGCTACCGTTTCTTGTTTTAGCCTCTTCGTCAACTTGCTTCTTTCGGAAGCTTTCTCTGCTGAACGCTTGCTCACAGTCACAGGAGTTGGTTTATTTGAGCATCTTCAGGTTTCCTCTTGATTCTGGCGTCTATGTACTCTCTGTTTCATCTCTCTATTCTCGAAGCACTGAGAGTCTCACTTCCCTCCTTTAGTAAGTCCAGCCGCCACTACACTTTCAGTGGCTTGGAAATGCTTGAGAACACCACTTCCATTTCTAAGTGGCTTAGTCGCCGCTTCCTTTCTGGTGACCTGCGAATCTTTCAACTCGCTGCCTTTCTTCTTGGTTTCTGCTCTGATAAGTGTCAACTAAGCTACCACTTCCGTTGAAATGATTCCTTAAATTCTACTAAGTTTTACTGCTACATCCCTCGGATTCATGGCAGCATTTGGACTCCTTTGGAAGGGGTTCTCTACAAGTGACTTCTCTTCAGACATAATGCCTGGGAGTTTGGTCTTTAGTTTGCCTTTAGAAAGATGCGTAAGTATTGTTTCTTATATTTCAAGTTTGGGTTTTGCGTTCTCGGACCATAGCTGAGGCGATCTTCATAGAACAACGCTCTACTCCGATTGTCCTCCTTCTGAAAATCTTAAGGTAGATTGCCTCACGACCTGCGAACCTTGGAACTGAATCATTCAAGGTGCCTCTTTTTTCCTAACAGGGCGCTACTATGTAAATCGCGATTCGTTAGGCTCCAGAACCGGGCAAAGTGAAGTGTTGAATCCAGAGCTCCACGGGTGAAATTTCCATCAGCTCAGACTCGTCACAAAGCCTCCGTGTCGTCTCTGCGGAGAGAAACATGGACGTTGCTCTGCCAGATACAGGTGAGACTTCCGTTTACAGAAATCATACAGCTAATGACTGTACAGGCGTGCGGCAGAACCATAACATTTTACGAGATAGGTTCATGAGCTCCCACCAAACTTGCTCCGAATGGACTACCCTGACCCTATTTGTTAGTCTTCCCCTGTGGTAGGAGTGATAAAATTTGTTTATCTCTGGGAATTTTCCTGGTAACTTAACTGCCATTAATGGTTAAGTAATCGTAAGTAGTGTCCGACCGAAGTCGGTTTTTCGGCCGAAGCCAAAGCCAGAGCCGAAGCTCGGTTGTTAGTGTTACCTTCGGCCGAAGCCGAAGCCAAAGCCGAAGATAAAGTGAATTCGAAACAAACTCAAAATGCTAGTTTTGAATTGAGGGTTGATCAAAGTAGCTGACAAGTGAATAGTATTTCTGATGTGATTTGCTTACATCTTGTTTTTTCTGCTGAATAATATATTCAGAGTCATTATCTTTTAGGGCGAGTTTTGTGTAGATCATAGAAATAAAATTTATAATTAGGGACACCGACGAAGAATCTGCAGAAACATCAGTCGTCTATTGGTAAAAACATTAGTTTCGATTCAGTTGCAGTCGGAGCTTCTATTCCCCGCGTTCTGCCATGTACAAATTGAGAGAAGTTTTTTGTTCTAGAAGTCTTTCTACCATTGAATAGGTACTGTTCCAACGTGTTTCAATGTTTTGGATTAAAACATCCTTTGGCAATCCACATGTATCTTGAAATTTATTTAAATATCGAGTAGCTCCATCACTCTTCTTGAAACGTCATTCAATTTAGCGGTATTTTTTGTTTGCGTTGCCTACACTAACTGCGCACTATTTGATTTTCAAAACTACTTGCACACTACTTTAAGTCACGAATATTGTTCTGGTTAAATTATTGCTCGCATATACATATTTATATGTATATCCACAAACTCAAAATGTTTATGCTTGGTGTAATTCGTGAAAATTATCATTAGAGCAGGAGCTGCTAGTTTGTTGGTCACTGTGATGCCCTGAAGCGGGCTCCATAGCGCTACGCAATTCTGTTTTCCACGTGCATTTTCGAATAATTCACAATGTCCAATTAGACGCTACATTTGATTTCTTCGGCCTCATCTTCAGCCTGTATTCGCCGAAGCCGAATCCGAAGCCGAAGGCACTTTTTGTGGCCGAGGGGGCCGAAGCCGAAGCCGTAGCCGAAGCTTCGATGGGACACTAATCGTAAGTATCAGCTGCTAGACTGATTTCAGAGAAATCTGCAAGTCTTTGTGCTTGTATGTTATCATTTTCTTCTTCGTATGTATTTACTGAAAAATCTTTACGTTCTCCAAGAAATCCTGTTTCAATAACAATCTTTCCCGACATTATTCCAAGTATTTGAAATATGTTAAGTAAAATTGCGACAATCTTTTTTACAGCCATCTCTATAGTTACTATTTTCAGGGGATTTATTACTTTTCTCGGTAAAAATCCACAGTATTTTAGCTTAAGTTTTTGAACGATGCCCTGTTCTAGGGACCGGAAGATAGATATCGAATTTGATGGGAAAAACAAAACAACAACTACGGAGATGAATAGAAAATCAAAAATTGCGTTCTCTATGCAAACCGCTGTTGCTTCCCCAGAAACCAAGCGAATATTTTCAAACATTCACTTAATTTTAGAATAGCACACTCCCTTCAAACTTTTCCTTTCATCTTTCCAGTTCCACTTTCCGTTGAATGATTTATCGAGCAGTCATTAATCATTATATCATTTGTTAAAATATCATTGACACTCCTTCTGATAGCTTTCCATGCATTTTTCAATCATTTGTTGTGTCGTCTTGAGACAGAAACATTTCATCGCTGCATGTTGCTATAGATATGCTGCATGTGCAAACAAGTGAAATGCAATCTATAACATTTTTCCTATTCTGGAATGTTGATAATCGTCGCGTCTGGTGTTTTCGTACGACCTTCTACGCTTGCAACGCTAGATATTCTGTAAACTTGGAAGATAGAAAATAAAGTAGCAAAATCTACGTCAATGCACGTAAAGCTGTTTATCGTATTTAACAGCAGGAACAAAATAAGAAAAAAAAAATGAAGAATAGATACGACAAAAATGATATTTGCTTTGGCCAGGGAAGTATAGCTGCTGCCGTGCTCAGATATAATCTTTGTGTGGTCACACCGTACCGCAGGCGACTATTAGAAATTCCTTAATGCGATATTCACTTCTTGGTAAGTTGATAAGAAACGAAATGAAAATAAACGCAATTGTGCTGATACCTTTGTTTGGGTGCAGTGTTCAAATCCCCTCTCTACCCAGCCAATTGCCCAATCTTCAAATTTTATCTTAATTGCATTATGTTCAGTTGCTTGTCCTAAGTGACTACTCAATGGATGCATGTACTGAACAATCCAATTGGACTGAGGAACAATGTTGGATATTGTGTTTTCGACTGTGGTGGCTAATTTAGCTTGGTCGTAAAAATAGTTCCTTTGAAAGGCAAAATTGTTGCGGCGTAAAGTTAAGTGAAATTGCTCGAAAAGTAAACAGCTCCATAGCCGAATGGAGATAACGTTTCGAATGTATTAATCGATTTCAAACAAATGAAACTTATTCGAAATTCTGAAGTGTTCGAGCCCAGAAGTTTGTAAACAAAAATTCGTTCGGTGGTGAAATTTTCAAATGGAGGTTTCTTTTCAAAGCTCTAAAAAAAGATCACATCTCAGTCGGGGAAAGTTTAAAGGAAAATCTATACAAACATGGTTTTTAAATCGCATAATACGCGTTTATACAAACATGGAATCCGATTTCGCAATAAAATTTTAACGGCATCGTTTGTATTGGAGAAAAACGAACAGCAGCGTGAAAAATTGAACACCAGCTTGTTTATTGCAATCATCTATTTCGAATTCTTCCTGTTGGGTTATCGTTGAGAGAGCTCAATGAGGTTAATTGTATTTTCTTAATATATGCTAAGAATCATGTCATTTGATTTGATTTCAGTAATTTCGAAATGTCAGTTTCGAAGCTGTATAGCAATAAAACCTAGTTTATCAGCAGGGTCTTGACCTATTCGCAATTCGTCTACGACCATACACACTTTCGTCGCATATACATACGTTTTTGTCCAGCTTACGCATATTCCATAATATTTACTCAAGTTGATGTGTCGGAATTTCACATTTTCGGATGTGACTAAGCTGATCAACGGTTTTTTAGCCAAATATATGAAATGATTTATTGATTTAAGTAGCTCAGTGTGTGAATTAGTTTTGCTTATCTGTTTATTGTTGCGGTATAAATTAAACCCTAGATAGCATTAATGACGTTTCCTCAGCAAATATTAGGAGACAGTTGTCAGGTATGTGATGAATGCTGCTGTAGCAGAGCTGACATGTTGGTGCTATATCGAAATGTTTCAGATCTGAGTGTTTGCAATTACGATCGATTAAGTTAAGTAAACAATCAAACAGTAATTGCGATAGAAATAACTTTTATTGCAAAGATAGATACGCAAACACATTACCGTTAGAGACAATTTCATTTAGAAAATCTATAAATCGCGGCAAATGGTGCTGGTTGTAACCGGATCATGGCATACTGGCTACCGACTCTTTATGACCATTTTCAGATTCATGCTGAGTTTTTCAGATACAACTTGTTTCGCTCTTGTTATAGAAAACGCATTATTATGAGATTGGCATAAATCAAGCGATCAATATCTGTAGCATATTGAACGAATATTGTTCATACTTTAAAGCTATTGATTTATTTGCGATATTGACAAGGATGTTGCCTAGTTTGAAGTTGATTTGACCTATTTGACGGAATGGATTTGTTTTTCATACATTATTATGTATATATCTTCCACACGTTCATATCTTAAGCCACATTACGACTCTCGCCGACGCTTTCGGCGAGTCGAGACCCTTTGACTCGTGCCAAAATCCACAATATTGCGAGCATTCTCAAGTCAAATCGTAGGATGAAGTCACGTCTACAGAACAGGTGAGCTTGTTATCCTGACTTTCATACTCGCTTATGTTAGTGATGACTCATCAGCAGTATGGATCTAGATTTATAGTTTAACCACAAATTCGAAATTTTATTTGCATATAATTACGTGATTGAAGAGTTTCATTGAACTGGAAATGTTTTTATATGTTTACATAATGGCCCGTTTAGTTTAATTGATTAGATGAATTAATCAGACGAAAAAATATCTTTTATTGATATTAAGCGGCTTATAAATAAAAAAAAACCACACAAATTTAAAGTTATAAAAACTATAAATGTAAATATCCAATATGGGTATATTAGTGTGATGGAAGAAGTGGGATGATTATGATCAAAGATAATGTTATGTTTAAAGATTGTTTTACACATCGTAAGGGAAAAGTTCTGGCTCATGCGATTGAACAACTTCCAGCACATATCTATTGGCTTGTTTGCTGCATATGTTGTGTTGCTTTGGTATTCAATAAACAATTGTCGGGATCTTATGACTCTCAAGCAGGGGTTTTCTCAGGAATTTTTCATGGGGGGTGTCCCTTTGGAACAAAGGACACAAAGGTCCCTTTGTGTAGGAAAATTGTCCGTGTTAGGGGGGTGTATGCACTTCCCAGGGAGGGTATTAGGGGGGTGTTAGGGGGGTGTAGGAAAATCTCTGCTCTCAAGGACTGATCAAGACTGAGCACAAACTTCTCCTTTAAGTAGTCTACATTAACCACATCTCTGAGGATATCGAACCTGAAGCAGGCAGATAGCATTAATTTTCATGACACAAGGGGCAATAAGTTATCAAATCAGAGGCGATATTGTAGCAGATTGCGTCTGGTGGCAGATTACGTATATCATAAACGTTGAAAAAAAAAAAATCTCTCAGAGCGAAAAATAAAAACGACTTCTTAACAAAGTCAAATCTTTGGCTGTGAATTTTGAAAGCCGGGTTCCAGACAGTGCACGCATATTGAAAAAAAGGCGCACTAGTGAAATGTATAAGGATTTAGTAACCCAGAGATTCTAAAAGTCTTTAGCTCGTCGCTTAGTGAAGTCAAGTTGTTTACTTGCCCAAAGAAGGAGTTCCGTTTTTCATAGGAGCATCGATTGAGATTTCTAGTATGAGCGGCGGATGGTGAGAGCCACGAGTCAAATAGGGAGGGATAAAGTAGCATTCAAGAAAATAGAATACTTCATAGCATTAGATAAAGTAAGGCCCATGAATCTACTACTGGCATTAAGGATATCAAAGGCAGCTGAATGAGAGAAAGACTAACGTAGCTATCAAAATAATACTAGGAGACCTGAGCATCAAGCAAATTAATGAGCTGGCTTGTAACAGTCGGTTTCTTACCAATTAACTACCTAGTATGCTCGATTCAATAATAAAATGAAAAAGGCAAGTTTGTAGTTATAACAGTCTAGCTAGTCGCCTAAAAGCTTTGGCTTACCGAGATCGACTGTGCTTTATTCCACGAATCCTTCTGTATATATATCATACATTTTAGTTGAAATGATAAATGTATGGATTGGTTCGAATTTCAAATAATTAATTATTTTTCTCGCGGGTTTACGATTTACTCGCTTAGAGACGTTGTCGCTGTAATCGACAAGTGCAATTTGTTGTTGACATTTGTCAGTTTTTGACATTTAGTCAGTGATCGTGCACAACAAAATAAAGAAATAAATATAAATAAACGGAGTGGAGTAATTATTGACCTCGTAAATCTAACTTTGAAGCTTAAACCTCATTTTAAAATGCCTCACCTTATCAGTCTATCGTAGCAGAATAGCAATGGACTCAAAATCCTTGAAACAAACCTTTACCCCAAATTTATTTATATCTGGTATTTGGTCAGTATTCAAATTCAACTGATTTTATCTCAAAGGTAACAGAAATGTGGAAGATTGAATATGAGAACAATATTCAGACAACACTACACTGAAAAAAATCCACATAGCGCCCAGAGCCATGTAACATAGCGCATTATTTATGGCCCCATACGCCATGTACATAGTACTCTGAGCCATGCAATATGGCTCCCAGCGCCATAATGTCAGAATCTACATAGCGAATCCCATGTTACATGGCGCAGCATTCATGGTGCCACACGCTATGTACATAGTACCCTGAGCCATGCAGTATAGCTCCCAGCGCCATAATTACATGGCGCAGAAATTATGGCCCCACACGCCATATTACATAGTGCCATGAGCCATATAATATGGCTCATGGCACTACAATTATAACTCGCAGCCATGCTGTGTGAGGAGATGTATAAATATCAGCAAGCTTCTTAAGTATAGAAGAGGGGGAGTTCGAGACGAGCGCTCGAACAGTGCAGACGTGTTCCGAGAGAGCAGAGCAGAGCTGTTATCCGTTTTCGTGAATGCGAGGTCGATAAGTGTTCGAGATCGAGATCGAGGTCGAGGTCGAGGAGGCGATACAGATCCAGTGTGTAAGTTGGGTATCCTTAATTATTTTCTTTTATATATTTCAATATATAAAATAAGACTTAGGCATATTGGCGCGATTGGCATTATTCGCGCGCAGATCTGATAAATTTTTTAAAGAAGTATAGTATTTGATTGATTATTTTATCGAATTTTCACGAGGTGCAACTGACCGCGATGGCCGATGACGGCCCGGATCCACTAGAGGTCCAAAAAGAACGCGAAAATTTCGCTAAAAAGTGTAAACAGAAACTAAGCAAACTTTGCCGCAAATATAACGCGGATGTAAGAGAACAGTTCATCATGGAACTGATTGGCCAGTGCAAATTACAAATTTGCACTAGTGTTCTAGTTGATGAAGATGAGTTCATCGACCTAGCGGAGCATGCAGACAACTCCTCAGAAGGCGAGGAGTCTAATGAGTGTGAGAGTGTTTCCATGGACACTGACGATGTTCATGGCACTAACACATTCAGTGTAGCTGCAGAGGTGGGTGTGAATACTAGCGAGTTGCCAGTAAGCACCCCCTCAAATTCATCAGCCCCTAGGAAACGGGCTAAGCCTACTTCTCCGCCATTAACACCAATGGCTCCCAAATCGAAAAAGGTTTTCGATGGTTTTCCTGAGCTAAGGGCAGTTGTGCAGGAGGCTAGTGCCGCTGTTAGCCCCATTTCTATTCCCGTGCCACGTCTTATGGCCCCAAAACCTAGTAGCAAGAAGATTTCGGCCCCGCAAAGCCACAATAAACCCAATAAAAGTGGTAGGATTCCACCCATTGTCTGCCACAAGCTCGATTTGAAAAGCTTCAGAGCTTCAATAGCAGCAGCCTTTGCTAATGAAAAAGGGAAAACCCCTGAGTTTCAAATAAAAGTAAACAACAGCAATAGAACAACGCTGTTCCCAAAAGATATCGAGGCGCATCAGCGTCTTTTCGAACTTCTAAAAGCAAGGTCAATTCCCTGCTTTACCTACACCCCACAGGGTGTTAAGAAGACAACTGTCCTATTAAAAGGCATCCATACATCATATGATGAAAATGATGTGCTAAATGAACTAAAAAATTTACTGGGAGATCAAATCTCTCATGTCAAGCGCTTCTCTACAGCCCACTCTCGAAAAGAGGCAAAGAGCCTAGGAATTTTTATTGTCCAGCTCGCTCCAGGAGTAGACACAAAAATTTTGCTTAATATTAAATACCTTCTGCACCAGCGGGTTCAATGGGACCGACTGCAGAAGAACAACGTTACACAGTGTTTCAACTGTCAACGCTTTGGGCATACTGCCTCCAACTGTGGTCTTGGCACACGTTGTGTCAAATGCAATCAAGTTCACGCCAGTAAGGACTGCGTGGTACCAAAAGGGTCCGATGCAGTTTTCTGTGTAAACTGTAACTCAACAGGCCATCCAGCCAGCTATCGAGGCTGCCCTGAAGCCAAAAAAGTTGAAGAGCGGCGAAAAGCCGCCAAACAAGAAAAAGACCGCAGAAGCGAACTAGTCGCAGCGGCAATCAAAAACACTACTCGGCCTGGCGTTTCATACGCCAGCCATTTCACAGCTGGTAACAAAACTCCCATCGCTAAGAAAACATCCACACCTTCAGCAAAAACTACTCAGGCTTCTTCCAACAACTCTCAAACATCAATAGACTCAGTAGTCTTTGGTGAATGCCAGAATCTGTTCGGCTGCAATCTCTTCGCCTTGGTTAACCAAATCAAGGAATTTATCCCTACCTTCAAAAGACTTTCATCTCAAGCTGAAAAACGTGATGCGTTCATCTCACTTGCCCTTCGCTTAGCCAGCAATGCGTCAACTTAAGTTTGCAGCCTTAAATATAGCAACCTTGGCACCCATCTACAAGAGAAACTTCGTTCAGGATTTCCTGAATCATGAGAAACCCGATATTCTTTTCTTATCTGAAACTAAACTCAAGCCCCGCCACCGGGTGGCCATGGATAAATACAAAATCATCCGCGAGGACACCTCCGAGGACCAAAGTTCCTCCAAATTGGGTACCGCCCTATTAATTAAAGAGCGGATCAAAACCCAAAGACATTTGATCCCAGGACTAACTGCTATAGAAATTATTTGCATTAGCTTCCAACTAGGTGGTGATCAGATAGTATTTGTGGGCACATATGTCCATCATGGTTACAGTGGTTCTGTGCTGGCCCAGGATCTCAGTCGCATACTAACAACAGCATCTTCACTCGGATTAGTCATTCTCGGGGGTGATTTCAACGCCCGATCACAATCATGGGGCGATCGTATTGACAACACTTATGGCATGGCCATTAAGCAATGGCTTATGCAAAACCCTAGCCTTATCAAACCCATCTTCCCCCAGGAACCTACCTTTCGACGATCCTCATCCATAATTGACTTCTTTCTGGTTCTTTCTGGTATCTCCGAGCCTGGTCAGTTCTCTCCCACATTTTGGCACTTACGAATGCCAAGTCCACGACGCTGAATCCGACCATCAGCTTATCCAATTGTGCATCCAAAACGATCATGGCCTAAATTTCTTGACTGTAGATCCCGAACTTTTCATCCCATACGATAAGATCAACTGGGATCAATTCGCAATAGAAGTTGCAAATCATATTCAGAACATCGGTCTTGACTGCTCGCGTAACCTCTCCTCGCAGGAAATAGATGAGGCTCTTAAAAAACTTAACCAAATTATGTCCTTAGTCATTGATAGCTTGGCTATCCCCAAAAAATCCACAAACTTTGCCTTCCGTGATTTACCGCAAGATATCGTTCAGCTTCATAATAGGCGGAAATCTTTAAGACGACGTCTTACCAGAATCTTCCACAGATACCTCAATACGGAAAACAACTCATACAGATACACGTCCGCATTGATTAAAGGCATTAATATCCTCATCATGGTCAAGACCAAAGCCCATGTCAATAAGAAATTTGAAGAACGTCTTCAAAAAATAGTTCCTGGCAAGGAAATGTTCCAAGAAATTAACAAAATCACTGGCCGGAAAAAACTAAGAAGTAACTTCACTTCTAACGGCAACATGCTCCCTGATGACAAAGCCACTGCAGATGCAATCGCCGCTGCCTTTTCTCTCATCTATCACGGTGAGAAAATTAGCTCTGACCCATCATTCGCCTCACTCGTCAAAAGTTCTGTCTCTAGTTTTCGCCAAGAAAATCAATTGCTGACTCTTTCTAGGTTCAGTACAACAAATCCTTCCACAAACCCCCAAGGCCACGGTTCTTTCGTGAATAAGGAAATCCTTCTATCCCTGGTCTCGACCCTCTCCTCTAAAAAATCATCCGGAGTTGATAAAATATCGAATTTTATCCTTAAAAAGCTTCCTACTTGCTTCTTTGAGCACCTGTCCATCCTATTTAACTCCTGTTTAAATATTGGCTATTTTCCCATTGCTTGGAAGCGTGCGAAAATATTTCCTATTCCCAAAGCATCAGGAACTTGAGATGTCCTTAACGCGCGTCCAATCTCTCTTCTCTCAAACGTGGGAAAACTACTTGAAAGGGTTATTCTAAAACACCTTAATAATACCATTGATATCAATCATATCATACCCGAAAGACAATTCGGTTTCAAACCTAAACACTCTACAGTGGACGCGCTAATGATTCTCAAACACGCCGTAGAGGAAAGCATGCAAAACAAAAGGGTTTTGGGTGCATGTCTTATTGATCTGCAGAAGGCCTTCGACTCCGTTTGGATCGAAGGACTCCTGTTTAAAATGATCAATTTCGGTTTCTCTACTTGGTTAATCAAAATTGTTGATAACTTTCTCAGCGGAAGAAAGGCTTTCGTCACCTTCAATGGGGCTTCCTCTGACGAATTCCAAATTGATTCAGGTGTACCTCAAGGTTCCATTCTCGGACCAATTCTTTTTAACGTTTTCACGGCAGACATCCCAGGAATCTCATGTGACTCTCCCACATGTGTTTCCATTAATCTTTATGCAGACGATCTCCTGTTCTGGTACTCACATCACAATCCGCGTGTGGTAACAACGGTGTTACAAAACTACGCAATTCAGCTTGTGGCATACTATGCAAAATGGGGCTTGCAAATAAATGCCAACAAAAGTGAGCTCATATTCTTCAGAGGTTCCCATAAGGATTTCAGGAAAAGAATAAGGGACATAAAGAATTCAAAAATTATTATTAATGGCCAGACAATAACGCCTTCACAGACTGTGAAATACCTAGGCATAAAACTTGACCCGCGCTGGAGCCTCAGTCGCCATCTTCAAGCAAGTCTTAAGAAAGCTGCTACAGCTTATCATCTCATAGGCTGCATCTTCAAGCCAAATTCCATCATATCTTCTAGAGCTAAAAGCATAGCATACAAACAACTTATTAGACCTATCCTTACCTACGGTGCCCCTATCTGGCATCAAGCACCCTTAAGTCAACTTGAGAAGCTGGCGCGTTTTGAACGCCGTATTCTCCGAAATGTCACTTCTCTTCACTTTAAGCCCAATGGCCACTATTATGGGAATAGTGTCCTCTATCAAAAATCTAAAGTCAAGCCCCTTTCCTCTCATCTGCTCCAGTTATGTAACAACGCTATTCGTCGCGCCTCTGAGCATCCAAATCCTATAATTCAATCACTTCATCCAAGACCTGGATCCTAACGATCATCCCCTGACCTCACGAATAGCTCATAGGCAATGAGCTACTCTTTCACTATACATGAAGTTCATAATGAACATGTTTGTTTGTTTTTACCCATCAAATCCAAAGCATTTTGTATTCCCTACCTTTCTCATTCTGTGAGAGCTCCGCTACACACTAACCGACGTACCTCTTACAATTCTCTCGTTCTTTAACCAGAAATGAAAACTGAGCAATTGAAAAGCTCAGTTCGAATTGATCTTCAAATAACTCAATCCCCACAAAGCGAGAACTTCGAGCCATAAGCCATTATAAGGCACAGCTCATAATACCAAATTCGATTAAAGAAATAGTTTAAGGTAATCTTTTTCAAATCCTTCTCCCCTTTTAACTGGCCCAAAACCTACCTCCACTCAGCAAGTATAGAAGAGGATAAGAAGTGGTCTTTGATGCAGTTGATGATAGGTGAATTCCATCACCTATCATCAACTGCTCTATCTTCAGATGCTCAGAAGTCAGAAGGCTCGTGGCCTTTTGTTGGCTGGATCATCTTCATGTAGAAAATACATATTGGCCGAGGCCCAGCGAGCCGAAGTCAGACAAGACCGACAACATGTGGACGGCATTTGACAGCTTGTCACGAAATCGCGTTGACTCGTGCTCAAAACCCACTCCGATCGGAAGTCGCACGAGCGCCGGCGGGACCGTCCCCACAATCAGGCTCGCCAGCTTTCGCCTGGGCTCGGCAAATATGTATTTTCCATATCAGATGCTCTGAAATAACACATAGCGCCAGACGCCATAATTTATAGACTTCTGGCGCCATGTACATGGTCGATTTGTGATAAAATATAGCGCCACACGCTAAAGTACATAGGAGCAGAAGCTATGCTTATAGCCCTCCACGCCATGTACTATAGTCCTCCACGCCATGCAGTATAGTCCTCCACGCCATGCAGTATAGTCTTCTAAGCCATGCACTATAGTTCTCCACGTCATGTGCTATAGTCCTCCACACCATCTAATATAGTCCGCCACGCCATGTACATGGCGTGGAGGACTTTAGTACATGGCGTGTAGGCCTATGTACTTTTCGCCATGTTTTATGGCGTGTGGCGCTATATTTTACCACAATCCCTAAATCGACTATGTACATGGCGCCAGAAGTCTATAAATTATGGCGTCTGGCGCCATGTGTTTTCTCAGTGTACAAAGATTTTGAGCTCATAAACCGACTGTGAAAGCAGGCGCAGTGTTGTGATATTGTGGGAATATGATGGGAAAAGGGAAAAAGTGCTGCTTGTAGAGCAAAATCGTGGGAGAAATGGTTTAAATGAAATTAAACACTTTCGTAAAATTTTCACCAAATTTATTTGAGAAAGAATTTAAACAATCCAGGCAAAATTGACATTTCTTCATGTATTCTTACATTCCAATTAAAACCTGGGATGAAATGAACAAGAATCGCTTCTCAAGGCATCCAATTAGCGATTTTGAACAAAAAGTTTAAGTCAAAACGGCCAAAAGCAAAATATTGTTACGAAATAATGCATTGTAGAACATAGTTTAAGCTATTTCAATACATTTAATGCACCGTTTCAGTCAAAGCAACTACTGATTCACAAGCTGTATACAGAGTGCAGTAGAATTTCAAGAAGAATTTGCTTAAATTTTTTGAAACCTGGTTTCATTGACTTACTGGAAACTATCGAGTTGAATGAAGAGCATTTAGTTCCAGATATGGATACTTATTTGGGATCAAAATGTGAAGACATCATGAAGACATCAAAAAATAGGAAAAGAGTTTTACGTTACGACATATAAAGAGCTTAAAGAGAGATTACCATTTAATGATGTTATCTTTAAAGAAATTGCATTTTTAAGCCTGAATTTGCTGCAGATCAAAAATTTGGAAAAAAAATTGGCTTTAAAGAATCTATTGTAGTTATCGAATGGAAAGATCTAGCAGTAACTTTTTCAAGTGATGAAAAGCAGAGATTATTGCACCTAACAGTAGAGGAGTTTTCGAAAGAAATAGAAAAACCAAAAAAAATTTGAGGATGCATGCATATTTTCTCATTTAACTAAGATTTCAAAGTATGCTCTAGATTTGCCACATTCAAATGCTGAGTCAGAAACAATATTCTCCGTTGTAACCGACGTCAATTTAAAGCGAAACATAATAAGCGAAGATTCACTGAACGCAGTTTGGTGCATTCGCTCAAATTTCCAGTCTAGACCTGTTACCTGCATTGATTTCGAGTCTTCTGACAAACATTTCAATTTGCACAATGCACAAAATCTATTTGACTAGTTTGAAAATGAACGCATTTTATATTGCGTTATAATGAAATGATTTTTTCATGAAATGAATATATGCTTTTTTTCTTCGCTGTAATAAATCAGTAAAATATATGAAACTACTGTTTTTTTGTTAAAAGTATTTGCATTTGCGCGATATTGATAAATAAATATAAAACTGCGAGTTTTACAGTAGTCGCTATATGTCCAAATTCGAGGCATTTGTTTGTGTAATTCTGAAGGATTTTCTACATTCCGTGATGTTGGATTCCACCACCGTCATGGGCCCTAGTTGATATTTGAGAGCAATGCAACTTATCTCTTTCACAGTTGATTCGTCAAGACCGTGGCAATCAAATGCGAACTCCTGGCAGCTTCCTCGTACGTTTGTCTATTCAACAAGAGAATCCTCCAGTTTTTCTGGAATTCATTATAGTCGATTCCGTTAGATTTAAGTTCGAGCAACAAACAGTTTCTACTTCAGTCTGATGTGCATCCCGTTGTCACTTGAATTTTTTACTTTGACTTTTCTCAGTACGTCCAAATACATTACTCCCTCCTTTGCGGCAATAATCATTGCCTCCAGATGAAACTTCTGTTACAGTTTTTTTACACCTTTTGGCCTTGGTCCATTGTTCCCTCATCTACTGGACATCAGATTCGCCAGTTCATCAGAGTTTTGGTTTCTATCGCTAGTGTTCTGGTTTTGTTGATTAGATGAGTGCGGAAGCAATTTTTTGGTGTCTTCTTCAAGGTGTATCTTCAAAGATTTTCTTGAAACTTGAGTGAGTCGAAAACTTCGACCTTTGGTTGTTCATGCATTTCAGTTTCAATGGCGGATCTTTTCGCCTTAGCCCTATAACCTTGCGAAGTGAAGTTTTCATGAAGAGTTGGCTTTGGTGTAATTTACGTATCACTCGGCTACGTAACCTACGCTTGCACTGTCTTATATGCCATTTATAATTGCCCGTTTCATACCTACTTGTAACTGGATCTCAATAGAGATCAACAATAAAGCTCCCAAGTTTAGTAAATATGTATGTGAGGTCCGAGCTCCTTGTTCTCTGTAGGGGAGCTGTTATTCGGGTTCAAGAGTGCACTGGCCTGACCTGGGGGAGATTAAGGTTGAAGCGCGTTTCGTCGAAATTGATTTGTCCATTGATGTCTTACTTCATAATATTTAGCGCCAAAGGAGCTAATCTACCCACTCCTTTAGCGTTGACTTTTGTTGGCTTTCATATAAGCTGGACGATAGCATTTTGGAAGTTAAGGCTCCTTTCAACGTCCGAGTTTTTTCTCCTTTTCTTCCATCGTTGGTTTCTTATTCCGAATTCCTTCTTGTTGCCGTTTATAATTGCGGACAGGCTGAAAAAAACTCAGACAAAGAGGTAAGTGAGCAGTGTAATTGTGAATACTGTAGTAATTGAAACATATGAGCCTCATGAAACAGGGAGAAATAAAGGAGAGTACTGTGGAGAGCACGTCTCTGAGTTTTCGACGTTTGAAGTTATGATCATGGATATGGCAGATAAGTCTGGTTTATAGACGAGATAAAGAGCTGGCGTTATAATGATTGTAAATAAATCTTGATTGCTGGTTTATCATCTCGATTTTTACCCCTTTAACTGACTTAATCTTTTGGTTCGATTCATGGATTTGCAGTTTATAAAATAGTAGTGAGTAATCAAAAGCCATATAATAGAAAATATACAATAAAAAATCAAATACTGTTTTGATAGACGCAAATAGGTTTTGTAAACAGGTACCAGTTTTGCTTGAATTTATTCATCATTATTGTTATCGATTGTGGTTTCCAACCCCAGATAAAATAATGATTTGACTTCGTCGAAGTTGATTTCGCTTATTTTTTCAGACGTGCATATGTATATGCTTTTTGTTTTGTTTTTTTTTTTGTTTTTCCAGCGCCGGCGCCGGGATTTTTAACTAATAGCCTGCTTCGTACAATAGTTTTTCAATGTTTTGATTCCAAACTGATCAAAAGTAAATATTTCTCTTTGTACTTACTGGTTGCGCAGCAAGCTATGTACCGTCTGATTTCGCTGAGATATTTATAAAATGGTCGAAATACGGCTCACGTTTAACGGGTCATTTTGATTAGATTTTCTTTTCGTATCGGTGAACCAAATTCTTCACTTTTTGGAAGCTATGAAACCAAATTTCCTTTTCTAAGTGTCTTTCACCGTTAAAAAGACCAATATTAGCTTTCTAAGTTCTTTTCGGTTTTACATAATATCCAGAAGATTAGCTTCGATTTGAAACTATGTAAAAGGGAACCCAGAAAACAAAGAAAAAAGAAAATGAAGAGAAATAATTACCAAGCATAAAAAAGAAAAAAATTGTGCAATGAAATTTTAAGATATTACAGTCAAACTATTGAAACCGGTTTAATTTTAAAATTTTCTTTATCATTTCAGATATGGAGTTCAATACGAGTAGCCAATCTACAAAAAGAGGTGGACCACCTCAACATGCTATTCGATACAATGCAAAAACGTCTTGGTTTCGACCTTCTTGACGATCTCAATGAATTCGAGGAAGCGGTGAGTGCATGAATTTAATAATTTTTGTGCCCTTATATTATATTTTCCCGTATTTCTTGTTTCTGTTTTGAAGTAGAATGAACATCTTTTTCAACCAATTTCAAAGATACACGACGAAAATTAAATCTGCTCCTGATTAGCTTCTTGTAAGCCCGCAGTATTCTGCCTGGTTGCAATGAAACCGACTTGATTCGCACTTATTAAATTCATTTAATTTTATTCAACTCATTTTGTAAGTAGACAGCTTGAAGTTATGATTCAATGTTGATGTCTGACTTTGTCAAAGCAAAACAGATGTAATCAGATTCGATTAAAATGTATTCATAATTCTTGAAATGAATTTATAAATTGAAAATAATTGCATGAGTCTGATTTGGATTAGTGGAAATGGTCTGTCAAGAGAATGAGTATTTACGTTGCTTCGCAGAAGATGTTGAAGAATGTTTTTATGTTTCCTATTGTAAATTGGTTTGTAACAGAGAAAATTTTTGATTAAAAACTAATTATTGCAGCTCGAAGCATTAAATTTGATTATCTAGTATTTAATGTTGAAGCTTAATTATTTAATCTTTTAAGACGACAATGGATAAATTTTACTTAATTTTCACCTCATTTTCTGTTGAAATGTAAATAGATTATCATAAACAGCTATCTAAAGAAACAAACTCTTGATATTTACGCAAAATTTACACATGTAAAGTATGGCGCCCAACGTGGGTTTTTATGTAAATGAATTTTGTAGAAATCCCCTGTTCACTCGATATGTGCCGTGTATCTATAGCATATAAATTAGCTCATACCTCGTATAAGATTTGCCAAGAGGTATTTATATAGTTTTGATGCACATCTACCTTCCACCAGCTATGCAAGTGGATCATGCAATTTAGATGCCAGAAGCCAGATGCATGATGCAGCACTATTACATGCACTATTCCTCCCCAAAGCATCCACGCACTATTTGTAGCCTAGACTATAATTAGAATGTCTGCAAAAGAATAAATAAATAATTTTCATTTTGCCGCTGACGCCGCCAGCGGCTGCGACGACGTCGCGCTGACGTCCTTTGAGCAAAAGTTGACCCGCGTGAAAGTCGAGCGGACAGTGGCACGATATGTCTATCTGTTGCTACAAAGTTTATTTCCTCTCCTATGCATCTTTTTACGATGATGATGGTCCGTTTAATTCAATTAGGTCGATGCCAAGTAAAAGGCCCACAGCGTATGTGCTCGTTCACCAGCGTATGTACGTATGCTTGCATGAGCGTTCGTACTTAAGTAGTTGTCTCGTAGTGCAACAAGTGAAGCAATTACCCGTGGCTCGCGATCGGCATGCATGAGACAGACATGCCTTACTGTTTGTTAAGCACGCCTTGTATTGTGTCTTGTGCTTAAGAAATGCAACTCTATTGATTTATATTCTGCAGGCTGGATGGCGTCGGATATTCTGTAACTGAATTGAACGGAGGAAATATTTATGAAACGTGAACGAGAGATTTTGTCTGAATGGGTTATTAGTTGCATTCTTGGGTATAATTTATTTGCTCACGAGATCAGCAAAAACTGCTTGCGAAAATTATGATCGAATTGATACGACAATTATTTAATTATTTTCTAGCAAAATCACTAGGTACATTTCTGGATAAACCTTGAATTTTCAAATTTATTGCGAATGTATGCTCACGTTCAAAGTTCATAGTATAAAAGTATTTTTGAAGAAAAGAGGCCTGTGGCTCGGATACATTCCATCCAGTGCGTTATGAAAATGGATCTCCGGGGAATACCGTTTGCAAATGGTTTTTTTATTTTTTTTTATTTTTAAATGCTCGCATAGTATGCACTAGTTACTTTCAAGTTTCACCTACGCATCCCAATCAATACAAAATAAACCACAAATTAGTTGGCAATTATGTCTTCTCGACATGAAATATAGAAAAATAAATTTGTTTTGCAACCGTTCAAATTACCTATTTGCAATCCAAAATAGCAAACGATTAAAAAAAAAAAAAAATTTCACACGTCAGACAGCCTGCCGAAAACAAATCTTGATGATGAGTACGAATCTCTGTATATGTACATAAGAATCGAAAGTATGACGTGAATTGGATCTCGAACAAATAACACACCTCATACCTATGTCTATTTATGTCCGTACAAATTCATTCGATTGAGATAATTTCTCGATTCGAGTCTGCGAAAAGTAACTATTTTCGGGCACGAAAATGTTGCATCTAGAGTTTGATGTTCAAATGAAAAAAGTAAATATGAGTGGGACACAATTTGCTTGGCTATATCCAGAATACGGACAACTTGTAATTGAATTTCAATGGAGCGAGATATTTTGCAAATAACAGTTCCAAAGCGCTTTGCAATTTATTAATGGTCTAGAATAGATTGTCAGTGATCCAATTTTTTTTAGTTGATTTTTTTCGCCAGGTACCGTCATTTTGACTTGAACTGGTTTCATAATATTTGTCCAATATTCAAGTACATAAATTTATTGCGGTGCCTAATTTATTTTTCTTTGCTAAGTTATATTTCTAAATAAGGCATTTTGATTATTTGTTTAAATATACTTTTACGTATATTTTGAGGTATTGAGTTATAACTTATTGCACTGGCTAGGAGAAACGACTTTTAATTATCTTTGCCAAATCATGTTGGTATACTATCTGTAAAATACTGAAAGCAATATTGAAGAACAGCCGAGAAAGTTGCACTTATTTTTACAAATACTTATGGATAATTCAATTATTAAAAAAGTAAATATATATTTTGTTTAAAATAATTCACCGACTGGCCTTTTGGAGCTTAATACTTTTATAATTTTACTTTTTACTATAGCTAATAATATTTGAACATAATTAAAAACATATACGACACTCAAAATAAAATTTAAGTTTCTTTTACAAATGTTTGCAAATTATGAAAATAACATTCTTTGATGACATATCCCTGTCAGGTGTAAATGACTCTGAATGATAATTGTGGCCAATATATTTAAAATTAAAATTCTGTCTACACCAAAAACAACTAACAAATGCTAGTTTTTTGTACAATAGCGAGGTACTTTTAAACAGTCTAATGAGAAATTTTCGGGCAATCCTTTCGCGTATGATTTTCATAATTTTCTTCCTGTTGTTCAACGGTACTTTGATATCGTTTTACTTATCAACAGATAGAGATATTACATGATTAAACTAACAGAGTATAATTTGGAAGTGTTTTTTTCATCATCCTGGAATATTTCTTCATACAATTCTGTCTTTGTTTGTCCTGCCCACGAGTCAATAAGTAAGAAAAGTTTATTTTTCTGAATATATGCTATCAAACACTTTTTCAGAAAATCAGTTTAGAGATCAGTGGTCAATTTTCACGATTTTGATGACGATTTTTTTTTGTATTTGCAATCTTTATTTTCTGATCAAAATGAAATATAGGATATTGTAAACAAGCAAAAACATAATATTGTACTCTATTGTGTAGTATATGTGTGTAACACCTTGTTCAGACCCTGCCCAACGTCCTACAGCTAGCTATCATGGCCCAACTATTCTGCAACATGCACGAGTAATTTCACACCATGATGAAGATCAAATTGCCGGGAATGCTCGCAACATTTCTAGCTCCAAAAATTAAAAAAAAAATGTTAATGCCATTCCCCAACCACATGACCATTCTCACTTGAAATTTAAATTCCACCATCAGCGAAACTGGAGAGCTGATGCAATTTCTATATGATTACAGAGTTGACATCATGCTTATCTAGGAAACTTTTTTGAAACCAGTTGCTCGCCTCCACATCTCCAACTACAATCTATATCGCAACGATAGATTGACAGGTATAAGTGGAGTCACTGCAATCCTGGTGAGAAGGGTTTATGCCCCTTCTTACCTTTACCTTCAAATTTGTATCCTTTCACAAATAGAAGTGACTGCCATCAAAGTGCACACGGATTCCATTGAATTCGTGGTGACTGTTGCGTACATTCTAACACCACTTTGACCCAGATTTAATTAAACTTTTCGAAAACGAAGTTCTTGACTTTCTGGTAGAAGTCTTGAGCGCTCGTCACCGCCCCTGGGGAGACATAAGAAGCAATCAAGCTACCAAGCTGCATAAGTCTGCACTTCTCCGACGAATCCACAGACTTTGGCATAATTTCCACCATAACTTGCGACTGAATGTCCTTGATGAACTGTCATCTGACCACAAACTGGTATTCATCATCAAAGAAGACGTTTACATTGGCAAGGTGCTTCAAATGATGAACAGAGCAAATTGGAATACTTTGGGAGACGCAATAGTGAACCAACATTTCGAAGAAACCGCCAGCGATATAAACAGAGCTATTAACATTCAAAACAGGACAACACGATTCAAACTCCAACAAAGGGCCATAGCCCTTACGAACTCCCAAAACACATCCAAAATCTCATAAGAACGAACAGAATTCGGAGAAGAGCTAGGCGTACGGGTGACCCTATCATAAGAACGGAAGCAAAGCGGCTCACGAATATCAGCAGCTGTCGGATCACGCTGTTCCGCAATGAGAAATGGAGTGACTTTTTACATAGCATAAAACCTGGGGATGACAATTACTGGTGCATGACCAAATATTTTCGGCACAAAAACAGAATCGCAGTGCCTCCTATTTATGGGTAAAAGGCTCAAATTTGACGGCGTTTGCAAGGCGAAGGCCTTTGCTGGAGCTTCAATTTTAAGAAAACCACTCCCACTGACGAGGAGGAAGTTTCTGAGCCTGTAGACCAAATCCTTACCTCTGTACCACCGTCAGACTATGGAATCAGACCAACAATCTTCGAAGAGGTCAAACAACTCATGAGCGGACTCAATATGTGGAAATCGCCTGGACCTGATTCAATTAAAAACTTGTGGCTGGCATAACTCCCCGACAATACATTGACAACAATTACTGACTTTATAAACGCTATCTTTCAAACGAAGAGCTTCCTTCCCTGAGGTCTGAAACACAGCGATCAAAACAGTTGTGCCAGTTGTGTGGAGATCAATAAGTCACCTATCTGCCGTATGAAAAATCACTGAGCGTTTTCCTATCGACCGCCTTAACATAGAGGAAAAATCCACCTACATCATTCAATTTTTTTCTACAAAATTTTATTTAACAAAATCTGCCATTCAGGACTAATCTTCAAAATTTACCCTTCATACAACTAATTATGTACATCCTTTTTTCAGTGCACAGCTTTCTGTGCTACAATGGACAACCACCTCTCCACAAAGCGGACAATAGAAGCTGGAGTTTCGAACGGTTCAAAACTCTCTCCAATATTGTATAGTTTACACACAGCAGACATCCCCAATTTGGTTTATGCAAAAGTAGCCTTGTATGCAGACGATATACTCGTATGTATATTTTATACTTCGAAGCACGCAGAAGCCATATCTTCAAGCCGGCGAACCTACACAGACTTGTTGCACGTGTTCCATTATTACTGCCTGTGTTCCATTATTACTATTTAGTACTAACAAGTACTTCTGGCTACTTCCAACTACTCGCGCTCTCTTTCCCGAGTAGTTCATGAGTAGTTACGCCTTTTTTGCCGTAAGGTGGCTATTTAATTGTCAATAGGTTGTTTTGTTTGATTTTTTTCATGGTTATGTTGAATGTTTTCATAGTAAGGAAATTAAAAATAGCCATAATGTGTAGAAAGTTAAAAGAGATAATTTTCTGTTAGTTGCTTATATTTTCTGTCGATTGTGGTAGTTTACACTCCGTATTTTCTTCCTTTATTTTGAACTGCTTTAGATTTGAAAACTGCATACAATTTGACAGGCTAGAATCTGCTCGTATGAACGAAGATGGCGTTCTATTTGTGATCTACTTGGAAGTACTTGAGAGTACTAATTAGTAAAAATGGAAGACGGCAACTGTTTAGTACTTGCAAGTACTTCTGGCAAATTCCAACTACTCGCGTTCTTGTTCCCAAGTAGTTCATCAATAGACACAGATATAAGAGAGAATGGATTAGAAATCGACCAAGAGAAATGTGCCAATTTTCGACTTTTTGCTTACTTGTGTGAGAATGAGGTACTGGCGTGTGCCCTATACAGTTCATATGGTAACGCTCATGTAAAAACCACAAGAGATTGCCATTTTGAACGTCGTTTGACATTTCTTTCCAAGCAACCGGTGAGTGGAGATTAAAATGCTTTTTGTGAATGAAATTAATTATGATTTCAGACTAAAACTATATCAAATTGATGCCAACGGTTAATTTTACTTACCCGAAATACGATATTTCCTGCGAAGCACTTCGGTAGCTACTTTTCCAGCCTGGAACGCGGCGCTTCATTATCGCACTATTTTATAATTTTTTACCGCTAATTTATTCGTGAAATTGACACAAATGAAAGCGCACAAACGTAGATGTACCTTTGCATCGGATACGCCGAAAAATTTCCAAATTTTATTTCACAAATTTTGACTGAAAGTCAATGCTCTCAGTCCGCGACACAAATCAAACTGACATTGACGTTTCTTTCCGTGTTGCCAGTTGTACGCTTTTACACCGATTTGGTGTTCACAGCATTAAGACACAGCATTAAGGCTTTTCGGTTGTGAGTGCGGTAGAAAGGGGCGCACTGAGCGGAGTTTTTGTGAGAGAGCAATGTTGTGCGTGTAATAAAAAAGGCACACTCACGTATGGGTCCACGGATAGCCATTTCGTATCCATATTCTTTCATATCTATGTGAATAGACTAGCAAACATCAATTGCAAATTTGTCAAAACTACGCTCTTAAGAAAATATTCAGAATTCCATGGTATGTTGCGAAAACGTGTATGCGAGTTAAATTTCGCTTTTCGGAAATTTATAAAAAAATTAGTTTGTTGAGTTCCTCCAAGGAACTTTTAAAATGAAACACTTGAGTTTTTCACGAATTTAATATTAAAATATTAATAGTAAAATTATTTAAGTTTTCCTTAAACAATCTAACTTAGATATTATTCACTGACTACTCAAACAGTGTTACACAACAACCGGAACTATCAACTGTATGAACAACACGAACTGAATAAAAACTATTTCTCTTCTGGGTGTCTCTTCTTATATAGGAAAATGTTGTTTATGTTAAACATTTGCGAATTGGATTGGAATTTGTCCATTATGCTTAAGAGCCAAATTTGGAGTTGATTTCTTTCAATCTAAAGTGAATGTTTACTTTACGATTTGCAAGTTTGCTAATTTGATTTCTAACTTATGATCAGCTTAATATTAATTGTTCTTTGTTTGGTATATTTGTTTATGTTACTGTTGCGATCTTATGTGCTTTAATTATGATTGAGTTCTTGCTGAGCTAAGTGCTTTGCGATAATGTGATATTAGTCATTAGTAGATTTGCAAGCATTGCGAATGTTGCAAGTTAGATAGTTGCAACATTGTAAAACTATCTAACTTGCAAGTTAGATGTTGCAAGTTAGATAGTTTTACAATGTTGCAAGTTGTTTTACAATGTTGCAACTTAAGTATTGTAAGTAATAATGTTTATTCAGGTGTCTTACTGAATCTTGTTGTAATTATGCTGTGTGCTGGTTGCGTAACTTGCGCAGAGAACTAAGGATTAAGACAATTGACATATACATTAGCGACAGAACGTGAAAATTGTTCGACAGACTAGAACAATATTTTAACAGTACCATGGAACATCTGGAAAACACCGTAGCCCGTCCTAACGAGAGATATGCAAGCCTCAGACACCTAACGGAATAGTGTGGAACATATTAGACTTGGGATGAGAAGAGATTTGGGCCGAGGAGTCGCCCATCCAGAGTCAAAGTTCCGAAAGCACTAGCTCCAGTAAAACATTGAAACAGCAAATGAAGCAGCGCGTACGGTTTTCTTTCCTTGGCATCAAGTTCATTTTTTAAGGAATTCTGAAAACAAGAAGTGAAGATGTTTGTTCAAACCGAATCAATAATGAATTGCTGGAGATTATGTTGTTATTAGAAAAATATTGTTTTTCGTGAAAACTTGGTTAGAATAGCAGAATAAAAATGCCTTTAGCAATGACTACTTCTCAGTGCTTCCCACTTCTTGGTGCTTCCCACTTTGAAATCTCGATGCGTACACAGGAATACGAAGCTTCGCATTTATAAAACAATTATTAGACATGTGCTTTGCTACGGAAGCGATACCTGGACGCTGACCCAGGCATCTAAAAAAGCCTTGAATACGTTTGAGAGAAGGGTATTGCGAAGGATCCTCGGGCCAATACGGGAAGAAGATGGATGGCGAATCCGATACAACAATGAGCTGTATACCATATATGATAAGCCGGAAGTCTCTACCGTCATACGACTCCAAAAACTACAATGGGCTAGCCACGTCGAACGAATGAGCGACAATCGAGTCCCCAACCGATCTCTCAAGGGGCGAGCGAGCGGAGCCAGGCCAGTCGGTAAGCCACGTAAGCACTGGGGGATTCGATAGATGCTGACAGCAGGTCACTTTTGGGAGCACCCAACTGGAGGACGCGGTCACTGAACCGAGACGAGTGGAGGCGAAGCATTAAGGAGGCTAAGGCTCGATTCGGGCTGTAGTGCCCCGATGATGATGATGAATAGAGGAGCCAACCTTCTCTTCTTTTCTTGTATACAAGGGAAATCGCTGTAGGAAAAAATGTGAAATTTTTTAAAATTTATTCTAAATTTCTTCATATAAGCTGAAGTTTAGTTGAGCCTTTAATACTTTTAAGCTTCAGAGTCACACCATTCATTTTTTCTACAGCAGACTAGATTTCACAAGGAAAAGTCCTGTATATTCCTTAGTTGCCTACAAAAAATTGATAAACTAAAAGAAGTACCTGCTTCCTCATAAAACTAATGTTGTTAATGATTTCAACATACATTCTATAACCATAAATGCTGGTAGTAGATACCCTGAGCTCTTATGTGACTCCTTTGATTTGCAGCAATTAGTCGATGACCCAGCTTGGCTTCTTGATAAAAAGGCCCATTTCCGAACAATCTATTTTCGTTGCTCAGATAGTTCTTTAGTTTTCCAGTTATGCACATCTTCTCTAATACAAACTAGTCATCTTCTTCCAAAAGATGACGTGACGTTTGACACTATTATCAAGCAGTTATTTCAAAAGACTGCAGTTGAATCAGTCTGGTATTTTTGTAAGAAGAAACTTTAATTTCTGTGCTGTGTAATTAACACCTAAAAACTGTCCTGTATAATTAACAACAAACACCTCTGTTTCACAGGACTGGGAGTCAATCAAACTAAAGTATACTTTTTAACACAATTACAATCGGAAAACGGTCATATTGAATAAGAAAAGGCATGTTATTTGGTGGCGTAAATTTTTGATCGATCAAAGCCTGTGAGAAAAGTGTAAAAAGTTTCAATCTAAGAAAATCTTCACCAATTCTTGTTATAAATATTCACTAATTCTTTTATATATCCTTCATTTCAAACATACTAATTTACAACAGATTCGCTCCAATTTCCCGATTTTATCTTTCTCGCTCTTAAGGAAAATGCTCTTAAGGATCTTTCGAATAAAAGCGGAACCAAGGGTCTCGTTGACCTTTTTCTAAGCTAGAGCTCTGTAAAAATATACATACAGATTAACTCTAAAATGAGAGACAATAATAACCCATCCAATTATACACCCTTTTACACTTGTTCTATAATATTTTTACTAATCTAAGGCATTATCATACCCAAAAACTTATTATCTCATCAAAGATCGTGGACGTAAGTTCTGATCTGGCCGCTCTGCAAGGGATTTTTACAAAATCTCTCATGAAATGCTGGAGTGATTCTGTCAACCGCTTTAGTGAGCCTGCAATAATTGCTTTCGATATTTATCTATAAGCAGACCCCAGATTTAGGTGCTAATGTTTTAAAAACTATTTAGTGAAAAAACAAAAGAGCGATATTTCTATATACTTGAAAAGTAATGATGGTTATTCAGTGCCTCTCTGATGTACTCTATTTGATATTGTTAGTCACATGTTTACATACTAGGGATATTCATAAACAAATTGGTTGAAAAAAGTCAAAATCCAATGTAATGTAAAATCAACAATGTCTTCTGCAGACGCATAGCATTTAACTATTCCTCTTCGTAATATGCAATAATAGAATCAAAGGCAATTTTAGTCGAGAAACCCTAAACACTACCATAAATTTTCAGAGCTTTGCCAAATATATTCATTGATTATTGAACTATGTAACTAGGGATTCGCATCCCGGTATGGTTTTTCAATCCCGGGATAACGGGATTGAAAAATCGAAAATCCCAGGATCCCGGGGTCGAGATTCAAAAAAAAATATATCAAAATAAGGCAAGTTTTTACTAAACAGATTATATTATGTGCCATCATTTCAAAACAACAATAAGTAAGTTCAAAACAGTATAAAAAAAATATGTTACTGCATAATTACTAATTTATATAATTGATGCAAAAAAAACAATAACTTTAACTATCCAAGACGTTGGCAATATGAAGACAAATACTTAAAATTACAACAACAAATCCCCACTCTTAAAATTGAGATACATAATAAAAAAACATATAAAAAATTCTTTAAAGTTCATTGTTTTTTTCGGAAGTAACATTGAAGCAATAGGAAAGCATCCAAAGTATCGTCTCTATCGTCAAAGTAACTTTCTTCTAAATTTATTTCCGATGTTAGACGCCGCGGGAAAAACTCGTTCTAACTCGATACTTGTTAGTGGGACGGTCCATAAATATTGATACGCCTGCTCCAAATTATGTCCACGAGTTTGCAATAGTTTTAATTAGATCAGTTTCTTGCGGCGTTTCACGATTAAATATTTTCATACATTGATCTATTTCCAATTGCAGCTTTTCTTGTACCGTCAATTGACGACTACCTTATCCTGATTCAATATGGGTCTTTACTGGATTTTCGTCATTTCTTTGGCTACCAGTCAAAGGGTTCAGCCTCTGGATCGTTGAAGTAATTTTATTTTAATATTTGCTTTGCTTGGTTTCAAAAATAGAGATTCTATTTCACCTGGTAAATTATATATATTATAATAGAGATTCTATTTCACCTGGTAAATCTATTTCACCTGGTAAATTTGCACAATGTGGATTCTGGAGATAGCTTAGCATATCACATACCTCGTTACACTGACGCTCTTTAATTCGGTTCAATATTGCCATTTTCATAGCGTTGGCAAGAATGGACCGTTTTCCTCCTAACTGCCTAAATAAAAATCTTGACGAAGCATTAGCAGTGCATACATTTGCATCTCTGCGACTTAAGGCCTCCATGGTCAATTTTACAGGGAGTAAGACTTCAATAATTTTCTGAATAAAATCAAACTCAGTTGCTTCAAATCAATCTGGGTATTGCAGGTCTATTAATCTCTTCTGTATAATATTTTTCAAAATTGTAAACCGTTCGAGCATTGTCAAGAGACTATTCCATCTTGTTTTGCAATCCAGTTCTGCAATCCAGACAGTTCTTTGCCTTACTCGAATTTTATATAGTTTTGAGGAACGTTACCATTTTTCGTTGGGGATTTTTTATTAGAAATATTAAACTACCTTTCGAACTATCTTTATACATGCACTGATGTCATACTCGTTTGACAGATCTAGCGTGTCTTGTAGCCGAATGTAGAAAGCTGATTCAGGACCGTCCAAATCTTCGTGGTCGTCGTTCAGACTATCAGCTGTTTCATCAACTCTATAATCTAGAATGGACCTCCTATTATAGAGAACCTCGCAAACTGCCAAGTGAATGCTATGCGCCAAACAAATATGTTGCTCTGCATAGAATAGTCTGCTTACTTTTCGCATCACGTTTGGCCTATCAGTTACGATGGCAACAATGTCGTTTCCTAGAGAAACATCAAACTCAGTAAGACGCTTTTTCAATATCTCTTGGCAGTTTGCAGCTGTCATTGACATCCTTACTCGCACCAAGCTCCAGTAAGAATTTACTGAGTGGATGTTAATATTTATATAGAGCCTATTTGCAGTCGAGGTCCATTCATCAAACATCAAACTGAACCGTTCTCCTGAGATTCTAGCCTGTTTTATCTCACTTTTTATTATATCCTTTATACTGCTTGCATAGCCCTAAACCTTATTTTTGATTGTTGTTGAGGATTTTGGTAAATCTGTGTACGTATTCGCTAGTATTAATTTCCTCAAATCATTCGAAGTAACGAATACACTAAATGCGAAACAGTCCGTGCTTATTTATTTACAAACTCCTTTGTATTCTCTTGTTAACTGTTGCATCGGTTTGTTTTGCTCTATTCTTTACGCATTTTGATGTGAAGCCTGCATGCCTATTGCTTTCTCGTGCATATGGACTCTATTTACACCTTTCGAGTCTTGCCGTAATTTGATTGCCCCGGAATTCCGGCCAATTTCTGGTCCCGAAATTAGAAACCACCAATCCCGGGATTTTCGGGACGAGAATTTGTCCGGGATCTTGGCATCCCGAGATTCGGAATCTCGAGATTGGATTCTCTATTTGTAACGTAAGATCTACATAAGAATGGCTAGTGAAAACTTTCGAACCATCAGCATTAAATAGAAATATTTATGGCAATTATCTCAAGCAATCTAGAATGATTTTAGTATATTTATAACTTCCATTTATTATCCAATTAATCCATTTAAGAAGAAAACATCCTGTTTCGTCTCATATTTACTTTTCAACGATGGCAACTTCACAATGTTTCTACAAAATGAACTAATGTGCAAATGTTCTACATTTGCGAATCCAATATTTCAAACAAAATCTAATGAGCACTTGGCCTTCAGCCAATCCATCTACCTTAAAATCATTTAACGTTATCTAAACCTAAATCGCTTTTTAGCGTGTATGATACTCGAAAGCACAAAAAGATCAAAATACGTCAGCCAGCGCGTGTACATACAATACTAATAAATGGGAAACGAGAAATCATCTGGTCTCATTTAAAACGCTCATTCGAAATGTTGTTAAATGCTTTGCATTAGCGTCTTGTCAATCAATATAATGCAAAATCTAAACTGGCCAAATTGAAACATGAACAGATACGAAATCGCATATCAATCTGCAATTTCATGCAAGTGTCGACAAGATTCTGTATACTCCTTGCAGTCGCAATGTGCAGCTCGTCTTCGACGCTTGCAGCGTGCATTGTTTTAATCAAATAAGGTGAATATTGCACTTTGGAAACCGACGCCACAGTGTAAGCTACATTGTATAAGTACCGGGATCACTAGGTATCCTCGTGGCCTACTCGATTTCTTCTTGCGTGCCTAGCAATAATTATTGACTCAGCTTTGTGATGGATAAGTGCCCGGAATGGAATGACTGACAGCATCATTCCTAAGCGTCGGCTACAAGATTAGATACGGGCAATTAAAAACCACAGGTGGATTGTCTTTGGTGCAGCCTAGCTGAGTACCTTCACTTTAACATCGACTTGAAAAACTACTGAAGTGAACGCAACTGATGCTAATTGGAACGTCGGTTCAGCACTGGGTCGAACGACATTAATTTATAATTTTGAATTTTAATTACAACAGCGGCCATTATCAATAAAGCTGGTCATTAGCTTTTCTACATAAATTAGTCACTGGAGTCTGCGTTAGAAGCACAACGCAATCTTTCGACATGAGTGTCGGTCTAATGATCCGAGGCGCTTCTGGAGAACAAAGACGAAAAATTAGAGTAATTAAGCATTGCAATAGCTATATTTGAATTATTTTCAACTTTATTTATTTTCATTTTCCCAATTCAATGGGCAACGAGTGCGCGAATCTGATCTGCGGATAGCCAACGAAATAGCCGTAGCATTAGGTAGTTCCTGTGGTGTTGCAAAGTTAACATGTATTTCTCACGTCATAATATTACAATGTTGTTGTTTAAAGCTTTGGGCGAAACGCAAGTTTTCTTGAATTTTATCGCGCACTTACTACATTCATTTACGAGTGTGCCTGAGATCTTTATTTTCTTCTGAGTATCCGGCTAGGAAAATGATGTGGGCTGCCGAGAATGCTATCTTGGTTGGAATTTGCACTTTATAAACACAGGATATGCATTTGATGCTACGTACTATCTAAATCAGTAAGACGTAGTGTGAAATTTCACGAGAATTGATGGTTTCGAAAATTTTGTAAATAAATTAAATATAAAGTTGAGATTTTTATGACTCGTATAGAAAGGGGAAATTTGTTCGGATGTTGGACAAACATAAAACAAACAATGAAAATAAAACATTTTCGTAGGCAATAATTATGTTTATTTAAATAATAGATTTATAGATGAAAAACGTTACAGAGGGAATTCAAGTTCGAGCTGTGAATTTAAAATATAAAATAAAATATGAATTTAAAAGTTGTAAAAATCGACTAGAAGAGGTAGCGCTGTACTTTTGTAACTAGCCTTAGCAATCATAAGGCTTAAATTTTATTTAATACCTTGCAAATTCATTTAATAATTTACACAATTTATTTTATTTATTCGCAAAGCAAAACATTAAGGCATTAAACACATATTAAGAACAAAAAATAGTAATTAAAAACAAGGCTTAACACAAAAACAAATAAAGGAGAAATGAAAAGCAAATAAATGAAAATCTAACAAGAAAGTTATACATTTATAAATAGCCGCGACTAGCTTTAGCAAAGAAGGATTTGAAGAATACTTTGGTAATGGTTGGTGACTATATACGCTGCCCCATCTGTTTATTCCTTAAGCAAACGAATTAACCTGTTGTTTCTCATAGGGTTATTCATAACAACCTTATTTTTGGAGAATTCAACTCCTGTAACGCAGGACTATATCACCATTCTTCTGGATTAAATTTAAATGATCCCATCAAAGCTCATAGCAGAGTAGTCGTGAAAATTGCAATAGTTTTCTCAGGGTGAAAAGTAAAGATTTCTTTTGTATGGACTCGAACCTGCCACAGCGGGTTTTAAAAGCTGAGTTCCAGATAATGCAAGCGCATTCGATAAGCGTGAAGTATACAACGATCTTATGGCGCACTAGTTATGAAATTTCTTGGCACACCATTTAATGAGCCCTAGAGATTCGGCCCACCTTGTACTATGGTGGGGCGAAGTTTCTCATCCAAGATAACGCCGAGGCTAACAAGGCTCTCAGATCGACCTAATAAATTGTTGGTAAAGTTGTTCGGGCTGCGTATTTTTACGTGCATTATTGGGTCTGGCACTTATCATTGCTAAGAACAAGCTTGTTTACATTGCAACAATAGTCAAGTGAATCAAGCAATTAGGAACGTAGTCTATTAGATTTAGATTCAATTATGTATATTTGACAGGACGTCAGATACATCAGAAATGAATGTATTGAAAAGAGGTAGGTGCAGAGGCAGCAAAGATATTTCTGACAAAAACCTTTGATATTTTACAAATTGGGTTCGATTGTGAAGGAACTGAGTCAGCTAAGTAGTGATTCGGCGTGTCCGAGTTTCCGTAACTTTAGAATCATTACACAGAACGTCCGAGGCTTTATTATCAATCCAAAAGCTTGAATTGATAATAATATCGTCCGGTGACTTCTCTAATTTTTTCGCAAGGACGCTATACTAGTTGTTTCGACATTTGACTCTTCGAAGGTTTCCGTGTCTGCGATGCGCGAAAATTGATTGTCCTCATATCTTCGACGACGAGGGCGGCCAGGACGATAATTTAGATTATCCTGCGGGATATTACGACTAATTTTTTTTTTGAAAATTTTTGTCAAACAATTACACACTGACGCGATTCTAAATAAGTATACCACGAGGCGTTCAACTGTATACTATGCATAGGTCTTCTCTCTACTGCTTCGGTGAAAGCAATAAACGACCGTTACACAAGCCACATAATCGTCAGAAGTGACCCCTATTATTCAAAAAGTTAACTAGTTAAACGTATATAGAGATGGGCTCAAAAACTCCGAACAGTTTGAAAAAAAACGTTTGGCTGCAAAAAACGAACGAATAGTTTTTCCAAAGTTTTTCCAAATAGCGACAAACAGTTTTTCTAAAACGATTTTTTTTTCTCTAAAACGAACAGCATTTCCAAAACGAATGGTTTTTTTAAACGAATTGTTTTTTTAAAACGCATCGTTTTTCTCTAACGAATTGTTTTTTTTAAAAGAAATGTTTTTTAAAACGAATCGTTTTTCGTTTTTTGAAATCGAATCGTTTTTCATCGTTTTTCGTTTTTTTTCAACGAACCGTTTTTCGTTTGTTAAAACGAACTGTTTGGCAGTAGAAAACTGTTTAGCTGCGGAAAATAATATTTTCGTACTTGCGGGTATTCTCGTACCTGCAAGTATTTTATTCAAATATTCAAAAAGTTTTTAGGGCAAAAGGAGCTGAAATCGGACAAAATCGGCCAATTTTGGGTTAGAGTGGTTTGGGACATAACGGGCCAAGACATATTGCTGTGATACAAAAATTTCGGTTTTGTAGGGGAGTAAGGGGTTTTTTGGCCATAGTTAGTCTCCTACAGGTCGCCACGGAGGTGTCTCCAACCCTACCGGGGTTATAAAATTTACGAGACCGCGGGAGGTAAGGTGGACTCATGTCCAGCCTTACGGAAGAAGTTTGGTTTGGCCTCCTAGTGGGTGCATGTTTAATAAATGAAACATTGTTTTTTATCATTTCTTAATAAAATTTTCGATAAACTTCATGCTTCAGTGAGGCGAAGTGGAAATCCGACTGTTTTAGATTAGCTAGGAAAAGTTTGGAGTCAGAGATCGCTCGATGAAAATTCGTATAGATGACAACAGGATTAGTTGGTCATATCTTAGAAATTTTTTTACTTTGGTCATTTGGACGAAAACAGGAAGAGTTTTTAGCATATAATAAAATGAAAAACATATTAAATTGATTGAATTTGATCGTTTTCCTTTAGATGGCACCTAGATTGGAGAAAGACTGGCCTAATAAATGACCGACCATTGAAAAGTTACGGACAAGCTGCACAGACTAAGGACTCGGTATTCTTTGAAGGTCATGTTGCACCATCACCATTCTAGCTTGGGAACGTTGTGTCTGGACGGTGGGGGAGCGCATATCAGTCCGTTTCATTACATCACTGCAAATCGTATGCATTGTATGTACATATGTATGTACATACTTCAAACAGATATTTGGAACAGGTATTTTTTCGTACTCGTACTAGTTATACCTAGTATGTGAAAATCCTAGTACGACCCAACTCTAATTGTCGTACAGCATAAAATTTGTTTCTTTTCGTTAATTCAAACTGTTTTTTTCAAACAGTTTTAAAAAAAAGTTGTTTTTTATAAAAAAAAACCAGATCTTTTTCGTTTTTTGAAAATAACAGAAACGCCCATCACGTATGAGGCCGTAAAGAGCGGGCGCTCACCTACTTCGGTAGGTTTGGAGGGCATCATTTTGGGGACAGTGTAGAGACTTTTTCGGCTTTCTATAAGGCTCCAAACACTGAAAATACATTCTAGAGATGGTAAATAAATTTTCAAAAAGAAAATAAAATGCAGAAAAACTTTTTACAGGAATTTCCCCCCTTAATCAATAAATACTGAATTGAAAATTTACATACATAGATGATTTCGGCAAATAACATAAATCTGTTTACCAAACCAACTTATACCATACATATAAAAAATTACAGCTAACATTCATTGCATCAAAACACTATGTTATTGACAACATAAGAGTGCGAAAGTGATTTATTTGTCGTGGCGAAACAACTAAATTCTAGTCGTGGTGTCGTTTCATTTTCGGTCAATTTAACTTTGCATTGAAATTAATGTTGACAAGTAGGATCCATTGAAATTTGCATTATCGTTCGGTTTGATAATACGTCAAGCGTCCACTCCAATCGAGTATTATTATATTTTTCAACAAAAAGAATACAATGAACGTGGTCTACTTCCTCTGTGTCATCTACATACATACATATGTATATTAAATGAGATCTATGGTCATCTGGCTAATTATTGTGGTATGTTGTTCGATGCGTTTGAGTGAGTTTACACGAGCAAGTTTATTACGTGAAATCACAGAAGCAGAATGTCAACAAAAAAAAAAGAATGCTGACTCAGTAATCTACATTACGTTTTGAAAATTAGTTTAATGATACTGACTACTGAGATGGAGTAATCACAAAAAATTAGCATTTCTAAGTTTTACCATTAACGATTTCTGGTTAAACTATCATTTTTCAAGGAACATTGTGTAAGAAGTTCATACCAAAGAACTTAAAGTCAAATATATTTCAGTTTGAATTGAAAATTGTATTCAACATTTTTTCAGTAAAAAATAGTTTCATCAGCGCCACAGCCGAAATGAATACCATTCGTATGGCAAGCTGTATGTTAAGATTATTTGCGGACTATTTAATCGCTTTGAGCTTTTGTTGTCAACGCGGCCACACCGTGAATCACGTTAGAACAAAGAACCTTGCATCTATCTTCGCATATAATTTTTCAATATTATGAGAGTTTTAGTGTTTAAGTTGAACACTCATATCCATTTATCTCGAAATGACAAAATCGATTTCTACGCAACTAATTCATCCAGTCATTATGCCTTGCTAAGTGAGCATCATAGTTTTATCTATAATTTTATTGTTTTGAAATTGTGGGTGGCATCTAGTCAAAACCGAACAGATAAAAGTTGGGAAAAACAGAATGTAAATTTACTGAGATTTAAAAAGATTTGTGGTTGACTTTTATAACATTTGGCTTTGGCATAATTCTAATTTAGATTCTGTTTTCTTCTGATATATTCTTTATTCGAAGACGATTCGAAGATGTTTTCGTTCATTGCTTGAGTTTGTGCGACAAACTAAGTTTAAGTTTGGCAGAAATTGGGGTGGTGGTAGGTCAGTGAATTCGAAATGATTTACATGAATGAAGTCTGTCCGGAATCGGAAAATTATAGTTTAATCCCGGATCAAATATTTCGATAGCCGTCAAGGTGACTTGGTAGCTGAACTAAGAAATTTATCGTTGCAGGGTTCGTTCACATGAAAGAAAATTACTCATTCGAATGGGTGAGATATGTTTTTCGAGAGACGGGATTTGGTGAGTTCAATGCCCCTTTTTGCGTCAGATTTAATTTTATTGGAGAAGTCAATGAATTTCTATTATTGACTATCTTGAAAAGTAAATAAACACTCCAAGTCAAATATATTCTGTCCATAAATGTAGAAAATTGCAAATAGGCTTATATAGAACTAAGTATGGGTGTGCATTAAACATAGAAATGAATTGAACTGATTTTATATTGTGCAAGGTATTGTAGTGTTTTAACTGAATGAGATGATGCTTGCAGATGCCTCAACTGAACCGAAGTCCAGCCGAGAGCCTGCAAAGCAGGGACTGTGATGGCGCACCATCAACAGGGCAAATCAACAAAAAAAAAGATATATGCCCTGAAAGCCGCGTGCCCTAGAAATGGCCGTGAAAGCCCTTGCTAATAATATCGCCTTAGCGGAGCACTCTTTAGTCCAACCCCAACGGATGCTAGGATACTGCTTTGCTAGCTCTACGAGGCTGGGAGTAAGTACATCAAAGTAAAAAATTATAGACTGAAACTCGATCCAGTAAAAGTTTTGCAGTTTATCCATAAAATACCCAAAATTCCAGTTTTTTGTATCGAACCCTATATAAATGGTTGAAAAATTGCATTTTGATTAATGTCCAGCTTTTCAGCAACTTTTTCAAGGATTTCATCGACTTTTTCCAGCATAGCTCAACTTGACCGTGATTTATATTAAACGTAAAATTTTTCCGGAAGTGGGACGTTTGAGTCGAAACTGCAACTTACGTATTTTTACTGCATTCCCAGTATAAACTGAACAATTTTGTCATAAAGCCTGAGGCTCATCTGAATCTTGTTTTACTCTGATATTTCAAATTATAGCGGAATCCTTCGTTTCTTTCACTTATTTTCATTCATACCTATCACCTCTTTTATAATATATACTGTTACTTTATATTAGTTAGGTGACCACTTCAAACTTTTTCCTCAACCCAATATACATACATATGTCTGCACATACACATTTTTCCAGATCGTTTTGATGGTGTTTAATGATTTAGGTTTGGAACATGGTTCGCACGTGTAAACGCTGCCCAATTTTGCTGCCCACCTATCGCATGTGTCGATATCAAAACGATTTTTAGGGTCACTAAACTAGCTGAGGCTTACCACCAGACGAAAGAGAAAGTCGATTGGCATCCTTCATCGACGATGGCGAGACCAGGAGATGAATTTCCGTATTTTTTTTCGAAGTTGCAATCGATAGTAATCGATCCAGTGAATTTAAGTGACTAGCTATGTAGCGGGACAAAACGGTAAATGAGACACAATGATCGGCCTTGGAAGTGAGTTTTCCTTCAGGGAGAAAATAGTTATCGACGACAAAAACTCTAGCGCGATGTAACCGCAACAAGCACTAATGTTCGCAGGAAAGTAGAGGATTCGCACAGATTTTGAGTGCATATTCTTCCACACGTGCTCTTTATTACAGCCAACCTGTTTTGAAGGCCTTCTACCATTTCAAACTCATAAGGTGGACAGGTTTTCGGGATTACCATTTCAATGAATTTCAAAATTTAAATTTGTTACTTGTATTCGTTATCGGAAGCTTATCTTACAAAACTTTAAAATCAGCATCTCCTGTAACATAAATAAAGAAAGTGCAAAGTGCTTGCAACGCTTTGTCAGCGCTGCAACTAAAAGTCTTCACGTCAAAATCAGCCAAAATTAGCCTTCTTCATCTGATGATTTCATCGAAAATCGCAGGGTTCAAAAAATGTTTGGGGCTACCATTCGAAAAAATTCCAAAAATTGGAAAATTAAACATTGGTCACTAATTTTCATAATTGATGATGATACGCAAATAACAAATATGCCTGGTGCACTACAGCTTTAAGTATGCCAAAACCGTGTCATGTCTTGACCAACCCACCCTGTGAAATTTGTTTCGATCCAATGACTGAGAAAGACAAGAAGGACAGAAATTTAGGGCTATTACCCGCTAAAGATTACAAATATTTTGAAATATTAATATTTATTGGTTATTGTCACTTTTTTTTTCTATGATAAGGCCAATCCTCAGGGGGTTGCCCTTTGAAGCGAATGCTTAGCGATGGCGGTAGGGAGACACGTATGGGAAAAGCCGATATCAGTTCTTCCATTATTCTCTTTTTACTAATGTTCGAAGAAGAACATTAGTATTAAAATCACTTTGGCCAAAAATTCATATTTCTATATATATATATATATATATATATATATATATATATATATATATATATATATATATATATATATATATATATATATATATATATATATATCATCAAAAAGTTTCAGTGAAAAAATCTCAGGAACGCGCCATCCGATTAAACTGAAATTTTCAGGACACATTGATGTATATGCAGAATAGTGCCAGGTCTCACAAAAAGTTAATAATCTTTAACCCTTTGGCGCCGGTGGCCATTTTAGTGATATTTTTAATATACCTATTATTCCGTACACAAATAATTTTTGCAAAAATAAAGTTGACGAAATAAATTTCGAACGTGTTTTACATGTGAATTGGATAATGTTTTGGAATTTTTTAACCCCATGTGTGCGCTGGGTGCCTAAAAAGAGAACGGGAAAACTTGAAAATTTTTAAATTACGATAACTTTTGACAGAGCTATTCAATCATTACAAAATTTTCAGAACATATTGATATTATTTAGTTGTAGATTTGTGTAGCTTTTAATGAGCGTGCTGGCAACCCTGTAGCTAGGGCAGGCACTGAAAGTGAAAACCTCCAAATCATCGTCTCTCTTGAAAAAATGCCGCTTCTTCAAAAAAAAGCCACTCATATGTAAATCTTGTGCTTTGTTTACATAGACAATAAAAAAAATTTGATATGGTATAACGGGCACGCCTGGTAACCATTGCCCAATTTACCTATATTTTTAGCATCAAAAACTTCTGTTCACGGAAACTCACGATCCAATAAGCAGAATTAATTGAAATTTGCAGAATGTATTGGTCTTAAAAAGGACCAGGTCTGATAGAAGTGATTTTGAAATGCGGGCGATTCTGTGCCAGTGGTGCCATCTTGAAAAATCACTAAAAAAAATAACTGCTTTTAGACCTATTAATTCTGATTGAATCGTTCGATTTCAACGAAATTTACACAATAGCTGGACCTTACTTTAAGCCATGTTTGGTAAAAATTTGATCGAAAAATTGCCAGCTATGATAATTTTGGTGTCTTAAATTAGAAAAAATAAAAATTTGGAAGTGAAAACATTCAAACCATCGAATATCCTAAAAAATGTCCGTTTCTACAATAAAACCAATCTATATACAAATCTTATGCTTTATCTACAGGTTCAAAGTAAAATTATGGAAATTTCATGTCGGACAAGAACGGTAACCCTTTCCCAATTTACCTATATTTTTTGCATCAAAAATTTCTGTTCACGAGAACTCACGAACCGAAAATCAGATATAGTTGACATTTGCAGAATACATCGGACTTAAGTAGGACCAGGTCTGATAGAAACGATTTTGAATTGTGGGCAACTCTGTGCCAGTGATACCATTTTGAAAAATTACACAGAAAAAAAACTGCTTTTTGCCCTACGAAATGTGAATAAGTAACCAGATTTTCATGAAATTGACACAGTAGCTGAACCTTACTCCAAACCTTGTTTGGTAGAAATTTGGTTGAAAAATTCGATCGGTTCTGCCAGTTATGGTAATTTTTGTGTCTTTGGTTTTGAAAATTCGCTCAGGAAAATAAAACTTTTTGCCCTATAACTTCCAGTACAGTCAATACAAATTTCATAAAATTAATGAAACCTATTATAAACATTATTCAGGCCAAATTTGGTTGAAAAGCCACGATAGGGTTGCCAGCTATTGTTGGTTTTGTGTTTGTTTGCAATATCTTTATTAAGCGATTTTATCGTAGAATTTTCAATTGGTAATGATATTGTAGTGACAATAAACAGCAAATATTAAGCTTTCGATTATTTGAAAAAACTCGCTGCAGGTAACCCTAAATTTCTTTATACTCCTGTAACCTCGAATGCTATATAAGCAGATGTGATACATTCTTGGCTTTGACACTGGCGAAAGGTTGCCAGCACGAGTTGGTTGTGCTACTTTTGTATCAATAAATGCTTACAGTTAGTATTCATACCGGAAACATTTACAATGAAAATAAATAACCAATGTTTCAATTCCCAAATCTTTCGGATCGCAGCCCCAAACACCAACTTCAGTTACAGTGCTGCAGGCACTGAGCATTTTCTTCATTGATGTTATATGAGATGCTGCTTTCAAAATTTTGTGAAATAAGCAACTGATAGCGAATATAATTAATCCGTGTTTTGCTCTCATAAACGTTGAAATTCATGCCAGTGGTAATATCTGAAACCTTCTACCATATGAGTTATAATGCATTCTTGAGACCAAAGTAAAACGTGGCATTTGAAACAGTTTGGCCGTAATAAGCAGCTCATGTGGTGGAATATGCACTCAAAACCTGCACGATTCTTCTACTGTTTTTCGAACATTAGTGTTTCTAGTGGTTCAGGTGCGCTAGAGTTTTTTTTTTTGTTTTTAAGTGCCACATTTAGTTCTTATTTTCTAAAGCGCTAGTGCTATGCCTAGTCGCTACTAAAGCTTTTAATGTGGCACTTAATTAATGGAGCGCTGGTATTATGCCCAGTCGCCGACTGTTAAGACAACACAAGACGAATAAATACAGCCATGGGCACGGCGGGATTCGAACCCGCGGGCAGTAGACCGCTGCTTCGGACTGACGCGTTAGCGAGCTATCAGCTCTGCTCCCACTTAACATCAATACATCCTCTAAATTTCATATTGCTCTAATTATCCTATCGTGAGTTCTCGTAAACACAAGTTTTGAGTGGTCAAAGTAGAGGTAATTTGCTGATGGGTTGCTCTTCTTATGCAGCACAGAATTTTGATAATTTTAATTTGGCAGGGTGGAATTTTTTGAGGTAAATCGAATATTAGTAGAAAGGCTGATTGGTTTTCAGTAGTGGATGTAGTAGATTTCGGTTGATTTTTGGTAAGTCTATGGTAAGTTGATGTAGAATGTTTGGAAAGATCATCGTCTGATGTCGACTTTCCTGCTGCCAACATCATACTTCAGCTTCGAAATTGTATTCTTGTAAGCTTTTGCATCAAGGCCTGCGAAAATCTCAATAAAAACGAAGTTCAAGAGTGTATGATAAAAGTTATGTGATTATCAAAAAAATTAACTCTTGTTTTAGCCAGGAAGTCATAAATTTTAGCTTTTATTCTAATCGGCTTCGGTAGTCAATTCAGCATATCAAGCCGATCTATGTGTACTGTTTTCATGCTTTCATAATCAATTGTCGTTAGTTAAAGTCATTTATTCATTAAGTTAATCAGATATATTTGATATTTTATTTTCAAAGAAAATATTTCGATTATCAAATATTCGAGTTTTTCACTAAGATTTTATTTTCTTAACTATAAATTTAATTGCAATTAGTTGAAAAATGTGCGTTGCAATGATGAGGCTACTGATAGTGATGGTAGAGGTGACGTGACTACGCCGGACAAGAAAATGCAAAAATAAGCCGCCTGTCTATTTCTTCGTTCATTTTGTCGGCTGCTACAATTGACCTAACGTAGTTGAAAGATGGCACTACTTAAAATTCATGCTCAGCTACCTTGAAGGTTTGACCAACTCTAGGTGTTCTTCCTGCAGATGCTGCTACCATATACTTAGTCTTTCCTTCATTTATGTGCAGCCCCAGTTTTTGTGCCGCTCGTCCCCACTGGGTGAAGCATTCTCGTACAGCTAGTTCTGATCTTCCGATTATGTCCATGTCATCTGCGTAAGCCAGTCTCTGGCTGGACTTGGTGATGGTAGTCTCCCTCGTTGACGTACCAGAGTTTTGGGCTGCTTTCTCCAACGCCAGGTTGAAGTGGAGGCAGGCCAGATCATTGAAAAAGTTGAACGGTCTAAATAGCAATCCGACTATTTTATTTTGGCTTGTTACATTGGCCATGGTCAACCTACACAATCGTGTCAGTTTATTTAGGAAGCCAATTTCTCTCATGGCTTTATACAGTTCTACCCTAGCTATGATATCATAGGCAGCCTTAAACTCTATAAACAGATGATACAGTGGAATGTTGAAATCCAGACATTGTAGATCTGGTCAATTTTGGATTTGCCTGGGATGAAGCCACGTTGATATTGTCCGATGATGGTTTTAGCGTATGCGACTATCCGTTCTTGCAGGATAGAGGGGAGTATCTTATAGGAGGTACTCAACAATGTTATACCCCTATAGTTACTACACATAGTTAAATGTCTTTTCTTATGTATGGGACATATTATACCTTTGCGCCAGTGGTCTGGCATTTCTTCATGCTCCCATGCGTGCAATATAATTTCGTATCTAATCAGCTCAGCTACTATACCGTCGGCTCCAAGGGCTTTGTTAAATTTCAGCCAACTTATGGCTCTTCGTACCACTTCTATGGTCTTGGTGGCAGTATGAAGTCTTCTTCTTGCATTGGTGAAACCTCCGTTTCTTTGTCAAGCTGACCGTTTAGCAATTTCCTAAAGTGCGCTTGGTGCGGACTTAGCTTTCTAGCTCTTTCTATTTCACTGACCAGGTCTTTTTCACAGGCTACTTTCTTCTGTCTGTGAAGTCTCTTCTCTGTTCCTCTGAGCTATTTATATTCCTCCTCACGCGCCCGGGTTCTTCGAGATTGCTGCATTGCTTGGTATGGAATATTCTTACGTTCAGTCAACAGTTTGCATTCATCATCAAATCAGTCGCTCCGATCTTTGTGATTACTGCCTGAGATGGCGTCAGCAGTACTAATGACAGTATTCTTAAGGCGTGTCCACTTCTAATTTACGCCCGGCATCCTGGCCTCAGGACTTACTCTCCCTCCATCGAGCTCTTCGAAGGCGAGTCCTAACGCACGACCAAAGGTGTTACTGGTGTTTTCATTGCGTAATGTAGCTGTGTTTATTCGAGCCTGATTCGCGGATGCAATGCTTCTATGCAAAGCAATGGACGCTCGGAAAATCATACCAACTAAATAGTGGTTCGAGTCTAAGTTGGCACCTCGATACGTTCATACTGTCATCAGGCTTGAGTAGTGACGGCGATCTATCATCACCTGGTGTCTTTGGTTACGAGTGGCTCCATCAGGTGATATCCAGTTGGCCTTATGGATATCTGCGTTATACCTGAATACCGGCTGCCGACCGACTTTGGCGCTAAAATCTCCAAGGATGATTTTTTATCATGCCTTGGGCAGACATTGAGGATTCGTTTGACCTGTTCATAACATGATTCTTTTTCTTGGTCAGCAGATTCCTCTGTAGGTGCGTGAATGTTTATGAGGCTGATATTTGTAAATTTGCCTTGCACGTGAAGTGTGCATAGCCTTTTATTGATGGCATTAAAACTGATGGTGGTAGACTTCATAATTTGGCTGACGAGGAAGCCTACCCCAAGAACATAGCGTTTTGGATGACAGCTGCAGTATAAGTGATATTCTTTCTTTTGTAAAACACCATTCTCTGTTTATCTGATCTTTTGTATTGCTGTTATATCAGCCTTATATTGAGACAGGGCATCGAGGCTTGTAAATGATTTTGGGATAAACCCTTCTGAAAGCATTTTACGGGAGCAATCTTACTTGGAAGGGACTAGCCTTTGAAGTCAGCCAGAAAAAAAGCCACCACGAGGAGGTTAAGTTCAGGCTTCTATCAGCCGAGGTAGTTACGTACATATATTCACATATAATGTTATTTCCCTTATCCGCCTGATGGCTCGGCTGTAAGTATATATATATATATATATATATATATATATATATATATATATATATATATATATATATATATATATATATATATATATATATATATATATATATATATATATATATAATATAAACCGTTCTAAAAGATATCCAAATAGAAATTACACGTCACTTCTACAAATACCTGTATTAGAATTTCGTTAAGGAAAAAATCGTATAGCACTTTGGGTGGTTTTACTTTGTCTATTCGAAAGAGGAACAAATAGCTGCGTAGTATCTTTATATTGTTCTTACATTTTTTACTTTTGACTTAATCCGGTCATTTTTATGCCAGCCTCGCATAGGGAATCGTTGTAGTAATGCAATTTCCTTCCTTCGAACATTTTAAATAAATGATACATGAAATAAATTAATCAATGCTTCAAATTTCATGATATATTAGCCGATATGTGCCGTCAAAGAGTTATTAATTTATTTTGACATGATGAGTTTGCATTCTTATCACTATTAATCATAAGTTGCACGCTACAAATTCATACAGAAAGATCAAATGTCGGTACTTCTGAAGCAAACTTACATCTGTACATGATTGACTTGCCAGCAATATTGGTTATATAAACACCTTCAAATGACTTCCAAGAGATCACAATTTAAAGTTTTTGCTAACACTCTCAAGTGTTTTTGCACTTGACACAATGCAAACAGATATTAGCATAATGGCAAATCATATTCAATTTAAAATTCGAGCATTCAAAGCCGGTTACATGATAAATTTACTTAATCTATCTTTCAAAAGTAAGTGTGTAAGTGTTGTCTCACATGACTCACTAATCTTTAATAATGTCGAACAAGCGGCGCTGAATATTTAATAAAAAAATCTAGCATTCTCACGCCGTATCCGGAACTTCCATATTTGGCAGCAGTAGTACATCTTGGAAATCATCGCAACCTCAACATAGGAGCCGAGAAATACTGTCAATAATTGCCTTTATCGATTGACAACGAGCTATCCACTTTGCTTTAGAGTAATTCGCTTATTGGCTCCGATTAAATATAAACACTGAACGTTAATTTACGATGCAAATCTGACTATATTTTATAATAGATCGTGGCGAAATAGAAATATGCATGAAATTATGCTGGTGATGAAACGTCAATGTTATTAAGGCATTAGCATATTAATTAGCAGATTAGTTGCCATGGTCATCGTAAATCGCTTCATAATCCAATTCCTTTGTTTTATTTGGCCAGTGCTCGTGTGACAAGTTGCTTGTTATATTTCTGTCACCACAGAAGTTTAAACATAATCTGCGTGGGATACATCACGCCGCAGTTATTGTAGAAAGATTGACCATGACGCTAACCGCACGCCATTCATACGATATTTTTTTATGTTTTATTTTGAGAAGCTATAAATTTATTTTAGAATAGGTATCTTGTTTTCGAGTCATCACTCGAAGTTTTTGCGTAAAAATAGACTTAAATAGTGAAATTATTCTATGCGTGATTCTAAACACTATTCACGTGGAAAATACTGTACAATAAATAAGCTGCCTCGAATTTATTTGGCGATGTTTCGAGGTGGATCGTATTGTTAAATAATTTTAGGAGTTTTCTTTTTGAAAGCGTAGGAATGTGTATCGGAATGTGGCATTTTTTACTGAGTATATGATGAAGTAACACTTAAGGAATGTGCTTTGATCGGACTCACGCCTAAAATGATTGAAATTTTACCTGTTCCTTTTTTGCAAGAATATACATCTTAAAAGCTGTTATCGGGTGGTGGACCTCGTTATGAGGGCTTTCATTTTTATTGAATGTGTAATTATCGTTGATAAGTCCATACGGCAATATATGATAAGTCTTCAGTTTTTCATTTGCTCTTTCTTGTTGCACCGGCTGTATCAATCTCTGATTACAAGAGGTCTTAGGATATTTTTTTAGTAGCATATACGATTTATTTGAACACAATTTGAATGGTTCCAGCCTTGAATTTGCATACGATCGGGTTACACTACATCATCGACATGTTATTTTTTTCTTAATGCAGTGAAACTTTGAAATTTTACCCTTTCTCCGCCGTACAAAATCGGCCACCTTTGATAGGCGGTCTGATGTGAAAGAGTAAACAAAGTAGAGCTAAGAGAGGTTTTTCTAATTTTCGTTTTACTAAAGTGTACCTCATATTATGGTCACATATTTATTATGGACATAATATGAGTATTTATTATAGTGAAATATAAAATATTGCTAATTAATTTAAAACTATCAAAAAATATTGCTAATTCAAAACTATCATAAGAAGGTGTTTCCTTTTATGCGCTCACAAGATGTGTTTCCTCTATGAGAAATTGACACATTTAATTTTTTTAGGACTACGAATTGATAATCTTCTGCTGAATTTTGGAATTTGGATCGAATATTTGATAGGAACTGATTTTCAGCATATGGTTCCTAATATGGTTTTTAGCATATGGTTTTCAGTTTTGTATGATACCTCAATGTGAGGTTTCAAAATGCCCTAACGTAAACTCTTTCAAAGGAGGCAAAATGCATACTGGTATTACGATGAAATTGGCGAACTGTGCAGGCATAGCGTGCAGTAACCCGGTAATCCGCCGGGCTAGACCGAACTACTGCTCGCAATGCGGCAAAGAAAGAGCTGACCAATGCCATTCCGAGGAGCAAACGTATCAATTGGCAGGCTTTTTGGGAAGAGGTCAACTCAAACTCGTGAAGAGATGGCTACAAATTGCATGTGGCCTAGCACTCTAGTAAATACAATATTCATGAAGCGTATTAATGGCTTGCTATTCTCAGCGCATCCGTCAAGGGCAGGACCTCTCTTTGCAGACCAGGAGTTGAGCAGCACGTTTTCCAAGATGAAAAACCGGAAGACTACGGGGCCACTTGAGACACTTATCTACGTATGAGACACGTCTATAATAGGGTTTATATAATTCATCTTTAGCCACGGGGGATTATTGTCATGGTGGAAGGTTGCTCGACCGGTATTTGTACACAAGGAGAAAGGTAGCCTGGGCAATCCGTCAGCATACCATCTGCTGCGTATACTGGACATGGTGTGGAAGCTTTTCGAGGGGTTTAATCGATGCCGTCTCGGAGGTTGTTGGAGCTGTATTTAGACTGGTCACCCTGCTGGTAGCACTCGATGAACAAAACGGCTTCAACTTAGTTAGTTGAGCAGAATTTCTTCGTGCCATTAAGTAGAGGTCCCGCATCATTGGTTATTTGCTAGCCATTATGGGATGCTGCTTCAGGAACTGATGGTTTTTCCACAATACCAAAGAATGAGTCAGAAGGAGGCTTGTCATCTCAGATGCGGCACACCTCATTTCAGAAAATGTCTGTTGATGTGTCCATAGTAGGTTACGCTGGTGGCGTTGCAGCAATAATAATTTCCATATCTTTCGGTTTCACTCAACTTAGGCTTCACCAAGTCATCAAGAGAGTAGAGCGGCCTCCGGCTGGCGGCCTCAAATACAGAGATTGTCATGCTAACGAAGTGAATGATACCAACTGTCATACCCATGACAGTTGGCTCCGTCTAGGACCAGACCAGCGATTCGGTTAAATATATGGGTGTGACCCTGGACATCAAGCTGATTTATTAGGATCCTATCAGCAGGGCATGTGACAATGTTCTAGTAGTCATCAATTCACTGAGTTGGCTAATAGCCAACGTCGGCGGACCCTCTGAGATGACACAGAGGCTGCTGATTGTAACGAACAATTTCATATCACAACATGGGGCTGAAATTTGGGAAGATCGCATCGCCAGTGTCCTGTCCTGCGAGCTATTTGAAGCTACTGCACGGTCTCAGAAGAAGCTGTGATGGAGGTGTCGAGAGTAGCTCTGATAGAAGAAGCTGTAGTGGATGTATCGAGAGTAATTCCGATAATTCTTACTAAGCCTTGGGTTAGCCGTAGCCAAGGAGAGGTAAACTTCTACTTTTGTCAATTCTCAGCCTGATCACGCCTGAGATGATTGTAGAAGCAATCCTGTAAAAAGAGAACTGGGGCACAGTCTCAGCATACGTTGTGAAAGTAGTGCACATAAAGCGAGAGAAGACTCATGAGCTGTGGTAGTTTTTAAACTCCGTTGTTGCCCAAAGGTGAATCCACACGACCGCGTTGAAGCAGTACTTTCTCGACTCGGAACATCGTGGGCTCTTTGATGATTTTTTTAGTAAGACAGACCTCGTATACCCTGCGGCTTGATAGATTGTTTGCGGATCTGGTAAGATTTTATTAAGTAAGATTTTTTGGTTTTGTTTCTGCGTAATAATATAAAATGTGTGCATCCATTGTCGCTCTTCATTTAAGCGGTTAGGCTTAAGTGCACTAGTGCAGCTGTGTCGTTCAACAAGCTCCTCCAGGCATGTTGAGCTGATCGGCTAAAAGTATCTTGGATTTGATTAGTTATCTCTCCCTAGTTTCGGTATGAATGCTACCTTAACCTGTAGGCAAGGTGACGAAACAATCTTGAAATCTAGTTATATCCAAAAAAAATCCTTTAGGTCTCCCATCAAGGGCTATCTCTTTCTCTCAGCATTAACAGATCAATGTCATCCAGGTGGGCTGGGAAATGTCATCGCAGCTCACCAGAAGTTCCAGTCTCTCCGATTTAGCGTACTGAATGAGATTCCCAAATTTTACTTGCGTGGGGCTATAAATTGATCGTTCTGAAAATCAGTACATTGACTTTGCGCTCATTAATGCTGATATTTAGCTTTCGCTTCTACCTTGCGTTTCTTTTGCGCTCGATTGCTGAAAGATTTGGCATCTGTGCTGGTTGGCAAGGAGTTCTCTGGTGTAGCTAGTCCCTACTGTCATTTCAGCTTCATCCCTGATTCCCAATTTACATCGAAAAACATCGACTTTTTGTACATAACCTTGTTCTGCCAAAGTCTTACAGCTTTTCCTGGTTTGCAATATCCACTTGGCGCGGCTTTGATCTGAGTCATCCATTTAAGACATTTATGTCCTAAACTGAATAATTGGCATCTTCAGCTAACGTTTCTCTCGTTTCTCCAGGTGGACTCTCAGGTTCTACTGTCTGCCATTCAAGTTCCAGAGAAACGCTTGTAGTTTTCAATGCATTAATATACCTGTCCGCCTTAGCCAGGCGCTTATACCTTTGGCGCAGCTTGTTGCGTTGCTTGCGGCGGAGATCCTCTCCGAATTTTCAGAGCTCAGAGTAATCAGTACTCGTAGCTTCTGTACTTCCCCCCGGTATCTCGTTTGCACTAGCTGAAACCGTAGTACTCTTCTTCAATGCTTCCCTCCTTTTCTTTTGCGAAGATTTGAAAGAAGACATCTTTTCTCTTGGGTCGACCGTAGCTAGATTTCCATCTGATGACGTACTTGTCTTTCCGGAATCTCTAACCACAGGAGACGCAATCAGTAAGTTAACTCGCTGGTCATGGGAACTTCCTCGATGGTAATCAGTAATCTTTCACTTCAACCAGAGTCTTCCATTGCAGTCATATATTAGATTGGGACCTATCTGAGCAAGCGCGCGGTTGGTATCTAGACTCAGTCTGGCGGCCACCTGCACAGATAAAAGCCTTACGATTCAGGTTCGTGTTATTTCCAGGTACTCGTAGTGTGATATCTTGCCATGCTCTGGCCACCCCAACTACGACAAGATGGCACCCAATCGGAGGAGCCCCAGCGGTATTAAAGCTTAATTTTTTAGCCATTACTGTAAACATTTTCGAAGTTGTGGATACATGTCAAGAATGGGAATGGAAAAGGTTACATGACATGATAGACCGAGTACTAGTTTATTATTATGCAGCCTTTTTAAAAGTCCTCAGTCATTTCTCTAATACTAATTAATTACGTTGCTATATTTTTATTTCCATTTGAACGATCCATGTCCCGTCATAATCATTTTATTCTGCCAAATAGTAATAAATATTGCTCTTATCGGACGAGATTGCTCGAAGCTATAAACAGATGCAGAAATATTTCAACATTTTTGATTTTAGACAGCCATGCTATGTGCTCCAAACTTTCATTGTAAATGATAAAAATCAATGTACAGAAAACGAGCAACATTTTTTGCAGACTTTTGCATGCCACATCCACTCCAAATGCAATTATCAAAGTATTTAATTCATCGGAATTTCACATGCTTGATTAGTAGCTTCATATTTGCGCTGTTCACAGTTTATTGCTATTTTTCAAAAACTCAACCATGTGCATTTTTATCCTCGATAATACTTGAAATGTTTTGCCGAAAATACATTGATGACTGAAAGCACGAATTCTCAGCAGATTTGACTTAACCCTGACCTTCATCTGCATCCAATAAACCAGTGGCATGTGTTCGGCGCCGTACCAAAAATAATACATTGAATCCGCGAAAATTTTCAATCATGTGCACGTACGTCTAGCAAAAGCCAAAAATTGATGCTTTTCTATTGCAGTCAATCAAAAAGAAATAAATCAGAAATTTGATGGAATTAAAAAAATCAACAAACAAAACTTGGATCGCTGATGATATCGTATGCGAAAATGGCTGAAAGAAAGTTTCATTCATTAGAATTTAGCTCTTAGCGTCAGCCGGGAATTTGCGTAAACAGGCGAAATGTATCTTTTCACAATGAAGATTATGGCAAAGTGGTGGTGTCTGTTGGTTTTGGGAGATTGTTTGTGTGATAAATGCAATATTTAACGGATTATGGTGGGTGGCGAATGGTATGCAGATTGGGGGTTGAGTGCACTGGCGTGATTATAATAAATTACATTTTATTATGCTAATAATAATAGATTTTATTATGTATATATACATACTGACTTAATTTACTAACATGAAATATTTATGATGATATTGTTTGACGTAGTTGGAAAAAAATATAAAAATATCTTGCGTAAATGTTTAGGGCAAAGATAGTTTTGGGTTCCCGCATTTTATTTTTGGAATTGTGAATAAATTGGAAAGTTAGGGCAGAATTCAGTTGTCTATGTACCAAGAAATGTAAAAAGTAAGTTCCGGCAGGAATTTTTGAGGAAAGAAAGAAAATCAAGAATCGGAAACATTCATGTCAGAAAATACATGTCAAAAGCGTGAAACTATTGCTGGCATTAAGGGATATTATGTTCGGAAACTCAAATGTCAACACGCTGTATGGTTCATTTTCTTTGTTTTGATGTACATTGCGATTGAATGCATTGTTACCAGATGGTGCGCATTGCCTATGTTCAGAAATTTATTTGATTCTATCAGACACAATTTGGCACCGTAATTTTTAACACTAATACACCACGATAGCGAAAAAATACCGTACGAAACGAGGTGATCCCTTTTCATCATAAAGGTCCAAAAAATCAAGAAGGTCCAAGGTGCGGAAGTGGATGGATTTCCCAGTTGGGCGATATTATGACCCACTGAACACTAAATACGGAGAAATGCCTACCAGCGCAATGTCATCAGCATTACAACACCGTCAGCATTACCGACAAAGTCCAGCCTTAGAGCGTCTACGTCCGAACGGTCAGTGGATGTGCAAAATCTCTTCTACAGATTTATGATAGATGAGTGTCAGTGTCTTGCGCATTAAAACCAGACCCCACGAGTTGAGCCTCAGCCAAACCTTTCTTCCTTCTAATATTTTTCAATATCCATCAAAAGTGAGAGGAACGAATACCAGAGTTAATTCAACGGCAATGAAAACGGAACAACGATTCGCACATTTTCTCTTACAACGTGCACCCCCTAGATAGATCAAATGCTTCTTCATACCATATATCGTGCTTGCAGGAAATACGGTGGAAAGTGTGGAAAAAGATTTATATTTTGAAGAAGAGCAACCATAATATCTGCTTCACCTGTCATCCAAAGGACTATGTGCGCGACTCAGGTTTCCTATTCAGCGAAAAGTTAAACCTGTGATCATACAGTGATAAATGAGAAACTGTGCACTCTGCGTGATTGAAGCGAATTTTATAATATTACCCTCCCCTCCTCAACGCTCATGCCCTTACAGAGGAGTTCGTCGCTGATGCGCTGAGCTTTTGACGCCCGCTCAAGATATGATGTCAATATTTTACTGAGTAATGTTAATATCAAAATAGGGTAGGGATATAATGGGCAGTTTGTTGGTTTCAACAGCTTGTGCGGGAATATATAATGATAATGGATTGCTGACCATTTAGTCAGCAGCGGCTCAAGAAACGGTCTTTAGAAGTATCAGTTTTGCGAAGGAAGATATCCACAAAGTCACTTGGATATCTCTATACGAGACCACCCTCAACCAAATAGATCATGTGTTGATAGTCCACCACCACATTAGTTATCTGTTAAATGTTTGAGTATACGGTGGAGCTAGTATCTACTCAGACTACTTTCTTATTTGTGCAGGGCTACGAAGTCAAATACCTACCAGCAGACGAACAACACATCAGACATAGGTAAATATTAATGTAGGCAGCCTGAAAGATGCTGGCATTCGAAATAACTGCTAGTCAGCCATAGTTGTTGCTGATGATCTGAATACCTCTGAAATTAAAGCCCATATGAACAACTTGCGGCACCACCTCAAAGACGCTATCACACCACAATTATCCTAAACCCCAATCGCAGAAAAGGTCACAGTAGCTGGTTTGACGATGACTTCCGTCTAGCTCCTTAACGTAGTAATGACCATTCAGTCATCTCAGGAAACAGGGCCACGCGTAGAAACTTATCGCGATCTCCGAATATTAAAGAAATTGAGTCATCAAGCCAAAAAGAAAGCCTAAAAAAAACTGGTATGTGAACTCGACCAATACAGAGAGCAGCCACTTTAGGCGCGGTAGTTTCACCAGCAAGTGAGCACGATGAGCCAGTCGGAATTACCCGAACGCTCAGTTCTCTGATAATTTGCTAAACAACGAAGAAGGTGATTAGTTAGAACCCGCATTAACTAATGGCAGACTAGTGCTGAAATCGCCAACCATCAAAGAGACCGTCTGCTTGATCCAACGGATCAAAACTAACAAACCACCCGGAGCCAGTGGAAGAGCTACTAAATTAATGAAATATGAAGGCAAAAGATTACATCAATTAGCTCATCAACTAGTGCAGATGTTATGAGATAGTTAATCTATACTCAACAGTTTAACAACACAAACTGATAAAACTGACAAGGATGTCCAGAACAAATGTGCAAAGCTAAATTAGGGCAGCTGAATCATTATCATGGACATTTATAATCAATAAATGTCTACGACAAGAGTATGCCCTTTTATGTGTCCGCTTCAACCTGCCGCTTGATAAAGTAATCCAAGATATATGGCTGCATATAAATGAAAGGAAAATAAAAAATATCGTGGCAACGCCGGTACCGGAACTAAAAATCATCAAATCCAGTAAAATCATATCGGCAGCAAAAAAAACTAAGACACTGAAAAGGACACTTCGAAAAAAGGTAACTGCATACAAATTGCAAGAAGTTAAAGCATTTTCCCATCTTCGGTTAAAAAACGTCACACTAAAGCCTCCTTCAGTTTATCAAAAGTATTCTACATAAGTCTTTCAACAAAGTCTTGCCAGTCCTCATGCGTTTCTTGAAAATATGGGTTCTTGGCAAGAAAGCTTCTGAGATTCACATTCGAAAGGAGAACCTTCCGATGAATATTTGGCCTCCAACATAAGGGTAGCCGATTCTGCCGCCTATATAACAAAGAAATATATGAGCCATATCGATATCATGAGCTCACTGATTAGATCAGGCTCAATAGACTGCAGTGAGCTGGACACTTAGCTCACATGAACAACAAAGATCCGGTTCAGTAGGTCTATGGTAAGTAAGATTATTGGAAAACGACGCCAACGCAATATTAAGGATATCAAATTGGACGAATTCTCTTCTGCGGCAGGCCTGGGCAGGATCATTTACTGTTGCATCGTTGATACTGATGAGGAAGGTGCAAAACATTTTTCAAGTTCCCATATAAATTTTGATCCTTATTGCAGAATCAACTTTCTCAAATTTGATTTCAAATTAGTTTTAAGCATAATTTTTTGTATTAGTTTTAACCAGAATTATCAATGTCTCCTTCTTTTATTTTACTTCTTCTTAAAATATTATCGTTTTAAGGATAATAAAAAGTATGAGCTTAAGTTCAACTGAACTTAATGTTGACTTACTCGGTAGAGACTTCATTAGCAATTAATGTGGAAGAGAGTGGAGTCGTAAGACCCACGGCTCATTTCATGCCTGACTTAGCTTATGTAGATATTCACCACTAGGTTAGCTCAAAATCCAGTAAGTGGTCATAGCTCGATTTGAGCTCTATGCATCTTACGTTAGCAGCCGGTTGTCTACCCTCTCGTTTAATCCAGCTTTTTATATTTTTATATAAATAATTCCGTCATTCACAAGAGCTTGTGAATCTTAATGGTGAATGCTTTTTTCTTCTATTTCACTTCCGCTCAATCAATTAGAAAATTTTGGATTTTTAAGACAACAAAACAATTATATAAAAGTTTCGAGAGTGAATTTTGGTTTCTGTAAGCAACGAAAAAAAAACAACGAATCAATGCATTACTAATTGATCTAGAAACTTTAGTAAGCAGGACTATCACGGAGTGGCAAACTAAATAAAAAAAGTCCTCCTCGGAAAGGGGATGCGCGTGTCACATGCCACCACTCCGTCGATTTGGGAACCACCACTCCGGAGGGCGATAAGCAGGGTAGCTGTAGCATTCGTCTTCTTTGGTATACTTGTCGGATGCTTGCAGCCTAGACGGTAAGCTAGATGAGTAAGGTGTATATGAGTCTACGCAAGGATGCACTACCGACGCAAAACACAAACTATAAAAATAGATAGGATACGAGCTCGTGACGCGTTGCTTGTTCCGTGTTGTTTTGATCACAATAGTTTGACTTTATACATTTTTCTACGTAATCTACTTTTCCGTCAACAGGTGATGGATGCCTAACTGACTACTGATAATACCAAATCGTGCTAACGATAAATGGAAAAATGTCGACTCTAGCGACTGTATACTATGAAGATAGTTCACTGAGAGTTTAAGAAGATTCCGTCGCACTTTTGGTTTGGTTCTCTTTTATCACTCACACACTCCAGTAAAAGAGCAGCAGTGCAGTGATAACCTGGAATATAAAAATATACACAAAGCAACGGATTCTAGATGGATTAAACAAGTATACTTATCTGAAAAATTATAGCTCGGCACGTAAACAGCCCATAACACTTTAAAACGTCAATTTCATAATTGTCATAGCCACCTGATCAAATACCCACACGGATAAAAACCTGGTCCGTTCAATCTATGATGATTCGTCCCTCGGGTGGGAGATGTTGAATCAGAGTTAGACGCATTCTAGCCGCGCATGTAAGGTTCCAACACGTCGGACCTTTTTGAATAGAACTAACGGCGGACTCAAAAATTTTCTCGTCACTTAATTGTGATAGCTAGTGATGGCCGGTCAAATTCTATCTTTGAGCTTCAATACAGGTATTGGCGGAATACATCGACAAGATTTAATTGTGATAACTAGTGGCGGCCGGACGAATTCTATCTTTGCATTCAAATTCAATGAAGATTCGAATTGAAAACATTTACTGGAGCCGTGCGAAAGTCAGCAATTATTTGCTTCGACAGCTTCGATTTTTCTGAAGGCAGTGCTGAACGCCTTCAGAAGTATCTGGTGCTGAGCGTAATATCGTGGACTCGTAAGCCTGGGGACCGGTGTTCGAAGCAGAGCGCCGTTATCCTTTTCTTTTCCGTTTTTGTTTGAACGAATAAGTCTTGAATAAAATTCGGAAAATCCGCGGTCTCAGCATTGATGCACGCCACCGCGGGAAAGTTTGGAGCCGCACAAAACTTTAAGTAAGGTTAGTTAGTAGGTAATACATTTGTTTAGTTCTTATTAAGTAGTGCGATAGCATTGAAGGATAAGTTTCATATATATAATGTGACGACTGCTTGGTGGCCGACGTAGTAGACTGATTTTGATTTAAGTTCCTTGCAGCTATGTGTCGTAAATCACGACCGAAAATTATCCGTATTAACGGCTTAAATTCATGAAACCAAAGAATAAAATAAAACTGCGAATTTTATAGATAAATCAAAGAGTAATAATTTCCCCGCAAGTAACGTACAACTTAAACGCTTCGCTAAATCCTGACTTTGATAGTTCGTTTGCCGTGTTTTAATCCTGCAGAGACAAAAATGCATCTCAAGAGTTCCATAGCTTCCCACCAAGCCATCACTGAATTTATATGCTGGCATATTTCGAGGTTTTTTGACTGACTTTATTAGTAATCTGATTGTAAGCCGATGCTATCATTTTGTTCTTTGAATTGTTCTTTGAGTGTAAAGATTTCACAACATTTCTGTACCCGCCATCCTATTAATGTCTCTTCTTGGACCATGTGACTCTAACGTGACGCTGAATAATTGTCAGTTGATGACATGCATTATTCGGGAAATTACCTTTTTCGAGCTCTGTGACCGTGAATATTTGTAGTTATCAGTAGAATATGACAAATCTACTCAAGCACATATTTAATGATAATTTTCATTCGCGAGTTAGAGAGTTTCATAATTCAAATCCAGCCCTACTATCTTAGTTCAAAACCAAATAAAATTTTGAAAGGATAAACCAAGAAATCTTATCTTAAATTATCCATCTTGTGAATATATTTTTTCGTAATGATCGTGCAGACTTAGGTTGATCCAATGTAGCAATATGTACATATAAACCTTTACTAACAGTAAGTAAATAAAATATTGGCGTCTAAAACTAAAAAATAATAAGCTCCATTATGTTTAATATATATTTCGAAATATATATTTTGAAATCGTAAATTTGGTGTCTACGAAAATATGGTTTCAGCTAAATTATACAAAAGTTTCGACTGTGGCTTGAAATATGCGTGTAAAATCATCTTTTACGTTTAGACTCATCTCACTTAAATTCTTCGAAGAAATAGACAAATAAAGAAGAAGCGTTTGAATATCAAGTGCAAAATATTTAATTCAAACGATTCTCGCAAAATAAAAATAAATTTAGTTGTTCGTAATTATCGAGGATTTCAATCAGCATTATTGATTCAAAGCATTTATTAAAACAAAAATTTGTTTACATATTATAATTAAAAAAGACAATAAAAGATAATACATATATTCTCAAATTATCTTCTATTCAATTACTTCAATTTCCAACATCATTTAGTAAAAAATTACTCGCGTGCATCTTTGTCACCTTAAATTCGGTCACGTTCAAAGTCAAAAACCATCAATTGAATTCTATTGACATTTCGATCAGCAGGAAGTAGAACTGAGTCTCTAGGTCAAGATTACAGTTTAATTACGTGGCAACTGATAAAAACATTTTATCAATTTTCGCGACATTGCAATGGTTTTGATATCGTTTGCTTTCATAATAAGATTTTTGTATCTGTCGCAAATCAACGAACGAGTGCTAATTCAAGCAAAATGTAATTTAATTGTTTATTTATTTTATTTTCCAATTGATCAAATGAGCGTTGATTGTGAGCTTAATAGAGTTTGATTCATAACTAAAACTTTTATTTGAAGGTAAATGAGGATATATGGCTCTCTTTGGTTAGTCGAGAGTAACATAAATAAGTAATTTAGGTACTCTTCGATCGTAACGAAAACAATTTGAATTTCGATTTGAGGTCGCTTCATTTCAAAATAAAATAAAAACCGTTTGTTTAGTGTCTTGCACTCTTCTTCTTAGATTTATTTTTTTCAGATCAAATGAACACTACCTGAAGAACCTAGTTTTTTTTTATTGCCGATTGACGAAATTAAATATTGTGTATTGCATAAAGTTTTTACTCAGGTGCAAGTCGCCCAAAACATTTACTTTAATTGAAATTTTCGCAGAAAATTCCTTAGAAATAATACACAAAAAAACTCGAACGCAAGATTGATTTTCGAAGGTAATTAGAGGAATTTAAGGAATTTTAAATGTGCTCTACCTTACGTGATCATTATTATAACCAATTAGTATCGAAGGTAATGCACCACTTTTATCCAATAACTGCATCAAAAGTCATATGCTAGAAAGGTTTCCAGGATTAAGTAAAACAATTGTTTATTTTGATAGGTTTTTGAAGCTACCATCCGCAAAACTTAAAGATTTGTTACTTATGTTTATTGTAGATGTGGCGAGGGGTGAAATATCGATGGAGGGAAGCCGAATAATTATCTACCATTTTATATATAATAATGATGTCTGTCATGCTGGTGTTTTTCATACTTACTAATTTCTATTTTATTCTCGTCACACTAACAGACAGGTTAAAAATTCGTTATTCAAAAAATGATAAGCACATGTATATCAACAAATTAAAGAACAGTTTTTATAGGATCTCGTACAATATACCTGAAAAAATTGACAGCAAATATTTTGCATCCACTAAATTAAAAAATATCTTGGAAATAAATCGGTTGAAATGTAAAAATTCACGAAAAAATACCAACCCATAACATAAGGGTTTATAGACAATTCCTCATTTACTATACTTTCAAACTTTTTTGCGATGTTTACAATTTACAATTACAATATTTTTAAGTGTTAACGTATAAACTTCAGGCAAACATATTCAAAATATCAAGTTCCAGATTTCCCACGACAAATAGTTTTATGTACATTTTTTTAATTACTGATTCCTGTTTTTTATGAATTATTACCAAATTAGAAGGAGGAAAAATAATTTTATGCAGAACATGTATCATAAAAGAGTTTAACGCAAGGCAGGAATTCATTTCTAAAACTAACGTGTGACAAATTTTAGTTAGAGAGCTGGTGTCTAATAAGAATCTGTGCATACTTTCGAAACCACTTTGTCAAAAAAATTTTTCAATAAAATTTTCAATTTTTGATCATGCCAGAAAAAGAATTCCACTTTGATTCTGCTTTCGGAGGCTTATTCCGCAAAACGATCGAGTTTTCCGTATCAATTATTCTCCGCTTTGATAAGCTTTAGAGACGATATACGTTGTCTATGCTGATTTATAGACAAGAAGAAAGCCATGATCACAATTCAATAACCTTTACAAGTAAATTATATCGATGGATATGTCGGAGATGTTAAAATTTGTCACAACTAACGTAAATAAAAATTAATGATTTCCAACTGCAAGTGGTCACATCAGTCAAGTATGCACTGTGAGCTGGTGTCTGATGAGAATCAGTGCATACTTTCGAAACCACTTTGGCAAAAAAAATTTTCAATCAAATTTTCAATTTTATTCATCCTGCAAAAACAATTTCACTTTTATCTTCATATTCATATCTCAAATATATAGTATTCATGTGCTGCTTTTTGTGAGCAATACAACTATCGAAATTTATGTTCACATGAAAAAAAGCACAACGGCAATATTGAATGAACCGATCGAAATTTTCTGCCACTCTCGAACCATTTGTAAGCCGATCCATCACGGCTTATTTTTCATCTGTTAAAGCGAGACGATGCTAGCATTTCAGCAAGGAACGAACAGAGACAGACACAAGGCAATACACATTTGGTCAAAGCCTCAAGTGGCTCGCGAATAAGAATCTGCAAGCCGGACAATTTCGTCTTATGAATGGGAATTTTCGCGTTATCGTTTCATGCAGAAGATGGTTTGATCTTTATTCAATTGAAATTTTATGTACATGTTAAGATGCATACATGTTTTGAAAAATCCCAAGTAGGTCGATATTTTCAAAAGGGAAGCCGGAAGGAATCGGGTTGTATGAACGCTTCGCCACTGGTAGATAGTTTTTATCATCTGAAAATAAAACTGTAGCATCTGTAGTTGCTATCACCACAACTACTATCAAGCCTGCGTGGAGTTAAGACAACCCAGTAATCCCTTACCTATTACATTTGGCTTCGATAAGATAACTACGTTGGGAGGCTACTACCCACAGAATGTTAAATATTTAAAAACAAACATTTAAACACTAGTTGTTTACGTTCTCTGCAGATTATCACTTGAAAATTTAGTGGTACCACGATTAAGTTCAAAAAATTAAAGAAATTGCCATAAGCTGGCAGCTCTTACTTTATTATTCAATCAAAATTCTTCCAAATTTGGCTTATAATAAGATTCATCAACTTTCGTAATTTCGTTCAAATCTGATTACTGAATCAGAAGTTATATTGCGTGAAGCATTAATTTTGTCTTAGCCATATTTTAAGTGGCACCAATGCCACAGGGTTACCAGCATAGTTATTGAAATTCGACCGGACTTAGTTCACGAGTAAAACGTTCTGTGAATTTGAATTGGATGTGATTTCAGGGCTGCAAGTTCCTTGGAACACAAATGTTGGGTGGTAAAAATATAAGCAATTGGGGAAGTATTACCGTTCCTGGGCGATATGGAAAGGACAAAACATAAAATGTATACATTAATATTTTTTTTTGTGGTAAAAAGCAAAAATATTTCAGCGTGGTCAACGATTTAAAGGTTTTCTCCTCCAGTTTTTGCTGTAGTTACATATTTATCAGAACATTCAGGAAAAACTACTCAAGTTTACATATTAAATTGTTCCTATTGTCTTGGATATTTCGTAGTAATTAGAATACTTTGTCAGAAGTCATAACAAAACGAATGTTGACAAATTTTCGGAATAGGGATATTAGGGATATTTCCTGGAAATTATGTTGTCATATCCATGTTTGAAATACGTTTAGAAAGCATTTTGCCGCTGGCGCCTTAGGGCTAAAGATTATTAACATTTGATCAGAACTGGACCTATTAGATATGTTCGGATGGGCACGGATAGATTTTTTGAGAGAAAGTTGAAATAAATAGCTTAAACTTTTCCTTGAAACGATGATGGAAATGCGCTATGCCAAACTAGCTAATTGCTCGAAATTCTAACATTTCAAGTTTTCGGATGTTTTTGATATATTTCTGATAGCTCAGCTTTGTTGCTGAGTTTAAATTATAGTACGCTAAACGTTAATGAGACGAGAGAATGAAAAAGCACGAGTGAACATTCACCATTCTACTAGAAAGAAAATGGTAAGATTAACTGTTAAGTATGAAGAGTTGTATTTGATTTCTGTTTGAGAAAAACAAAAATGTCTTCTTAGGAATTTCAGTATAAATGAGTTAGTAGCTTATGGGGCTATTAGCTGTTTATGAGATAGATTGTGGTCGTTAATACCTAGATCTTAGATAAAGGGATCGAGCAATAGGGTTGAGATGTGTTCATAAGTGTTCATGCCGCTGAAATGGTGGATAGTTTTGCTGCTTAGCTCCAACAAATATGTGGGTAGATTCGTAATGTTCGCTTTCTGGTACAGGTAACTATTTTTGTGATAGTGGCCATTGGCTTTGATGTGAAGGAAGGTGGCATTTTGAAAGATGCAGTATTAAAGTAATTTCTTGAGTTGAGTGGAAGAACAAATAAGGGCACCGCATCTAAATATTGGACGAAGTAGTCGATAACATTTGCTTTTGTGAAGATAATGGAGTTCGGCTTAAAGATATACAGCCTATGAGATGGTATGCAAGGGCTGTTGAGGTTCGACTGAATACGGTGGCTGGAATTCCAGCTAGGGGCAAGTTTTATACCTAGGTATTCAACAGTCTTCGAAAGGGCGATCGTTAGATTATTAACCAAAATAGTGCCTTTTTGAGAGCCTTTACTTTCTTTGAGGATTACTTATAGCAAAGGTAGTAAAAGATGAGCTCACTTTTATTAGCATGCTAGTATGCTATGAGAGTGCTTGCATATCTTTGTAAGATTTCTGTTAGAAAGCCTGGCTTGTGCTGGAGGTTCCAGTAGCGGAGGTCATTTGCATAGTTTTTTTGAATCGGTCAAACAATGGATTCTTGTGGTACACTCGATTCAATTGGAAACTATTCCGAGAAAGCCCCATTAAAGGTAATGAATGCCCTCTTGCCACAGAAACACTGTCTACAATTTTGATGATTCAACTAAGAAAACCATAATTGATTGTTTTATACGGGAGACCCTCAACATTTACCGAGTCGAAGACTTTCTGTACATCAAGCAGGCAAATACCCAAAACTTTTTTGTTCTGAATGCTATTTTTGGCTGCTCTATGCAGAATCATAACAGAGTCTAAGGGCGAGAAGAGTTTCTTTGTTCACAGTATATCCATGGAAAGGTTTGTGGGACTATTTGTTTTGTAGGACTTATGAAAATGTTGCTAAAAAGTGAGTATCAGAACTATGCTTCTCTCTACGATAGATTGGAAAGAAAGCAGCAGCAATAACATCAGCAGCAGACTTGTCATCAGGAAGCACTATGCCATTCGAAGCAAAATTATTTTTTACTTTTTTACAGCCTGTTATTCTAATTATTTCCTGAAATATATTTCGGCCAGTGATTAACTTTTGGAGCCGCTCTTTAAATTTCCTGTTAACATGAGCCATAATAATGATGTTGATGCCTTTAATCATTGCAGAAGTGTATATAGTTTGGTAGATGCGCTTATTATGGAGCTGAATAATATCATGCGGTAGATCACGCAAGACAAAATTTGTCCATTTTCTTGTGATAGCTAACCTATCAGAGACTGAGAAAAAGTATGTTTGAGCATATCAAGAGTCTCATCAATTTCATTGAAGCACAAATTTTGTGAGCTGTCAGGGTGAAGGTTTTGAATTTGAGAATCAACGCCAGTTGTGAATTGATGCCAATCGACTCTGTCGTGGGGAATGAAGAGGTCTGAATAAGCGGTCAAGAGGTCCAGGTCATGTTCCCACTGAATGCAAAGTTGGATCAGCTTTTAGTAGGATTCAACGTCTTGAACTCGGCACTCGAAAGCACCCAAAATTTGAGAGAGGGAGAGAGAGAGAGAGCTAACCAGGCTGGGAGACACAACGGAAGGCATCAACAAAATTAAGAGTGACGGTGGTCCTTTTGAGAAGGCAGGTTTAGCTATGCTTGCTGTATTCAACAGCCAGTGCTTCATTGCTTCAATTCAAGGTAGCAGTCGGACGGGGTATGTCTGAAACTTTGGTTTTTCTTTTCTAACGGTCTCACTAGATCCATTAATGGCCACAAAATTTGATGCTAAGGACTGTCTTTGCACTAAATCCAGGGGCAAGCTGAACGGTAACCACCCCTGATTGCATTTTTTCATGAGTGGACAGCTGAAACTCGTCTCAAGTTTGAAATTTCTTAATTCAGCCAAGACGTTTTTTTCATCATAGGAAGTATCAACTTTCTATGGCGTGAACGTGAAGGAAAGTATCATCTTTGCTTTGAAAATTTCAAAAAGTCGTTTACACGACTCAGCATTTTTCGGTAAAAGTGTAGTTTTATTGAGGTTCACGATTTTTGCTCCAAATTTCGGAAAAATCTCTTTATTCCGTGTACCTAACACCTCAAAAGTTTCCCTGAATCTTTTAAGTCGCAGCATGTGGCACACAATTGATGGTATTCTTCGACTTTAGTTTGTAGCGGCTTGGCCTTGGAGGTTTGACACCTTTCTTCTCGCAGGTTTCGGAGCCATTCGGCGTCGAACCAGGATGGCAAGTGGACGGTTACCATTGATAGTTCATCACCGTTCATCATCCGAAACCTTTCCTCATCTCGGAGCCACCAGTGATAAGTGGGGGTGTGAATTGAGTCTTACCCTTTTTCTTCAACCAGATACCCCTGGTTGGCTTAGCAAATTAAATGGTCCATCAGCAGACTCAAAAGTTGCTTGAATGTCTTCAGTACTATAAATAAGGAGTTTACTACTGTGGACTACACTAATCACTTTCTTCCTCGCTATCCTCAACTATGGTTTCAGCCGCGTTATTATCAATTGCAATGCGTTCTCTACTCATTATTAAAAACTCTTTTTATTGCTTCGTTCACGTTTAAATTGCTCAATTCTTCGAAATACTGGTCTTTATTAACTGTTTGCTAGAATAGCTGAGTGATATTATTTGGTCGTCTAAAAATTAATTTCAAATTTATTGTCGTTTCAAATGACGCTATGTTGCGTTTATTATATTTTTTATGAATTGAATTGAATTGGAATATATTTTATTTTAAATTAACCGTACATTCTTACCCTAATTTACCGTGAAACCTTCAATATAGCGGCTATACTATTTTAGCCTGCTGGCTCTGGTTGTTGTTTTTGTTTTTCTTTTTTTTCGGCACAAATTTTATATTCTTACACTCTAATTGTATCACCCAGCCTGTACAGCAGCTGGGATCACCCTAGCAATGATTTTCTTAAAAACTACCTTACGCTAAAATACGATCTAACTTATACCTAATTATAACTAACTTAGCTTAATTAGACCTAAATCTTAACCTAGGTCTTAAGTCTAGCTCCTTCTGTTCGTCGGGTGGCCTGTGTAGGTGAACATTGCATCCGTGAGCCGCTGCTGCACTGCTATCTTCGCGAGGCGCATAAATGGCTCATTAGAACCACCTGTACGCCCTAGTGACCGAATCAGTCCGTTCTCATGTCCGTATGTTTGTCTGTAGAATCGTGTTGCCAATTCCACAACACGGTCCCTAAGTGGCTTCAATCCTGACTCCTGATGTAGGAGAAGGTTCTTCGGCCACTTCTTAGTTACCGGGTTGTAGAATCTACGAGTGCAGAAGCGAAGGATTTTTCTTTCGAACATCTCCGCTTCGGCTATGACAGTCTTTGAGCAGGTAATCCAGGATGGGGATGCATAAGTCATGATGGGTCGGATGAGGGTTTGATAGCAAATGGATTTAGCTTTGGTGGTCATGCTCATCTTTTTGGCGAAAAGAGGTCAGATGCGTTGAAATGCGGATTTGGCAGCTTTGATTTTCCACCGCAAAAAGACATTAAACTTTAAAATTTCCTGGATCTCGATTCCGAGGTACTTTAGAGATGAACTAGAAGTAATCTTAGATGTTCCGAACGAGACAGCGAATTTTTTGGCCTTGTTGCGGATAGCTTGAGATCCCCGATACTTGGAAGGATTGCGAAATGCACATAGCTGAGTCTTGCTGCTGTTTGGTTTGATGCCCCATTCGTCAAAGCAAAGACTTAGTTCTACCAAGTAGTATTCCAGGCTCCTCGCTACTTTGAGCGGGTCTTGGCTCGACGCGAATAAGGGCGTGTCATCGACATATTGGAGAATTTGAACTTGGGGTTGGCCCGCTCGAATAGGTAGATCAGCGGTGAATATGGTATAAAGAACTGGTCCAGTTACAGAACCTTGTGGCACTCCTGATGTCGCAGGCTCTATGAGAGAATCTCCTCCATTAATGCTGACATAGTATTGTCTGTTGGTAAGAAAGCTTGCGGCGAGTCTTATTACATCTTTTGGGAATCCAAACTTGATCAACTTTAATAGAAGGCCTTTGTGCCAAACGGAATCGAAAGCCTTCTCGATATCTAAGGCACACACTACTGTCGGAATGTTTTGCTCATTCAAGTGAGACATAATTTGATCATGCAAGTACGAGATGGCATGTTGAGTGCCGTGCTTGCGTCTAAAGCCAAACTGGTGGTTAGGTATTACCTGTGTGAGCTCACAGTGATTTTTAATTATTTCCATCCACATTCTCTCAAAATTGTATTTTTTACATTTACCAAACTATCGTTTTGACATTTTTACTGTCAATTTGTTATATCATTCACCCATACAACTAATAACCGTAGCTATAATCACCCTTTGACAATACCTAAATTTGATCTATCTTGGTCGTTCTTTGTATTTACATACCGACTATGTACAGAAATTTTACATTGGCTAAATACTTTGTACAAATATGAGAAAGATTTCATAGACATTTATTGGTGGCATTTATTTTATGAATGAAGCGAAGTTTCGAATATTAATCAAACTCCGCATTAGCTCGGCTTCTTGACTGAACTGTGTCTAGAATGTTGGCATAACATTGGTTCTTATACTCGTAGACAGCCACAATCATGCGCACAAAACGAACTAGAGGGCCTACCCTATAAAAGGAAACGAACGAAATCAACAGAATTCTTTATCACAGCTCATTATCATCTGCATTGCAAAACTTGAAAACCCTTTATAATTGAAATCAAAACAATAACACGTAGTACGCATCGCAATATAAATATCACTATCTATTTTAAATAGACATGAAACAACTGCTCAGGTTATCGTTCCTATTAATTATCAAAATAATCATAGTAGGCAATAACATAATAATTCAATCAGACAAATCTGAAACGCTACACTATTTGCCAGTCACATTCATTATCAACGGTGTTGTTTCCCTTATTTCTCTATGAAATAAATGGCAAAAGACATGATGATAAATTAACAACAAGACGCCACTCTTTTGTCGTGTTCTTGCTTCTGATGATGTTGACGCAGTTTTCGTTCTTGGCTACATGAAGTTAACTTGTGTAGACTTTAAGTTTGTTTTTATAAATAGATAATGGAAAATTAAAATAGAAACAAATTGATATTTCATGCATTCATAAATAGAAATGTCACTAATGTGATTAGGTATTGATATCTATCAAGAATAATAACTTGATCGCATGTTCTATATAATTCGAATTTGGATTAAATCTTAATGTATATATATGTATAAATCGCATTTCGCAATGAATCTTATGAAACACATCTCTTCGAACTAAGAATAGAATCATACGAATAGTTGCTTCTCTGGGTACAATTTGCGATATTGCAACCAAAATTTAATTAATGTCAATGCAAATACTTACGGAGGCGGAAATAATTGTGTATCTATACGTTTACGTAAATAAATGTATCTACCTTATCAGAGCCTTGTCTGGAAAATTATCTATCTCCGATAAAAACATGTTTGCATTTAAGCAGACGAAAAAATTGTTTGCAAATATTTTTGAGCGAGTTGTAAATAAATAGTAAGTGATATTAATATACGGATACTGTGGGTATATTTGTAAGTAAATATAAACATGCAGTAGTTACATTGATGAGACGGTGGTCCGTTGAGTAAACTTTTTAGTGACTATACTGCCGTCCTTAGCATAAACGCTCTATCTGCATTTTTTTCATTTTTAAGTTAACACCGGATTCAATAGCTACATACTCTATTATAACATTCTACAAAATATGAAAAACCGATCTTTTGTGGAAGTATGTTAAAATCAATAATGAAAAAACCCTCACTATCTTCAAAACTTAGCATAAACGGTCATAGATCGTTTAAGCTAATTTTTGCTACCATTATTTCGTTGCATGTTCCTGCAAAAAAGTTTTATCTGCTTAAAACCTATCTTCCACAAATATTTCAAAGTTCAAGTTTTTACTTCAGATGTATGTTTAAACTTTCATCCCTTTTGAAGATGACTGTAGTATTTAGAAAAACACAAATTATTGAATATCTCGAAAGTTCTAAAATGTAGATAGAAAGTTTATGCTAAGGACGGCATTATAGTGGTTTGCTGAATTTTCAGCCACTGTCGGAGCATAGAATTAAATGCGAGCTTACTCACAGAGCTACAGTGTCTGGGACCACTGGATTTCGTGTGTCATCAGTAGCTTTCCTAGCCGCTCAAACACTGCTTGTTGCTTCTCCAACGTTCAGCTATATGAGAGCGTTTAGACTAGAGATGTGCTAAACTGCTCTTTTTACTGAGCAGTGATCGCAGAGAGCAGTTTGAGCAAAGAGTAGTTTAGAGTAGCAGCTATTCAATCGCAATTGCGATTGCAGTTTCGTGCGTACTTTTGATTGCTCGATTGCTTGATTGCGTACTTTTGATTGCTCATTGCCAGTGTTTGCTCGTTACCTTCTCATCGCCTTCGATTTGTGCTTGATACAGAAATTTCTAGTCTGAAATTGCAATCCTATTGTATGCTTACAATGTGACTGTATTTTTCCGTGGCGATGGATGCTCATGTTTAGAACAGATGTAGTATATTTGGGAATACGCTGCCTGCATTAATTCGGCACTTGCTAGTAGAAGAATGTATTGCCAAGTGCTTGGTAAATCGTATAATAGTTTTGTGGTTTTCAAAATGTCATAAATTGGATGCAAGCAACGTAGTGAAATTTTATTATGCATGTACAGTATTATGCAGTATGTAATTTAATTTCGAAGATTTATTTTTCCTGGCTAATCTAAAACAATCGGTTTTCCACTTCGCCTCACCGAAGCATGAAGTTTGTCGAAAATTTTACTGAGAAATGATACAAAAAATGTTACGTGTATTAAACATGCACCCACTAGGGGGCCAATCTCTTCGGGAAGGCTGGACAAGAGTCACAGCCTCGGTAGGGTTGGAGTGCAGTCACGAGCACCGCCGCAGATGCCAACTGGCGAACCAAAAAGGATCTCAACATTTTTAGTGCTACTTTCAGTTTTTCGGGCGGATTTGATTTTGACGTATCTTAGAAACTAGGCCGCTTTTTCCCAGATTTGTATGGAAATTTCAGCTCAGAAAGATCCCCGAGTTCATGCTAGACAAAAAAAAAATGTTGGGGAAAATTGGACGGTTTCGCCCAATTTTCCCTATCAAATTTTTTTTCGCCCTTACTATATCACTAATATACTCCTCGACCACTTTCAATCATCGAAAACGCCATAAAGGCAGTTTTTGTCAAACTATGGCCAAAAAACCCCTTACTCCCCTACAAAACCGAAATTTTTGTATCACAGCAATAAGTCTTGGCCCATTATATCTCAAACCACTCTAACCCAAAATTGGCCAATTTCAGCTACTATTGCCTTATCTTCAAAACTAGGCCGCTATTTCCTAGACTTGTATGGAAATTTCGCCCGAAACAACTCAGAAAGGACCCCGAATTCATGATACACCAAAAAAAAATGTTTGGTACAAATGGACGTTTTTGCCCAATTTCCCCTATCAAAGTTTTTTTTCGCCCTTAATATATCACTAATATACTCCCCGACCACTTTCAATCATCGAAAGCGCCATAAAGGCAGTTTTTGCCAAACTATGGCCAAAAAACCCCTTACTCCCCTACAAAACCGAAATGTTTGTATCACAGCAATAGGTCTTGGCCCGTTATGTCCCAAACCACTCTAACCCAAAATTGGCCGATTTTGTCCGATTTCAGCTACTTTTGCCCTAAAAACTTTTTGAATAATTGAATAAAATACTTGCAAGCCCGAAAATACTCGCAAGGGTAGAAAGAAAAAAAACTGAATAGATGAGCATTTAAAATTTTCTGTATTGCAAAAGAGCAATGAGCAGTTGAACAGAAAACATGAGCAGAAAACAATCAAATTGCTCACTGCTCGCCTCAAAACTTTCTGCTCAGCAAAAGAGCAATGAGCAGTCGAACAACATGAGCGAAACACAACCTAATTGCTCACTGCTCTTCATAAAACTTTCTGCTCTGCAAAAGGGCAGTGAGCAATTGGACAGCATGAGCAGAGAGCAATCGCACTGCTCACTGCTCTTTTCAAAGAGCAGTGCGATTAGTAGCAATGATCGCACGAGCAGTCCCATCTCTAGTTTAGACACCTCAACAGTTGCTCTTGATTGTAGGAACTAAAGTTGATTCCATAATTCAAAAAATGAATGCACTTTTTGATACTCAACATTTCATAGAGCTGGTTGAAGAAAGACCGGTTCTATAGAATATGTAAACAGAAGAATGCAGAAACAACAAAAACAACTGTGTTAGGTATGATTTGGAACAACTTATTGGGTTGTTGAAAAAGCTCTGCAGTTTTTTTTGCATTGCCATTTTTCATATGCTGCCGCAACACTGAATTTACTATCTACATACTGAGCCATCATTCGCAGGTTCAAAGGTTATTTAGACCCTGAATCTACATGAAATTTTTTTTATTAAGCTGAATTTGGTTCATAGCTAAAAGAAGTGATTAAATGATAATAAAAGAAGTGATTAAATGGTAATAAAAGAAGTGATTAGAGGTCCACCCATATTAACACGTTTTATTGATTTTATATGACAAAGATGTGAAAAAATTGACGGACGTTATATGAGGGATATAATCTATACACAGCGAGGATTGCATTAATGAGAACACTTGTCAGAGGTGGTTTTCGAGCTTTTGTTCCGGAAATACAGATTTATAGGACCCTCCCCGCACTGGTTGCTCTGTCACCGTTGAAAACGATGTAATATTGGACCTTATTTAAACCCATCAGCATCTGGCAGCTCGTGATATTGCAGAAAGATTCAACTTTAATCATTCAACCGTCGTAAAATAACTAAATCAGCTTGGAGTCATAAAAAATCCGACTTATAAGTACCCCCTGAGTTGTTGAAATGGCATTCTTTGAAACCACTTTTGAAGAAAATTTAGAAGGCGGACAAGAAATGGGTTGTTTACAACACCAAGTAGAAAAAATTGTGGTGATTGCCCTAAGAATCACTCGCAACCGTTGCAAAGACGACTTTGCATCCGGAAAAAGTGTTACCCAGCAATTGGTGGGATTACAAGGATTTAGTCTACTACTAGCTTCCTCCACGTGGTCAAACTATTGATTGGAAGAAGTACTGCACTCATTGCAAAGGATAATGAGTTATAGCTGAAAAACGTCTTGAATTTGCGAACAGAAGGGCGGTCCTTTTCCATCACGGCAATACCAGACCCCATACTTCTCTGCAAACGAAACAAATGCTACAGAGCTTCGGTCGTAAAAATCTAGGTCGGTCCGTTTAATTCACCATGATCTTTTTTGTTGAGCAAATTTTCAGTCTCAAAAGTACCAACACTTTGATGTCCAGCAAAAAAGGGCACTATTTGTCCCTATTTCGCATTTATCGCTATGCACCAACATTGCCATCATGCTCCAATCGCTCACAAGATGTCGGGCCTTCGGTATACAGGCGTGGCGAGGAGCCCTTGTCTACTATCAACCGGTTCAACCTCGACACCATCTCCACTATACGCTGCCTTCGAGTTTTATCTGTGGATCTGCAAAACCTTAGAATTAAATCTCCTACTATGACATTGCCACCAATGTTACGGAGAGTTCCCTCCCATGAACGTTGCCGATACCTGTACAGTTAGAGTTAGACGTCCATATCGCTGCGTACTCTATAGCATCCAAGTTTTTCCGCCCGTAGGGCTCACTGATCAGGACGATCTGAGCGTTGTTTTCGGAGAAGTGCTGCATAAAAAGGTTGTCAGCTAATCTGCAATGCTACATGTTTCCTTAGATAGCTTCCTTTTTTCCTTAGATAGCTTCCCTGCTGCCTTTTCTCGCCGTCACGTAAGTCCTTGAACACGTTGCAAGCACTGGATCCCATGATCTATCATGCACTTGAACCCATACCACGTCTACTCGACGCACAGCATTTATTTGGGTCCTGGAGAACTTCATCCACCACCTCATCCCACTTTCTCACTCAGGAGTATATCATAGTTACCCTGAATCTACTGGTTATGAGGGTTTTGAGGGCCTTTTTTCGCTTCCTTGAGTTTGATGGGAAGAAAATAGTCTTCACTTCCCCAGTCACTTCTTCCCACCAAAACGAGCTTCCTCGTCAACTTTAAGGATTTTTTTTTCAATTTTGACTCTTACATAGTTTGTTGACTCTCTTCAGCAATTCGGAATGTCATACGATCATAAAATTGTGCAATTTTCAGTAGGATCACTTTTCTGTCTGTCCTTTATCTGGCAAATTTTTTTAGCTGTTCTATCCAGCTAGACGCATTTGCAAATTTCATCCTAGACCTCTGCAGCTGCTATTATGAATTCTTCATTTGCAGCATACTTTGAGCTTCCTTTGTCCGGGTTCAAGCCTTCTTTGAAGGAGTCTTCCTGTTTATCAACCCTCTACCTCTCACCGGAGATATCTCACAGATATCCACTTACCATTGTACGCACTTACCAGGGTTAAAAGCCACAGCCTCCTTTTTTGACCTGCCCAGGATAATTGCGATTGTTGTCACTTCAACAAAATGGTGCAATTAATCCACTTGCTGGTGCTTTTTCTTCATTTTTTTGCTAATTTGTTCAACAGGCAGATACCTTCTCGAATTCCAGCATGCTATTCTTCATGTGCTCCATTTTATGAAGGGTCGCGCTAGACGAGCTCAGTTTTGACGTTTGGTGTTCACTCGAAATTTCTTCTACACTTTCCAATAGCCGATCTTTTGGTGTCTCAGGAGACTGCGTGGAGCAGTAACTATCACCTTCACCAGTGCTGTCATGCATAATGTTTCATGTTCGCCCAACAGCGTTTGCCGCAACAATAGGGGTCTTTTGGACATTTGGTCTTCTAGAAAAATAAAATTTTTCGATGGATGCTCTTGTCCCATCTAGTTTTGCCACCCTAGTTTCTATGTACATCTGTTTTACGTCTGCGGAAACGTGAATTTGTTTTTATGGAAGTAATTTTTGGGAGCTTCGAAACCGCTACCTCTGTTTGTGGATGTAGAAAGAAATCATGGTGATGGGCACCCGCCTGCTCGGTATCTGGTACTAAGAACCAGTGGCGCTTACTGAGAACACTGTCAACTTAACCTATACCACTATCTTCATCTTGTGAGCCTTGAGGCCTACCTTGAGGCCTAAAGAGACTGGGGTAGGATAACACTAGGCGCCACCACACAAAGAGTCCGCTATGTGCAGAATCCCATATCCGTCAGCCTAATATAATAAGAAGTTGACAGGTCGTGTCAGAAGTGCATATTCTGTCAGTGTATGATATGAAATCGGGAATCAGAATCGTTTAAATCGTTTCACATGCCAAGTCACATCAATAGCATAGATAATTTAGCGTTAAAATTCCAGCAAAATAACCAAAAGTCGACTACCCTTTTTCCACGTTCAGATCAACGAATCTTGTGAATTTCGCTTTGATCTGATAGTTGCATCGAAAGCTATGAATGTAGAAAGATTTTTGAGACTGCCACTCGCAAAAGTTTCAAAATCAAAATGGTTGTATAATAATGGCAAAAATTACCAATAGTGCAACCGCAACCAAAAGTATACTAAATTTTCTTCACATCAAGATCAACAAATTCTGCGAGTATTGTACGGATGCTATAAATGCATTGGAAGACATAGGAGTAGAAAGTTTTTGAGGGTCTCCGTCAAGAAAAAACCAAATTATGGGAAATTTAAGCATTTTTTACTTATTCTCATTCCAGGATAGTTTTTATCTGAATATTTACTGCTAGTATTTTGTAGTACACAGATTACTAAAAATGCCGGTGCTCACTTCCATATTAATGTTGCAGCCAAAACTCATGACTTCGTCGGAAGTTATGGGGCATAAAACTTATATTTTGTAGGGAATTGAGATGATAAATGTACCATAAGATCAAGGGCAGAACGCTTTTAGTATTAAAATAATTTTATACAATTTTCAAAAAATGTTACAAAATGATTTTATTACTAAAAGCGTTCCGCACGTAATATTGTGGTACACCTCGATTTTTTCGATACTTCTTCCAAATCATCCTATAGTACGTCCTGGCTCGGCATTTCTTCCATCACTCTTAGTATGTCTCATGACAAAATATTGAATTTAAGTATTTTAATTTAATTACTTTGCCTCTCTTATTATTCTACATGCAATATTTTTGTTTTTCCAGTACGGCCATAATGCTTCAGATGACAAAGTGATACCAGATCGAAATTTCTTCGACGATGATGATGATTATGACATTCATATGGACGACGACGAGGACCTAGATTACACTGAAGATGATTTGTATGGAGACAGTTCAGAAGAAGAGGACCTGTCCAAGGTTTTGAATGAGACCAGAACTCGAGACATTAGCAATGACGAAGATAATAACGGTGGTGACGTCGATGATTACTCATACGATGATCTAGAGGAATTAGAGTGAGTCAAATTGACTTTTGAATGAAAATTTAAACATTTCTTTTCATTCAACATTTAGATTTTTGAGGAAAATGGTCGATCAAGACGCAAGAAAAACCAGATCTATATCTTCACGCAGTGGTGTACCTATTGTAGAAGAATCGTATCTAGCGGTAGTAAATAAAACGAGCGAAACAACGCCGAAAAATGCTGAGCCAACTATGAAATATGATTGGAATGAGAAAAGGTGAGTAACCTACATGCCCTTGACTTTGGGCTATTATTAAATGTGTTCTATGAAACCATATTAATTTAAAAACTTATGATTTTTCTCTCTCATTTGAATTACATATTTCCAGAGAACAGTATTTAGAACGGAAGCACAAAAAATATATGGAAATGCGTTCGAAACCAGCAAGTACTTTGCAAAGTGAAAATCATAACGATGGTGATAAAAACCCTCGAAATCAACGAGCTCAACAGGTAGGTTGCCGAATTCAGTTTGAAAAGTAAAAATTTGCTAAACGTGTTCAAACAAGCACGTGGATTTCAGCGTTTGTACTTTGAATTTCAAGGTTTTTCACTCAAAGATACGTGTAGGAGGAACATTTATGATTTCAAGTCGAAACTTGCAAACTTTTATATCACTGGATTTATTCGAGCTGCCTATCTTTCATTCATGGATTATGAAAAAGTTGACACAATGAGTTTAACTGTATGAAAATAACTAAGATTTTTCGATGCTTGTATAATAAATTTGAGAATATCGTATGAAACTTGACGCAAACTCCTGGCATCCGCATTCACCAGTGACAATATCAGGGCGAATCTATTTTCTCAATGGAATTCGATAAAAGCTCTCAATTATATTGTTATTCTTCCCCGATATATGCAAAAACTCTCTGTGGTTTGTCGGATTGATGTTTGACTTATGCACTAGTGGAGGGTGGCAGGGAAACAACATACTTTTCCGCTCAACAGAATAGAATTTACCATTTTATCAAAAGAAAAGAGAGCCCTTGACATTTCATTCGCTTAGCACAATGTATTCTTTCTTGAGTGACTGTTGTTAGCTTCTGTGTCCTTAGAGTTTTTCGCTCTATATACATACGTACGTACATATAATTGTATTCTTAGTTACATAAGAATATCGACTGCTCGATCTTGATTCTGACGTATGTATGCATTGTGCGGCTATAAATGTCTTTGAATGCTAAAAATATGCAAAGATGTTTTAAGAAAGCGTCTGTTTGAAGAATTTATCAATCTAAGACAATTTTCGTGGGTAGATTCGAATTTTTCAAACATATTGTAATAGTTTTTCAATCGACCCGGCACAATGAACATATCAAGCAAGAGATTTTTTAAGTCCTATAGCGAAAAATTTCCACACGTTTTGTGCAAACAAAATGAAATTTCCCATGTTTGGGTATCTATCTTTCAAATATGACTGGTATGTATATATCTATTCCATCCCATGGGACTGAATGAATGAGACTGAAGCATGAAAGTTGACACAATAAATAAATCGTTTCGACCATGATTAGTAGTTGACTTGCATAAGCTGCTTCAGGCATATAGATTATGACTAGGGTTTACAATATACACTCTTAAAAATAGAAATGCTTCATTTAAAAAAATGAAAGAAGCGGATTTACTTTACATTTCCTGAATTATATTTACTTAAGCTAATTTTTGTTGCCACACAATCATACAGTAACACTTTTTCGGCCCAACTTAGCAATATTTTTTTGATCACCGCTACATTCATTTATCCCTATTTAGCTTCTGGTGGGTAAAAATTAAGTATCAACTCAAAAAGTAAGCAGTTTGATACGAATCAGCACACATTTAACAATTAGTTCATTAATTCTTAAAATACTTTTATTTTCTGAAGAACAATGCGGGCATAATTTGGCTTAAAGAGAAGAGCAAGCTATAAAAACCACACTTTCGTATTAAAAACTGTTTTTTTTTCAAATATTGTATCAAAAAGCGTACTCTGTGAAAAGTGTAGCTGCTTCTTGAAAAAAATAGTATTTTATAGAAATTGATCAATAAGTATTTTGGTGGCCAATGAACATAACCGTTTCTGGAGATTACATATCCAGGAAATTTTTCCTAAAACAGCTCAATATTTGCACAAGCAGTGCGATAGGTCAAAATATGTTGATGAAATTTAATGTCAAGTCAGGCCCCACAAATTCAGTTATAATTTCACGATATCGAATGCCATTGACAGTTGTTTCATCACTTTCTAAAAACTCCTTCTGACTATAATGCAGTGATTCGTTTGAGGTGTATAGTTTTTCGAGGCCTTAATTCTGGATATTTCTCACCCCAAAAACCGAAATTTATTTATTCACAAAAACACCAAATTGAAAATATGCTTCATAGAAAAAAAATGATTAATTGAGAAAAAAGTCTAGCGCATCAGAACCACTAGAAAACTAATTTTCGAAGAAATTGTCTTTGAGTGACAAAAAAATGTGGGAAGACGTAATACACTTTTTTGTACAACCATTCCTCATCACAAGCAACAAAACTCAACTAGAACACAAATGATGAAAATGTTCAGTGCTGGCAACACACAGCTCATATTTAAATCAACTTATCCTTTGAGTTTCGTTCTCATCGGATGATTTCAACGAAAGTTTCAGCGGTTAAACGTTATTTGAGGCTGCCATCCGAAAAATGTTCAAAACTCGGAAAATTTAAAAATTGGTTTCTTATTTTTATCGCAAATGCTTTGCATATGAGTACGTAATTTTAAGCATCTGTTGGTGCAATATTTACGAAAATGGCTAATGCTGGTTACCCTGTATCAGCAGCAGAGCAAAATATGTACCAAATCTGCTTCACGTTAAGTTAAACCCAACCAGTAAATTTCGTTTCGATTGAATCACTGAGCTGGAAGTTAAACGGGTGAAAAGAATTTTAGGGTGACCACCCTCAAAACTTTTCAAATTTTTAAAGCGTTAATATTTGTTGTTGATTTTCATTGCAGGATCATTCCCAGTTGCAAATCTAATGACATAATCGCTCAGTAAAGAAATTCCACAAAATTACAAAAATGGTCATAGCTGGCAGCCCTTTCATGATTTTTGTGCGAAATTCCTCCGGCATTTACTTCACATTAAGGTCCATTTACTGCATGAACTTCGTTTTGATTTCTACACTGGACCGGAAGTTATAGGGGAAAAAGCTTTATTTTGCTGAGCAAATTTGCAAAATTTATGAGACAAAAATCACCATAGCTGGTAGCTCTATTCTAATTTCAACCAAATTTTCACCAAATATTACATAAAGTAAGATCCAAGTACTGTGTGAATTTCGTTAAAATCTGATGGCTGAATCGGAAAATATAGGCCAAAAAGCTGTTTTTTTCTCAGTGATTTTTCAAGATGGTACCACTGCCACAGGGTTGTCTGCATTTCAAAATCACTTCTATCAGACCTGGTCTTAGCTAATACTAACATGTCCTGTAAATTGTATTATGATCGGATAATCCGGTCGTCAGTTCTCGTGAACAGAACTTTTGAGTGCTAAAAATAGAGGTAATTTGGTGATGGGTTGCCGTTCTTGTACAAATCGGAATTTTAAATTCAATTTGACATCATGCACAAAGGTTGAAATTTATCAATGATTTGAAGTTTTTGTCAAAAATCAAAAATTTTTGAGGAGGGTCAATGATTTGAAGGATTTTTTTTTTCAGGAGCCTGCCGTAGCTACAGTGTTACCTGTTTTATCTTAAAAATCCATGTGTGTTAAATTTTAGTCAACATCAATACGCTCTGCGAATTTCACGATGATCCAATGTTATTGTCAGAAGTAATGACAAATCAAAATTTGAAAAAATCCTTGCCTACTTTTAGGCACTTAGCACCCACACGGCTCAAAGTTTTCAATTCTTTACCATAAACAAGCTTAAAACATAATTAGTTTTCATTTCCAAACATTTATTTTAACAAAAATTTGCACTGCTTGGAAATATAGGAGTACCTAAAAATTCACTAAAACGCTCGCCGCCGCCAAAAGGTTTGGGATATCTGAATTTGAGAAAATTATGGACCTACCTATTGTATATATCTACGTTTTCTGAAAATTTCAGCTCAATCGGATCGGCCACTCCATAGACTATCTCCCTTAATCATTTTGCTGATATATATATATATATATATATATATATATATATATATATATATATATATATATATATATATATATATATATATATATATATATATATATGTGGCGATCATTTTTGTTTTCTGGCAGCACCGACGAAAAGTACAGCCAGTTGAGTGAAACCCGATAGTGAGCTCTCTTGCTGCCCAACCGTCGTCGCGACCGGTCAACTGACCGCAACTAAATAAGAAATTAACGAAATCTTTTCATTTGTATTTTATTATTAGTTCTTATGAAATTTATTAAAATCACTTTTTTTTATCTCAAAGTTCCTAGTTTGTTTGCGCAGCGAAGTCTAAAGTGGTGACCCCGAGAGGAGTGAAGCACGTTTTTCTAAATTACTAATTGCCGATAGTAATTCAGCATCATGGTTAACGGAACTGAAGATATCGGTCTTGCTGCTGACGCTGGTAAGAGTAACCTAAAGAAAGTGGAAACTGGAACAAGCGCGAGTCTAGATTTAGCGACAGTCGTTCCACGTTTGCGGTTACCAGAATTTTCGGAAACGAACATAGAGATGTTTTTCGCTAGCATGGGATACTGGTTTACTGCATCGAGAATTTCTTCAGACGATCAGAAATTCGCAACCATTATGGCTCAAATTCCATTAAATCGACTCAGTGAAATCCAGGCAATCGCCGATAAAGCTCCATCGAAAAATCGATACGAATATCTGAAGCAGAAAATTATTGCGTATTTCTCTGACAGCCAGCAAAAACGTCTCCGCGAAGCTCTTAGTGATGTTAGGTTAGGTGATATGAAACCTAGTCAGCTATACGCAAAGCTCGAAAGGTTAGCTGGTGATTCACTAACCGGAACCGCGTTAATCGAATTATGGGCTGCACAACTACCAGAAATGGCACATGCGACGGTTGTCCAGATGAAGTCCTCGCCCCTTGAAGATAGGTTAGCTGCCGCAGATGCTTTAATAGAATCTCTGCGCTTGCGACCTATGAACAGCATGCAGATACGTCAAGTCTCAGCACCTGTGACGGGCGAGTCATCAACAAAATCTAATCGGTCCTCAAATAATGATACTTCCAATCCTGGCATACCAGTGCACACAAGTGAGCCTTTTCCTGGATACGATTTGCTAATTGATAAAATCTCAGAATTGTGCCGTGTTAGGCCCGTTTCACACGAGACACTCGGTGTCCGGCCACTGTGTCTCTAGCCACTACCGGTGCATAGAAATAAATGAGAGCATACACACAGAGCCACAGTGTCCGGGCCACAATTCTATACAAAAACAGTGGTTGAGGATTCAGTGGCCGGACACCGAGTGTCTCGTGTGAAACGGCTCTTAGTGCCCGTGTCCAAAATAGTGAAGTGATACGTAGCCGTAGTCGAAAACGCAACCAAAGCTATCGTGACCGATCGCGATCGAACAAACGAAATGTATGTTGGTATCATTCAAGATTTGGAAGTGAAGCGAAACACTGTCGCTTACCTTGCGCCTTTGATCGGAAATCGAATGATACGCCACAAAACTTAAAACAACAATGAGGTTTTTTGACTGGCGCCGTTTCAAACAGCCGCGACCAATGTGAAATGGCCACAATCAACAGATTGAAAATTTACGAGAGAAATACGTCAACATATTTTTTAATTGATACGGGTGCCGACGTATCGGTCATTCCACACAATCGGTGCTCAGTCAAAAACAACCCTACTAAAATGAAACTATATGCGGCAAACGGTACTCAAATTCAAGTATTTGGTGAAACAACACTAAATGTGAACCTCGGCCTACGGCGTGAGTTTGTTTGGAATTTTATCATTGCCGATGTTAGCTCGGCCATCATAGGAGCTGATTTTATCAGCCACTTCAACTTGTTGATCGATCTACGCAACAACCGGCTTATAGATCAGACAACCGGTCTTCAATCAACTTGTATGAAATGTTCAGTGGCCCGCGTTTCGGAAATACGCACTTTTCTTCCGCAAATGCCATATTCGGACTTGCTGGCTGAATATCAGTCCATCACTAAACTCCCGCCACCAGGTACGAAAACAAAATCGACGGTGATACATAGGATTATCACGAATGGGCAAGCAGTGTTTTGTCGGCCGAGACGTTTGGAACCTGAGAAACTAAAGGCAGCAAAAGCTGAATTTGATTTCCTGGTGAGAGCTGGGATTTGTCGTCCGTCCAGTAGTTCTTGGGCCAGCCCACTTCACATGGTAAAGAAACCAAATAATTCGTGGCGTCCATGTGGTGACTATCGTGCGTTGAATCTAATAACAGTCCCAGATCGCTACCCAGTTCCGTATCTTAGCGATTTTACATCAAATCTTCACGGAAAGGTTATATTTTCGAAAATTGACCTACAAAGGGCGTTTCATCAAGTGCCTATTGCTTCTGAAGACATAGAGAAGACGGCGATCACAACTCCGTTTGGCTCGTTCGAGTTTATGTTTATGACATTTGGCTTGCGTAATGCTGCCCAGACTTTTCAACGACTTATACATGAAGCCTGCCGAGACTTGGACTATGTATTCGCTTACATCGATGACATTTGCGTGGCATCAACTTCAGTCGACGAGCACCGTGAACATTTGAAAACGTTATTCGAGCGCCTAAAGTCGTACAATTTGACTATTAATGTTGCGAAATGTGAATTCGGAAAGAATCAAATTGAATTTCTGGGACATTTGGTGAGCGCTGCTGGGATACGACCTTTGCCGGAGAAAGTGAAAGCTTTAGAAAGCTTGCCACTGCCAACGACAGCAAAACAGCTAAAAAGTTTTTTGGCTACTTTAAATTTTTATCGAAAATTTCTACCGCACGCTGTTGAAACACAAATAACTTTATCTACAATGATTAATGGCAACAAGAAAAACGACAAAACAATATTGAACTGGACTGACGAGACGAAAAATGCATTCATGAAATGCAAATCCGATCTCGCGAATGCAACCTTGTTAGCACATCCATCATCGAATGCTGAATTATCACTGTATGTGGATGCTTCGGATGTAGCAGCTGGAGCCGTTCTCAACCAGTTTGTTGGCGACGAAGTCCAACCATTGGGTTTTTTTTCGAAAAAGTTTGATAAAGCTCAGCTTCGGTATAGTACCTATGATCGCGAGCTAACTGCCATGTATTTAGCAGCTAAACATTTTAAATTTATGTTGGAAGGTCGGCAATGCCACATTTATACCGATCATAAACCGTTAATATTCGCATTCCGTCAAAAACTTGATAAAGCGAACGATCGACAGGCACGGCAGTTAGACTTCATCGCTCAACTAAAAACTGACATCCGTCATGTGAGTGGAGTTGAAAACGTCACAGCTGATTTATTATCGCGGATTCAGTTACTCGACGCGAAATCTGAAATAGATTTCAACGATTTAGCTTGTGACCAACAAGAAGATAGCGAAGTCAAGCGCATCTTAGAAGGTAAAGATAATTACTCAATAAAACTGAAACTTTTCGCTATTCCAGGGAGTTCGAAACAATTATTTTGCGACATTTCGACTGATAATATCCGACCGTTTGTAACAAAGAAGTTTCGAGAATCCTTCTTGAGAGCAACTCACGGCCTGTCTCACCCTGGACGCAGAGCCACGACCAAATTGATGATAAAAAGATTCGTTTGGCCGGGTATGCAAGCTGATATCGCTAAACATGTCCGAAACTGTGAACAATGTCAACGATCAAAAGTGAATCGCCACACAAAGTCAAAACTTTCAGCATTTCCAGTAACATCGAATAGGTTTGCACATATTCACGTCGATATCGTAGGACCACTGCCACCAAGTAACGACGAGAGATATTGCCTTACGATAGTTGATCGTTTCACGCGTTGGCCCGAGGCGATACCGGTCAAGGATATCACCGCATCGACAATTGCTTTGGCTTTAATTTCAGGGTGGATTGCGAAATTCGGTGTACCCAAGCGAATCATTTCAGACCAGGGTCGGCAATTCGAGCCGACACTCTTTAGTGAGCTTACGAAAATTCTCGGTATTCACCATCTACGAACAACAGCATACCATCCACAGTCTAATGGTATGGTAGAGCGTTGGCATAGGACTTTAAAATCAGCCATCCTTTGTAAAGGTAAAGAAAAATGGGCCAGTCATCTGCCAATCATCTTGCTAGGGCTCCGAGTAACCTATAAAGATGATTTGAAAGCATCTCCTGCTGAATTAGTTTATGGCACAACTCTTCGAATTCCAAGTGAATTCTTCACTGAAGAGAAAAACATGAAAACTGAATCCGACGTTGTAATCGAGCTTAGAAAATCGATGAAAATCATTCGTCCGACAAATGCTATTTGGCATTCCAATCCGAAAAGTTTCGTTCACGGGGATTTGAAAACGTCAACACACGTTTTTGTCAGAAACGACGCAGTCAGGCCCAGTTTATCTCATCCGTACGATGGCCCATTTCGAGTCATCGAACGCACGGAGAAATTTTTCAAACTTGACGTAAATGGTAGGCTGGTGAACATATCAATCGACCGCCTAAAACCAGCATTCATCGCGAGAGAGGAGTCAACACAATCGCCACTTTCAGCTGAGCCTCCATTACCGGTTACACAAGCGCAATCGACGAAAGTAACTAGATCAGGAAGACGAGTTAAGGTACCAGTACGTTTCCAGTAGGCATACTTTCGTCTAGGCGGAGGGTACTGTGGCGATCATTTTTGTTTTCTGGCAGCACCGACGAAAAGTACAGCCAGTTGAGTGAAACCCGATAGTGAGCTCTCTTGCTGCCCAACCGTCGTCGCGACCGGTCAACTGACCGCAACTAAATAAGAAATTAACGAAATCTTTTCATTTGTATTTTATTATTAGTTCTTATGAAATTTATTAAAATCACTTTTTTTTATCTCAAAGTTCCTAGTTTGTTTGCGCAGCGAAGTCTAAATATATATATATATATATATATATATATATATATATATATATATATATAAATATATATATATATATATATATATATATATATATATATATATATATATATATATAAATAAATATATATATATATATATATATATATATATATATATATATATTTATATAAATATATATATATATATATATATATATATATATATATATATATATATATATTTATATATATATATATATATATATATATATATATATATATATATATATATATATATATATATATAAAGAAACATGAATTTTCGGCGAAACGAGTTCAATACTAATTTTCTTCGAAAATTAGTAAAAATGGTATTGATCAATGTAATACCGTCGTTTTGCAAACAAGCAGAATGATTGCATACCTGCAATCGATCGTTGAAATATTTTCGTAGCTACTGAATTTATGGTGCCCTTTTTTGTATATGCTTAAACTTGTGCTACTAAGAGTTGTAAATTGTTATATCAATAAAAGTGGAAGAAGATTTATATAGCCCTGAAAATAGCATTTAGTGGTACATTTGAAATTAAAACTACACAAATTCTAGGACCATCCAACAATTCGTCCTTTCGTGTGGGCACTTGCACAACAACCAAATACAAAGCCAGCACCTGAAGCAATGCAATCGCGTCCGAACCGAGTTATGCACACTAGTCAAGAGAAATGGCAAGCTAATATACAAGTAATTACTAAGAGCTAATATCTTAGACTGCCTTATTTTGAGTACTTAGTAGTTTCGTTTATTTGCCGACCTGTTTCAGAGAAAATACTACAATTCATTCGTTCGAATTCGGGCTTTTGTTGAAAATGTCAGAAGCTTGTGTAGTTACAATGTAGATTTCAATTCATTCAATGTCTTCAAGCTTTTTATGTATAGTATATGCCAAAATTCACTAGTTTCATTTGGAATCTATTTAAGTTTTTAGAGTAAATTTTTCATATGACCGTCTTTTAATTTTTTTACATGCGATATTGTCTTGACGTCTATTTTGTACTTAATCTGCATAAATTTCACATCTTGTACTATCTGTTATCATTTTCATTTAACTAAGATGACCACAGTTTCCTTCATTTGACTTGCTTAGACGCAGTTATTTATACACTTTAAATATGTTTCATTCATTCATTGGCATTAAATAGGAAATGCAACATTCATTCTCAATTAATTTAATTGGTTTTGCTTGAATTTTTTTAAGGATAAGACCGCATCATATCCTGGACAAGTAGTTTTGACTGGATCACGACGACGAGCTGTAAGACCGATGCATAAAAGTCTAGAGGGTCGAGGTAAGTACCTGGAGCTGCCGTTTTGGTAGTTCACAACGATTAAACGAAAATAAACTAATAAATTAATAGCATTAGTAACGAATACATTGTGGTAAATGAAGATAAATATCAAGTCTTTCGTATCTTTATTAAATTTCCGGCTCACTTTCGAACTAATTTATTTGCCATATTGTTTTAAATTGTCTTGTTTTAAATAATTACAAAATCAAATTTATTTGCTTTAAGCTTATATGTGGTTTATTCGTGTATTTTCGCTATAAAGAAAGAAAAAACTGAATATGTTACTGATTGTAATAATTGCCATAAATATCATTTTACTTAAGCCAAATAAGCTTTAAAAAACGAATTAAGAAATTTTTCATTCATCATAAATTTCTAGTCAGAAGTTTACCACACGATTGTTTTGCAATTAGCAAAGCATTTGAAATGTTTAATTTGAAATTGATTTGAATTTTTTTTTTATTTATAGTTTCTTTTATCATGTTAACAATGTTTTGGGGAATAAATAAGTAGCAGGATTCATCCAGAGTAGAACTCGATTTTTGAATAATGACTCCTTTTCTCTGTCGTGCTTTGTGTTGGCTTTCTAATGTTTGCGTGTCGTAGCAGAAAAAAAAGAATGAAGTAATGACATGCTGCGCCAGATTCATAATGGAACCTTAAATGGAAAAATGACTGAGTCTAGTTGACAACAATATCAGTCATAACAAGATGTTTACTCGGCTTTCCCTGTTTTTCTTCGAAGCATTTCGACATTGAAATTATCACTCGTCCCATCTTTCGTTTTGTATGTTAGGGATATTTGACATCGAAAGCAGCTCTTGACTGGGTAGTGGTTGGAGAACAGGTTTTACCAGGTTTTTTTTTCACACGAAAAGCTAATCATGGAGGCTGTATTGACCGATGGTTCCACGGTATGCTTCCTCCTTTCCAGCCTTTGCGCTTAAATTCCCAAGCAAAACGTTCACATATTTTTGTGGTATGGTATCATAAAACCTTTTCAGAAGGGTATAAAATCGTTTCTTTTACTTTCACGTACTTACCTCTTGAGGAGACGTGAATGCTTATAAGCCAAACGTTCAAAAACTTTGCTTGAATGCCGATCAACTCCAAAGCTGTAAACTCCAAATAGCTTTTGGTTTTGGAGGTTAGTGTTCGATCGCATGTCTAAAGTATTAGCGGCAAACAATTTCATTTATTGGTCGGCGAGAATATTTAGCATATACTCGTATTTCGTCCCCTGCTCTAGGAGGGTCTTGATGACCCTTAGTCTGAACAAGGTTCGCACGTTTCAGGTCTCAGTAAAGTAGTCCATATTTCGTTGGCCCAATCCAAGTATTTGAGACAGAGAATGCGGTTCCTGTATGAATAAATTTTACGCAAACGGGTTATGGGCCCATTACCCAGCCCCTCGGTTTAAGGCATGGGGAACTAGCCCTCATTTTGATTTGCTTCCAACATTCATAGTATAAAATATTTCGAAGGCTCCCGGCAGTAATATCTGAATAGTAATATCTTCGAGGAGGTTGCAAGTAAGATTCGGCTATTCAGAATTAGAGATTTAGAATGCTTCACTGGTAACCAGTAATAGATGCCGCCTGTATATGACTGCCAGCCCAAATTTATGCAGTCTACACTAGCTTAAGCAAAGCTTTTAATACAGTTGACCATTCTACTTTGGCCAGCAAGCCTCGAAAGTTTGAAGTTCCTGGTAACTCCACAAAGCTATAACTTTAATACAATCGTAAATATATGGTCCGATTTTTATTTTGCGAAATATTTCGCTATGTTGATACAAATCTTCTAATTTTTGATTCGATTTTGCTTTGCTAAGTCCTTCAGCTCCTATGTCGCCGGTGGGAGTAAGGAGTCAAAAACAAGGTAATTGACAGCTTTGCGTTTCAGCCCACCATTATTCTAGCACTAAGCGATAGTCGTTGAAAGGTCTTGGCTTGAAATATCTCTGCATATGGAGTAAATACGAAACCAGAACACTATTCGTCAGTCTCATTGATTTTTGATCAGAAAAGTGTTTAACCCCTTAGACTGAGCTGAGTTCACTCCACAGGTCCTCTTGCCTCTAATCAGCGGCTTCCGTACAAACATAAAGTAGTGGAATACAAACAATTTCATAAATTTTTTGTCCAAAAAAGGATCAAGCCAAGTTGATCTGAAAAAACTTTATCTCTTGAGGCATACAAATGTTTACAATTAATGTTCGCGTGATACCAGTGAAAGAAGCTTTGTGTGAGAAAAGTTTAACTGGATCGTTGCAATGCGTTCTGTCGATATATTCAACGATAATCGCAAAAATGTATGCTTCGTATCTTTTTGTCACGGCTAAATTCAACCACATATAAGAATTAGCTCAGTTTCATTGAGAATCTTTCTCTGAAGCACTATAAAAGCTTCTCTGGTCAAGTAATATCATTAAAATGAAACCATCTTCACGAGTGGTAGAGTTCTTCCTGGGATTTGTATACTTTTCTTGGATTCAGTCATTGAACATTTCAGTGATTTCAATAGCACTCTTGAAAAGTGAAAAAACTCATTCCAGCGGAAGTGCTGAAAGCTGTGGTGGAGGAAATGTAAAAATGTAATGCTGCTTCCTCACTGTGGGCCATCATGTGGTCCATGCGCGTGGTCCATCATGTGGCCCATTGTGTAGACGGGCGATGGCTTGCAGTGGCCGACAGTGGCGAAGCATGGAAATGGCGATGGCCGAGGATGGCTTTCGGAGCGGTTTTTCACACACATCAAAGCGGGCCATCATGCGCAACCGAGTGTGTGGAGGCAAATTTGTGGTGGTAGCTTCATTGTGGCCATCATTGCGACCATTGAAGTGGCCGATGAGGGCCCACAGTCAGAGGGCAGCATAAAATGCGTGTTTGTTGGCGGGTGTCTTCCCATCACGCAGGAATGAGGCACTGCTTGCTTTGATTCCGAAGGGAAGGGAGACCCTAGCACACCATCTACATACAGACCTTTCTGTATGCTTGATACGGCGGAGAACTCCTGAAAGCGCTATTGAACCCACGAAGGGCCGGTGGCCTTTCGAAAAATGGGTGGGTTCTATAGTGGCCACTCAACAATAAGTGCTATCTACGAAGTAATCGGCGCAGTGGAGCACACCGATGATGCATGTCACCAGACCTGTTTGATCGTGTTTCTAGTGACGCTGGATATCCGAAACGCCTTTAATTCAGCAAGATGGGCAGACATTTTGGAGGAACTTGAGCGGAATTTCCAGGTACAGGACTACCTGTTAGTCATGGTTTGAGACTATCTGAAGAACTTTTGCCTTATATATGAGACAAACCAGGGAAATATCCGGAAAAATATTACTCCCGGAGCAACGCAAGGGTCTATTCTCGGGCCAGATCTTTGGAATGCTGCGTCTGACAGGTTCCTACGCCTCGAAATGTCAGAAAATGTGCTCTTGGTAGGTTACGCTGATGATGTAGGAGCTGCCATTTCCTCCAAAAATCACCACCTTGCTCAGCTCAAATTAAATCAAGTAATGAGAAGAGTTGAAGGCTGGAAGAAAATCCATGGTCTTCAGTTGGCGATCTTGAAAACTGAGATTTTCATGCTGACGAAAAGAAGGATACAAACAAAAAACTGAGAAGAATCTGGGTCCTAGTGCAAGTAAACTAACACTACTTATGACGGCGGCTCATTCAACGCTGCTCTATGATGCGGAGATATGGGCCACTACCTTAAAATGTGCAAAGTATCGAGCTACCATGGCAAGCGTTCTATGCAGATGGGCGCTACGAATCGCCAGCAGCTACAGTATGGTACCAGGTAACGCCGTGTTGGTCATAGCAAGGGTAATCCCAGTCGATCTATTGGCGAACGACTCGGATTTTTGTGGTCAGCAGGCTATGTTTTTTAGTGAGTAGAGTCTCCCATAATCTTGCATCTCTCGCAAGATACCTATGGAGGTTTTTCAGTACCCGTTCAAAAAAAAACTCTTTCGAGGGCCAATAATTAGACAACTAACATGGATAGGTTTGGCAATTGCGGGATCCAAAAAGGTGTATTCGTTCCGATTGAGCCGCGGAATAATCCGTATGAGCCATTCCTTTAAAGATTGATTGATTGGTGAAGGTGATTTGGAGGTGACTGTCAACAGACCTCGCTTGCGTGAAGCTGTAAGCTAAGCTCCACACCTCGTTCCGAATAATAAAACACTGATCACTGGTCAGCTTGCCATTCCTATTGGACACACCAATCAAAATGATGAGTGATGAAGACGCATCTTCCGTGCACGTTTTCTTCTCTATGTTTGCGGATGATGTGTTGGCGCCTTTGTGGTCAGCTTCAACAAGATCTAGCTAGGTAATTATGGTTATTTTAAGCACCCTATGCTCAACAGCGTCAGCATGAGCTTTTGATCTACCCTGCGGTTCTATCGTAACTTTCTGCTGATAGATCGACATCTACTCAAAATGTTAGATAATATTTTACAACTCAACAGTCTTTGGACTGAATTGAGCATCGAAACTTAAATGGGCCTAGTGGCCAATCAACTCCCGGCGATTTCTTTAAGCAGTGTATTACAAATATTTGCTTACAATACAGTAGTGCAAAATAAGCTACAGTTCTAAAATACATGAAATTAAATCAAAAGGAGATGCTTTCTCTCACGAAAAATAACCTGATCATGCATTGGAAGCTTGATAATTTTTTAAATGACCAAAGTAATGCTACATTTTAATGTCTTAATAAGCATATACTTAATTAGCTTAAATATACTTAATTATATTTGATGAGCTTATCACTCTTTACTCTTAGTTAAGCTTCATTCCTCTCAATTTCCTAACTTGTTTTTGAACTAGGTTACCTCTTACTTGACGAATCGAACGCAACGTGTATCCTTTCGCGGTCTCTTGTCAGTTGAAATTAAACCACGTCTGATGTTCCACAAGGTAGTCATCTGGGCCTTTTACTGTTCGCCTTATTTATTAATAGTGTAGGTTCTATTTTGCAGTCATCCTATGTTTTGCTCTATGAAAAATTTGCAAAGTTGTCAGAAATCTTATTGATGTGCAGTAGGATCTAAATAAAATTATCAGCTCATGCTCCAATAATAATCACCTTATTATTCCTGACAAGAGTACTATTATATCATATACACGCAAAAATAATCTTTTAATTTATGAATACTGAAATTAGAGAACACCTTTAAATAGATCAGTGAGAGTACTGGATTTAGGAGTACTGCTGAATCGTCGTCGTCGTCGTAGCACTACAGCCCCTCTCGAGCTTTGGCTTGCTGCTGAATCGATCGTTAACATTTGACGATAACATCGATTCAATCGCTGTGAAAGCTAGCAATGCCTTAGGTTTTGTTAGAAGACGTTCGAACAAATTCAAGGACATTTTCCTGACTAAAGGCCGAAACCCAAAGGCGGCATCCGCATCAGCTTTGACAATGCCATCGGCATTATCGCCAGGATCGGCATTATTGCCGGCATCGATGCTTTGTATAACCGAATAACGGTATCGTAAATAAGAAGAAGATTCTATTTGTCAGTTAATGGTGAAACGTGCGGTTTGCAAATAACAAATGTTTCTAATAGAGAACGATTGATTTTCAGTTTCTAATATGGGCACTTCAGTTACATTAAAGAGGACATTTTAAGAATAATTGTGTGTGTGTGTCGCAGAGAGTGGTTATAGATTAATTCAACGTATTAAAAAATTAAAAATGCGAAGACTTTGGATGTGGGAATTTTTTCCCAACAGGAGAGAGTATGGCTTTTACGAAAATACCTATCAGACAATAAAAGCCTGCGATCATGAAATGTTCCATGAAACACTTAGAATAAGTGTCAGCTCATTTAATGATCTACTGCCAATAAGTTATGAAAAGCTGGAAAAACGGTCGATTAGGAAACCAATAGAAGCTAACTGTAGATTGATATTTACATTGATGTAAGTATATAAAGTAACTTTACGGACAAGTTTTTCATTAATTAAAATTTTCAAATATCTTGCTTATATATCTCCACACCAAATATTATCCCTCAAATTTCGAATGGGACTAACAGCTGTGGCCAGAATTGTTTTGGAAACTAGTCAAGCATTGTGGAAACTTCTGTCAGCAATTTATTCATAAGGAAAAGTGTGAAAATAAATGGCTGAATATTGCAAACGAATTCAAAAATTTGTGGGATTTGTTTAACTGCATCGGTGCTATCGATCGCAAATATGTGAATATTGTTTGTCCACCAAATGCCGGCTCCGAAAACTTAAATTACAAATACCGTCATAGTGTTATATTAATGGCAGCATTACATGTTCTTACATCGGAGCTCCAGGCAGGAGAAGCGATGTAGTTGTCTATGCTGAAAGTAATTTTGCTGAAAGTCTCATTAAAACGTTGCTTCATTTACCGCCTGGCGAAAAGTTACCAGGAACGTCAACACCATATCCTCATTTCTTCGTAGCTGATGCGGCATTTCCTTTAACAACAGATTTAATGAGACCTTACCCCGGGAGAGTTCTTATACGCTCCCAAGAATATTTTAATAAAAGGCTCTCTCGTGCCAAAAGAACAATTGAATATCCCTTCTATATTACGTCAACTAGGTGGAGAGTTCTCCTGCACGATCTACGTTCCCAGCCGAAAAATGTTAGGAAAATTGTTTGCGCTGCAGTTGCTCTTCATAATTACCTTAGAAAGAAGTGCATCACATAATGCCCACCAAACTTCAGCGATAAAAATTCAGGCGATAACGTAATAGAAGGACAATGGCCTCATGATCCTCGTCAGCTGCAATCAGCAACAACATTTGGGAGATCAGACAACGCTTTTGTATCTGCATTTGCAATGCTTGAAGAGCTATGAACCTTTCTTAGCAATAATAAAACTTAAAATTCGAAGGAATATTTATTTGAAATTAAAAATCGAAAACAATCATTCATATCAATCTTTTTTAGTATCCTCACGGAATTGTTTTAATTTTTTATTAATTATATTTAATATTTCTTCTTGAAGCTCTTTTATTTGCTGGTCATTCAAATCCCTGTTTTCAATTTCATTTGTCATGGACAGCATAAATTGTCCAAATGGTGTTGGGGAGACTTTTTTTGAAGCATCCCATTTGCGTTTTTTTTTTTAAATTTTCTTACATCTCCTCCAAACTATTCGGTGCTTTACTCCTTGATGCTTGTCTATTGGCCGAAACGCTCAGCTGGAGGGCACTGGGCACATAACCTGAAGCCGTAAAAATAAAACTATCGTTGACCTCGCTTCCGCCAATGTCCCTCGATGATTCTTTCTCGTTGCGAAGTAAGGGATTCTCTTTGATTGAAGAACACACAATCTCCTGCTACAATATATTACGCTCAACATTTTGAGTCAGTGCACTATAATTAGTGACTGTATCGCGGTAAGAAACTGTTTTAAAAACTCAGTCAATAATTAAAAATTAACAAACCTTCTAGGAATGCTTCCTTCTAGTTTAACCCTATACGTGCTGCGAAGAGACCTCCATCTCGTTTTGGTTGGTTTGATTATGGGCGCCGTATCAAAAAGTTTATAATGACCACATTGAGTCCATTCAAAAGACGTTTTCATGTTTCTGCCTTCGTGGTCTTGCGTGGTATGACCGATTACAGCTACGTCCTCATGAAGACCGCTTGAATCTTTTACTTTTAAATTCCAAAACTTGATTTACTGCGAAAATTTCAAGATAGACTTTAGACTTAGCCTGTATCTGTATGAAGGTAGATTATAAAATTCGTAAGGATTATACAGATCTCTCAACGCAAATAGCAAGAACTGCTTCTGCACCGATTCGAGCCTACCGCTATGGACATCAAAGGTAGGGTGCTAGACAATACATGCATATTCGAGCAATGGCCGAACTAGAGCTACATATAAAGACTTCGAGACCCACAGGTTTTTGAATTCCTTCGCACGTCTTTTGATGAGTCCAAGCTGCTTATTAGCCTTGCTTAAGACTTTGTCATAGTGTAAATTAAAACGCAGCTTTTTATCCAAAGTAACCCCGAGGTCGATGACATTTTCAACATTATTGATTGCAACATTATTGAGGCGGTAATCAAAATTTTTATTGCTGGTTTTGCGGGAAAAACTAATGACTTGACATTTACTGACATTAATGTAGAGATTATTTTGTTTGCACCACTGCTCAAGAGAAAGAAGTTTCGACTGAAGGAAAACTGAGTCTGATTTCGATTTAATTGTGTGGTACATTTTCAGATCATCTGCATTAAACAGGTGAGGGATGTCTGCTAAAACTTCAGAAAGATCCGATACAAAAATTTTGAGTAAAAGAGGCCCCAAGTGACTACCTTGTGGTACACCTGATAAAACTTCAATTTTTTTTGGATAGGATACCCTGAAACTTAACGCACTGCGTCCTATTTCAAAGATAAGAGTCTAACCAGTTTAATAAGATACCCGAGATACCAAATTTCTGTAGATTGATTCGAAGAATATCATGATCAACACGATCAAAGGCCTTGCTGAGGTCTGTGTAGATGGTATCGATTTGATGCCCTTTTTCCATGCCACAGAGAACATCTGAGACAAGAATCACGAGGTTGGTAGAAGTTGACCTGCCTTTTCTAAAACCATGTTGTTGTTGATTTAGAAGAGGTTCTATTAGAGTAGTGAGCTTATCACAGACAATTTTTTCAAATAGTTTAGGCAATGCTGATAGTATTGCAATACCTCTGTAATTATCAATGGACCGCCTATCAACACATTTAAAAATCGGGGTCAGATGGGATGATTTCCAGAAGGAGGGGAAAATCCCACAAAAGAAAGTGATTTGTTGAAAATTAAATACACGGGTAAGATAAGTGACTCCATGCATTCGAGTATGAAACTAGGAGGTAGCAAATCAGGGCCAGGACCCTTGTTGACATTAAGATCTTTGATGGCCTTTGCAATCTCCTCTCTAGTTAAATATATTTCATAGAAAAGAATGTTAGACAAACTTGTACATGAACAAAATACTCAAGTTACGTGAAGTGTGAGGCGTGTGAACTTTTTGTTGCAATGAACCAGTCACTGCAATAAGTAGTTTTTTTGATTTTCATTTGTCTACAGCATCATTTAAACGGATTCTGCTGGTTTCATGTATAATCTGGATTGGACGAATTCCTAAAATTAATAAACAAATAAATAAAATTAGTTTGAAAAAATATTTAATACATCGGGTGAAACAGAGAGATAAAAATAGATGTGAAAAGATTTTAATCATCTATTAAAAAAAAAAAATTAAAAATTAATTTTGAAACATAATTTAAATTTTTGTTTTCTGATTACTTTATGGTATGAAACTAAAATTTCTATAACCATGATAATTTTAAATTATTCTCTCGCAAAGTTTTCTATCTAACCATAAACTGAAAAACTGTTAGTCAGATCTATGTTACGTTGAAGCTTTTAATTCAAAAAATAAATACTTCCATTCTGCATTTGATTAATTGAATCTCAGAAAATGGCCTCTCCAATTACAGTCAGTATTCCTGAAATGTCAAAGAAAATCAATTAAAAATTATCTTTCAGTATACCCAAAGTCATAACCAGCAGCTATAATAGTCTTGTGAACGAAACGTCTTAAATCATTTGTCCTTCTACATAATTCAAATGAAAGCTTGAATAATTTCCATGAAGCGGCCTTTCACGAGAAATTATTTAGTCAATAAGGTTCTTAGAAAACGATATTACTTTACTTATTCCTCTCTTTCATTCAATATCAAACCATTTCACTTCTGCATTTCTAATTTCAGGAAGACAACGGTCAGTAGCAGTTCATTATGTAGGCGATACGAGCCGTTACATTCCAGGACACCACCGTCATTACGAAGGTCGGTATACGTTCGCAGTTTAATTATTAGGATTTCATCTTTGTCTCGGTCCCGGATGATAAGATGGTTGGACAAAGGCAATGATAGAAGACTGATAGGAATTAAACATTTTTATGTACATACATATGTATTTCTGGCCGGAATAAGATTTTTTTTTCTTTTCCCTCCGTAACAGGTAATGGACGCTTGCGACATAGTGGAGGTGTTTATGTTGACTGGGCTGTAGATCCGTCGATTAGCAATTCGAATCAGTTCTTCCACATGGAAAATGGCATTGTGACGGTTCATGATAGTGGCATTTATCTAGTTTACGCCCAGGTAAGATTTTATAGCTCTCTGGGAGAAGTTCAAGGTCAAAAGCAGCTTAGGGTAAATTATTCTGGCATGGTATCAGTTTTGAGCGGTCTCAACAGCAGCTGTTTATTTTCAATTGCTTTCTTTGATTTTGTTGTGACATCAGTGTTACTGCTGAGTTTGCCACGAAGACGTTGTTTCTATTTGTCTCACACTCCATAAAAAGTAGTTACACGCTAATGAGCATAATATAATGAAAAGGCTGAAGATTTCCGTTTGCATCATTTATGCAGAATAATTAATCAAAGAGAAGTTACTGCACAGATCGAAAGTTTTTTTCCTAATTACAGTGAAAAGTTGTCAGATAAATTTCCACTCGAGCTGTTTTCATGCTTATTGGTAACGATTCGTCTAAGAAACTTTTCGTATTAAATTCATTCGAAGCTTAACTTTTTTTTTGTTTTCCCAGATATTCTACCACGATGACCATGATACGAATGGATTTAGGGTCGAAAAGAACGGAATTCCTTTCTTGTTGTGCACGACCATGACCCATACAAAAGAGAGGGTGACCAAATCGAATTCATGCTTCACGAGCGGTGTTGCCATGCTGAAAACGAACGACAACATTCGTATTTCAGATCTAGCCTACGACCGTCATGTGATTCTCGACCCAGTCAGGAGCTTCTTCGGAATCGTTAAAATGGCGGCTGCTGGTCCCACGCAACATGGAATCCATCACCAATCACAAGAAAATAAAATGCGTCATATGGACGCCATTAGGAGATCTCCGAAAATTCTCAACTCAACTGATGAATAAATTTCAGCGATGCTGGTCGTAAGCGCGGTGCTCGAAGCATGAAGAAAAGTTGTGAGAAAACGCATATATAAGCATCAACAATAATCATTAATTTTCGAACAAAGAAAATTCCAGCAGCTGCAATGCAATTATTGTACAATAGATTCAGTCGCTTCAATTCATCCCTTGAAATATTTCAGAGTAAAATAAGAAATCTCGCTATATCCATTCTCATAAATTGAACAATGACCACACTAATTTATATTATAAGGATTGAACGCGAGAGGTGATGACGCTTCAATGCGCTTGTTTTATATTAAAATAAGAAATAGTGCTCATATTTGTTATTCGTAATACAGTAGTAACCAGTAGGCTATGAAACTAATCAGATGCATAAGAGCGGCAACATACCGAAGATATTGTCCAAGAAAAATACAAAAATATTATTATTTAAAGTGTTTTAGATTCAAAACTTAAAATAATCGTATATACTCGTACTTTAGATATTGATGTATTTATAATTCTCTACTCTAACCACTCAAATGGAAATATTCGAAATATACCTATGTGCAAAAAATATATAAATAAAAACTCAATTTATACCTATGAAATAATCAAAGATTATTTAATGTACCTAAAATATGTTTTGACTTGTATATTTGTGTAATGGATCAATAAATTTGAAATAACTTAATGTCATTTATATGTATTTTAAAGACTTTTATCTCTACTTCAAAGTGGATGATTTGGTGTAATATTCATTCTATTTTCAATCGAAAACATTTTATATCTCATCAAGCACGTTACATATTTGTTTAATATTAAAAACTATAAACTCCGGAAACTAATCTTATTACGATGAAATACATTTTCAGCATTAAATTCACACAATATCAGATACGTTTTCCATCAGCTTTAATTGCTGGTACTCCTCCTCTACAAATCTTTTTTTCACAATAGCTGTTAACAATTTCAGCGTAGACAAATTGGGGTTTGCACCAGCTCTTCTTGACTCTAGTCACTCTTGACAACATCACTGGAAGATTGATTAATTCTTTCAAAGTTACCACTACTGTTGATAACAAGGAATTAATGAACGCCAATTTTTGACCCGCGATATACCTGGTGGAGGTGTATTAACTGTCGTACGCGAGCCCCTTCACTCTCATGGGATTTTCATCCTTCCCCTACTGTTGAATGTATAATGGTTCGGTCTGGTTTTCCTAACAACCTTCACTTCTGCATATGTTACTTGCAGCAGCTCCTGTACTGTTTATGAAAATTTGTTTGTTCAGGTATCCTCTTCATAAATTTTATCCTTTCTACCTGTTAATAATCTACGGTGATTTCTTCAATATGCCTTTCGTTGACTGAGACAGTTTTGAATGGCATCAGGTGTAATAATCAGCTTTCCATAGTACTGTTGTCTTTCTTTTTCTTAACTTCCTTCCGCAGCTTAACACAACGCGTAACTTCAATGGTTCTTATTCTGTCTAATATTCCCTTTCCTTGCACATCTGCATCCATCATGCTCCATCTTTACCACCGCCTTCTGCCTCTTTATGTCTCGCTGATATAGGAATGGAAGATAGGAATCTCAGCTGCTCCTCAGTACAATTCTTGCAGGGCTGGTTACCCAGGAATGGTATCGGAATTCAGAAAAATTGACTGGTTTTTTTGGCTAAATATTGATGATCTATTTTCCAAATTTTATTGCTACTTCAATCTTTATATATATCCCACAGCATTTCAACCTCGTAAATTTACAGATTGTTTCATACCACAAGTTTTAACAGCAAAATAAAAATGCTGCTCGGGAAAAGTTTCGAAGATCGAATTCTCCCACTGATATTGCAGCATTTCGGATCCTGCGTTCCTTGGATAAAATAATAATGAAACAAGCAATGCATGATTACTTTACTGGCTAGGAGTCATCTATTCGTTCTTGCAACACTCAACCTTTTTACTAATTTTCGAAGAAAATTAGTATTAAACTCGTTTCGCCGAAAATTAATATTTCTTTTTATATATATAGATATATATATATATATATATATATATATATATATATATATATATATATATATATATATATATATATATATATATATATATATATATATATAAACAGTGGCTCACAGCTTATTTCAACCAGCACGTAAAAAAAACTTTAACTGCCTATAAAAACTAAACTGAAGAAGATATCAACATTATTCAAAGGCAGGTTATTAGTCTAATGTTTTAACTAATCAAATATGACTTCTTTTATTTATTTTTATTTGTTTAGTATTCCAAAACAACGAAAAACGCAACCAAAAACAATGCCACAGCTTATTTCAACCAAATACTTTGTAGGTCTGCAATGATCCGTTATCTTGCAATACAGCAATTATTTCTTTGTCTATGCTTTAGTCATTATATTTGTAATGTGTTCAAGTTCAGTTTTGCTGAATTTTTTGAAAATATCGTGCAGAAAAATTTGTTTTTCGAAATGAGACCACGTACGACAATTGATCAGCGAGAACTTGTTCTCAGTAATTTTAAAAGTGGCCATTCGCGCAGGAAAATTGGTGAGATGGTTGGATTAAGTGATTCTACAGTGCAGAGCATCATATACCGATTCGTCCACGAAAATAGAACGCTCGATAAAGGGAGAAATGCCCCCAACAAAATTTTCAATCAAACGGACGAGCGCTTTATTGTTCGGAAAATCCAGGAAAACCCAAGGTTATCGGCTCCCAAAATTGCAAGTGAAGTGGAAGCTGAGTTAGGCAAGTCCTGCCACCCGGAAACTATACCTCGTGTGCTGCGAGAGCATGAATTCAATGATAGAATAGCGCGTAAGAAACCATTTATAAGTGCCAAAAATCAGAAGTGCCGTTTAAAATCTGCCAAGGAACATTTGCATAAGGATTCTGGATTTTGGAATACCGTTATATTCGCTGATGAGTCGAAATGATGGAGCCTAATATGTTTAGCGTAAGCCAAATACAGAATTGCAAAACAAAAATTCGAAAGCTACAGTCAAACACGGAGGTTCTGGGTTGGGCCTGTATGTCCGCAGCGGGAGTTGGAATCTTGCAATTTATTGAGACTACAATGGATAAGTCTCATTATCTCGAAATTTGGAAGTTCAATTTGATTGAAAAGTCGGAGAAACTGGGCATTCGCGATGGCTTTAGATTTTATCAAGACAATGACCCCAAGCATAAGTTGGATATTGTACAGACATGGCTGGTTTGGAATTGTACGCATGTTACGCAACCACCCGATATTAACGCCATTGAAAATTTGTGGGCCATTTTGGATACAAACATCCGAAAACGGAAGATATCCAACAAAAGCGATCTCAAAACTGCATTGGTTGAGGAATTGGCCAAAATTACCCCACAAGTGACACAAAAGCTGGTCGATTCAATGCCTAAGAGGCTAAAAATGGTTGTTGATCAGAAGGGTGGTCATACTAAATATTAAAATATTTGTTTGTGCCTTGCAACCTAATAGGTCTGTTTCCGTACTTCAGCAAACTGCAGCAGTAACAGAATTTGGCAGCTGGCTTCTTTTTGCTGCAAAATTTGGCTTGCATTTGGCTTGCAGCAAAAGTACGGAAACGACTTGCTGCGAATTTATTTTAATATATTATAATAGATTCAAGTACGGAAACAGACCTAATTTAAAAATTGATTCTGTTACTTGGTTGAAATAAGCTGTGACATTGTTTTTAGTTACTTTTTTTGTCATTAATTGTTATGACCTATTGAAATAAAATAAAAATAATAATAAACTAAATAAATGATAATTTCGAGCACTAGTTTAACAATCTGCGTTTAAATAATTTCGATAACTTATTATGTTTCGTTTAGTTTTTATTGGAAGTTAAAGATTTTTTTACGTGCTGGTTGAAATAAGCTGGAGTCACTGTATATATATATATATATATATATATATATATATATATATGTATATATATATATATATATATATATATATATATATATATATATTTATATATATATATATATATATATATATATATATATATATATATATATATATATATATATATATATATATATATAAATATATATCAGCAAAATGGTTAATAGAGATAATCTCTGGAGCGGCCGATTCGATTGAAATAAAATTTTCGAAGTACGTAGATGTATATAATAGTTAGGTCCATGACTTGCTAGAATTCAGATATCCTAAACCTTTTGGCGGCGGCGAGCGTTTTAGTGAATTTTCAGGTACTCCTATATTTCCAAGCAGTGTAAATTTTTGTTAAAATAAATGTTTGGAAATGAAAACTTATTATGTTGAAAGCTTGTGTATGATAAAGAATTGGAAATTTTGAGCCGTGTGTGGGTGCAGAGTGCCTAAAAGTAGGCAAGGATTTTTTTCAAATTTTGATTTGTCATTACTTCTAAGAAAAACAATGGATCATCGTGAAAATTACAGAGCGTATTGATGTTGACTAAAATTTAACACATATGAATTTTCAAGATAAAGCGGGTAACGCTGTAGCTGCGGCAGGCTGCTGAAAAAAAATCCTTCAAATCATTAACCCTCCTGAAAAATTTTTGATTTTTGACAAACATTTCAAATCTTTGATAAATTTTATCTTTTGTCCTTCATGTCAAGTTGAAATTTTTAGAATTCCGATTTTCACAAGAACGGCAACCCATCACCAAATTACCTCTATTTTCAGCACTCGAAACTTCTGTTCACAAGAACTGACGACCGGATTATCCCAGCATAATGAAATTTACAGGACATGTTGGTATTAACTAGGACCAGGTCTGATGGTAGTGATTTTGAAATGCGGGGAACCCTGTGGCAGTGATACCATCTTGAAAAATCACTGAGAAAAAAACAGGTTTTTGGCCTATAACTTTCGATTCAGCCATCACATTTAAACGAAATATCACACAATATTTGGATCTTACTTTAGATAACATTTGGTGAAAATTTTTTTGAAAAATTAGAATAGATTTGCCAGCTATGGTGATTTTTGCCTCCTAAATCTTGCAAACTTGCTCAGCAAAATAAAGCTTTTTTCCCTATAACTTCTGTTCCAGTCATGAAATTAAAGCAAAGTTCATGCATAAAATGGACTTTAATGTAAGCCAAATGTCGTAGGAATTTCGTAGAAAAATCATGAAAGGGCTGCCAGCTATTACCATTTTTGTAATTATTGGAATTTCTTTACTAAGTGATTATATCATTAGATTTGCTAATGGAAATCATCTTGCAATGAAAATTAACAACAAATATTACCGCTTTAAATATTTGAAAAGTTTTGAGGGTGGTATCCCTAAAATTCTTTTCACCCGTATACCTTCCAGCGCAGTGATTCAATCGAAACGAAATTTACTGGTTGGGTTTAACTTAGCCTGAAGCAGATTTGGGATATATTTTGCTTTGCTGTTAGCACAGAGTAACCAGCATTAGCCATTTTCGTAAATATTGCACCAACAGATGCTTCAAATTACATACTCATATGCAAAGCATTTGCATTAAAAATAAGAAACCAATTTTTAAATTTTACGAGTTTTGAAAATTTTTCGGATGGCAGCCTCAAACAACGTTTAATCGTTTAAACATTCCATGAAATCCTGCAATGAGAACAAAATTCAAAGGATACGTTGATTTAAGTATGAGCTTGTTATGGTTAACTTATTGCTGCTGCGTTGGGAAAGTGCTGCCAGCACTGAACAGTTTTGAGTTTTGTTGCTTTGGATAAGGAATGGTTGTACAAAGAAGGGTATAACGTCTTTCCACATTTTTTTGTCACTCAAAGACAATTTCTTCGAAAATTAACTTTCTAGCTGTTCTGATGCGCTAAAATTTTTGAAATACATTCGTTCTCTGAAGAAAACTACTTCCATCCCGAACCATGTTAATTACCGTATTGCCTCTTCATGTCTTCAAGATGGATGTGAATTTTTCGCAAACCTTTTTTCTTCTTCCTTTAAAAATTTCCCCTTCAAAATCTAGTATACGTGGTCCATGTCTTTTTCATTGTGTGTTGACCTCTTTTTACCTTTTTTAATTTGAACTTTTCATTCGGCTTCTTTCCTGCTGCCTGTAAAGTTTTTAATATGTATCCGATTTTCAAAGCTGGCGATGCTTTCTCCATATTCAATTATCGTCCTGTTACCCATTTCCTTTGCTTCTTTGAGCATATTGGAAAAAATGTCTTTCTTAGAATGTATCTCATGATTCATTCTATCCTCTCTATGGAACAGCATGGGTTCGTAAGTGGTAAATCTACTGTGACTCACCACATCCTCTTCTCAAATATTTTACATTAGAACAAATGGACATAATGTAAACAGATTTTTCACAAGCCGTTGATACTGTCAATCATAGATTGTTGCTGAGTAAAATCAGACAATTCGGTTCTTTCGGATCACTCGTTTCTTGGTTTTTGTCCTCACTCAGTAATTTTGTGTGTAAAGTTACTATTAATAAGCTTTCCTCTTCGCCCTTTCACCCTTCTTCTAATGCTCTACAAGAGGTTATTCTTGGCCCTTTATTATTCTTGATTTGCATCAATGTCTTCGCTTCCGTTATCAGTTCCCCGTACTGTCTGCTGGCGATTTTAAACTGTTTCAAGTCATCAGGCAAGCAGATGATTGTAACCTTCAAAATACTCTGTGTTCTTAAATGCTATCAAATGAAAACAAACAACCTTTTCTCTCAAATTCTCTCCTATTTCATTATCTTATTTATCTTCCAATAACTATCAGCCATTCCTTAATCAATTCAAAGACTTGGGTGTGACTTTTCATCGTAAATCAAAATATTCACTTTGCGGATGCCACCGCTTAAGTCTCCTGAATCTTTGGTTGGATTAATCCTTCTTTCTGCCTCAAGTTCGTTGACATATGTGAATGTTTTTGACTATATCTAAAAATATTTTGTAGGGTCCTCGAACATGCTTGTCAAGTGTGGTCTCCACGTTTCCTTACCTTTCTGAACCCATTGAGTGTGTGCAACGAAGGTTCACACGCTAAATTTAGTATCTCCTATTCCTCATATGTTCCCTTCGACAAATTCCTTCCTTGGAGTCACGCTGACTGTTTCTTGACGAGTGCTTCAGGATTTGCCAATTCAATTCGACCCTGAAATTTGTTACATATCTACAGATCTCAGGAACTTTTCACTGTTCCGTTCGCGCGTTCAAATGTGTATTTCTTTTTTCCCCTTGTCAAAATAGCTATGCGCTGTAATGAATTTGGGCTTGGTCCTCTGCCACAATCGTCCTTTGCATTTAAAACAAAGTTTGAAATAATTTATATTCGCTCGACTTTAGCGTTAAAGTGTTAGATTTTAAAATCATGTTTCTTTTAAATTTTTGAAAAATATCGATTTTTTATCTTTTTTCTCGCATTTAATTGCTGTAATTCGAATTTTTATGCTCTTGTAATGTATTTTGTAAATATATAAATTAGAAACTGGCTCAAAGCAGTATGCTTTATCATTCAATCCATTCGCTAAAGCTTGTGTTAACCACATTTTCCGCAATAATATCAATATTTTATGTAAATGTGAGGATAGAAAATCGAACACCGTAATTTGACCTTTTAGGTCAAAAGCAAACTTCAACATGTCCTTCAATCTATTCTAAATATAATCTAGTTGATGAAGGTATACTCAGAATAGTTTGACCCATGTTCACCACTTAAACACAATTGGTTGGCTTGTATTTTGTCTTTCGTGGGAGCAAACAGATACAGTAAGTAAAGTGCAAAACAACTCAATATTTAACGAGGTTGTATTAAAGATCTGAATGAATATAATTTTATGAACCATATATGTATACGGCATCATTCTTAAGACCCGCCATAAACGGGCATGATAAAAACAAGCATCTCTCTATTATCGAAATTCCTGAAAGCTCGAAGAAAAGAGAAAAGAGCGTGAGGTGAAATTCCGACGTTTTCTTGGAATGCAATAATCGTGTCATTCGTGCTTAAATAGTTGAGCGAATTTCAGGAAGAAACAGAAGATTTGAACAGTATTGTAAATTTATATTAAATCGTTTGTTAAAGGAATTAAATGTTGACCATTGTCTGAGGATATTGCTTTAAATGATTAAGGCAGCAGATGTTGTTGGTTGTCATGAAAAATATTATAAAATATAAGGGTAAATCATAAAGCGCCCAGTGTGGGTTTCGAATCCTGAATCAAATTTCGGTTTGTGGGGAAGATAGATTTCGATAGTTCGAGAGTAATCTGGATTCATCTTCAGTCTCTACTTGCCAGAAAAATATACATTGAAGAATACGACAGATTTCCGTCGAAATATCGATGACTGTCTAAATTGCACTTTTATAATTTTTGCAATCTAGCAAAATCAAATCAATTTATATTAATTTACCAACTTTTCAATGCTTTTTTTTACTAATGTTCGAAGAAGAACATAAGTATTAAAATCACTTTGGCTGAAAATTCATATTTCGATGTTCGCCAGGTTTGTGTCACTTAGTTGGAGTTTGAGCCACATTGTCCTCTTTTGCTTGCTCGATTTTGACTGTGAGACTGTTGATTGCTCTATTAATGTCGATGATGGCTTCCAGTATTTTTTGGAAATGTTTGTTCGACATAGCGTCTCGTAAAACATTCCAATTTGTGTTCTGCATCACTCGAAGAAGCTCGTTAATAAAGACATTTTCTACAAAGAAGACTACCGGTTTGTCGTCGGATGGAAATTCGTCAAGAACAGTCAGTCTCAAACTACGGTAGAAGTTTGGGAAAAACCCTATAACTGTGCCAAAGCGTGTGGATTTGTCAGCGAAATGCAGGCTTATACAATATTCCACGATAAATCAATTCCACTTTGATTGCTTCTAACGTCCCTGTATTAGTTTCTTTACCACGAACAAAGCATACAAGCAGCATCCACAGCTTGCTCCAAAAAACATTGTCTGCAATGAAGCGTATAAAACAGTCCAATATTTTTAGGTTCTCAAAACGGTATCGAAGATATCTTTCTGCGCTTATTATTCCATTGTTTATAATATTGGTATTTAAACCAGATTTTGAGAAAATTCGTATTACATAAAATGTCAGTTGTTTATTCAATGTCACCGTTAGCTAGTTACATATACTTCCACATTAGAATTGCTACAAAAATATGATACTCTGTTGCAAAATGTAACCAAACACCTGAACAGGTAAGCGACAAATACGCCAGACAGGCAGATTCTCACAGAATCGCAGACATTAGGTCAGCACAATTATTTCCATAAATGTAGAGTATGTGTAGCTTATCGTGGAGTTCAGTTTTAGTCTTGTTAAACTGCAGTCGTCACTCTGTCCATTTTAAAAGCCGTCACTCTGTCCTTAAAGTCGTAAATAAAAGTGCTTGTGTAAAATTAAAAGAAGTGTTGTTTTTTAATATATTCGAAAGAACAATACGAAACTGGCGCAGTCGAATTGCGAACAAACGCGAATTGATTTATTTCGAGAAGCCGCGAAGGGTACTCGGAATTATATAAACCAACATTAATTCATCTCGACAAGCCGCAAAGGTTATTCGTGATTGAATTATAAAAAAACTTGTTCATTCGAAGAAGCCCCGAAGGATAATTCGAATCAACAATAATAATCATTATAAACTTTGAGTTTCCGAAAAGGAAATCAAAGTTTTAATAGCCGCTACGCGCCGAAATAAAATTAAAATCTACTAGAGAGACCAATATATTTTTTAATATATAAGCCACCTTAGGTCTCTTAAACCCCATGGCTGAAGCTGGTATGGGATCTTGTCAAAAATAAAAATAAAAAGTTGACTGATAATAAAAACAAACAAATAAAGAAAAATATATAACACAAAATAGTGTGTGAAGTACTTACTAAAAGAAAAAAGTACAAACGAAGTGATTTATGTTAGACAGGAAAGAAAAGAGAAGTGAAAGCTTTAACTCAACACGGCGACAACCAGAGGAACAAGGAACCATGGAAGCAAAAATTCAAGAATTGGACAGGCAATTGCACGGAAGAAATAGCCAGTTGGAACAGATGTCAGCAGCTCTGCAGAATCTACAACCGACAACTGAATTCCTGCAACAACAACTTCAGGAAAAAGAATTGTTACTCAACTAAATGACATCGATTGTGCAAAACCTCACTTTTAGGCAAACGACATCAGACGTGAAGGAGAAAATGATAAAAGAAATACGATTTATGAGTGCGTTCAACGGGCGAGGCGATATAACCATCAATGGATTCTTCAGTAGTGTTGAATATTACCTGCAAGGTATAAGTAACGAAGAGCACAGGAAAGAAGCGGTTCGAACAATATTTTACGAGAAACTGCAAGGAGAAGCAAAGGACGCTGTGATGGGTGTCCAACAGACCGACAATTGGGATGTCATCAAAAACACTTTAAAACTACGCTTCAAACCAGATCTGCAGCCAACCGATATTTTCCGAAAAATCACCAACATCAAAGTGAACACCATTTCCAAGACCATCTTAATATTTTTACTATTACTGACTCCAATCATGGGACATTCAAACGTTTACGACATAAAAGAACAATCCGGATTTATGGAGATACAAATAAATCAAGTAGACATTGTTAAAACATCAAATATAATAATCCACATGATCGACATTCCAGAAATTCTAATTTTGATTGATAGCTTTCGGGACAACATTAATAAATTAGAGGGAGAACATAAGAAATTATTACTTAACGAATTGAAACATCTAACTAACAAAGTAAAAACACTAATGCCAGCAAATAGACGAAGTAAAAGAGGGCTGACAAATTTAATAGGAAACGTACAGAAATGGCTATTTGGAACCATGGACGAACAGGACAGACTGGACATAGACGCACATTTAAAAACCATTGAACTAAATAACCACAATACAATTACAAACTTGAACCAACAAATTACAATCAATAACGATTTCAACGAAACTTTTATTCAATTGAAAGAAATTATAGTAAACGATAGAAATTTGATTCTGGAAAACATGAACAGAATGTCTAGTAATGTCATTGCCAGCAATATATATTATGATCGATTTTTTAAAATTCAACTTCTTAAAAGTAAAATTGAGCAAATCCAAGATAATATATAAGTGATTTGGGAATGCGGGCAACTCTGTGCTAGTGATGACATCTTGAAAAAATATCAAGAAAAAAAACTGCATTTTGCCCTTTTGCCCAATTCTGATTCAACTACCAGATTTTCGTGAAATTGCTGCAGCAGCTGAACATGCTTCTAAGCCGTGTTTGCTAAAAATTTGGTTGAAAAATTAGGTTGGTGCTGCCAGCTATGGTAATTTTGGTGTGTTGGGTTTTGAAAATTTGCTCTAGAAAATAAAGCTTTTGCCTTTTACTTCCAGCGCATTCATGAAATAAAAACGGATTTCATATGATATATGGAACTTATTATAGGCATTATTCAGAAGGAATCTGGTAAACAAAACCATTATAAGGTTGCCAGCAAATGTTTGTTTTGTAATTTTTTCCAATATCTATACTAAGCGATTTTATCGTAAAATTTTCAAACGGTAATGACCTTGTAATGACAATAAACAGCAAATATTCAGTTTTCGAAAATTTGAAAAATATTGCGACTGGTAACCCTTAATTTTTTTGTACCCCTATAACTTCCAATGCAGTCATCGGATCAAAACGAAATTCGCAGATTAGGTTGATTATAATGTGAGGCAGGCGTGGTATATTACGTTAGCAAAGGGTTACCAGCGCGAGGCATTATATCGGGAGCATTTACAATGAAAATAAGTTACCAATGTTTAAATTTTCTAAGCTCTAGAAATTTTTTGGTTCATTTTTCTATCCCTGTAACATTCAACGAAATCATCGGATAAAATCGAAATCGATAGAGTTATTTGATTTTGACGTGAGGCTATTGTGGGAGACTTTTAGTTGCAGTGCTGCTAAAGTGCTGGAAGCACTAAGCACTTTCTTTGTTTATGTTATATTCTGCTGCTTGCAAACTTTTGCAGTGTTTGGCTTTCCTTAATCTTCATCATTTAAAACTGACTGGTTGATTTAAAACTTGAAAGTGAATATAATTGAAGCTCTAATATATACTGTTTAAGACCCAGCCATATTCGATTTTCATTTTGCAGGAAAACAAACCGAATGATTGCACTTGTATCTAAAAATAGCACACAAATGTCTACAAAAAAAGATGATTTTTTTATTTTATGTATTTATTTATTTGTTTAATTCACATGCTTTTTTCAGTAAACTTGCAGTTTTTTTATGCAAAAATCATAATTTATCATAATTTGAGCCGATAATAAAGTTATCAAATCGTATATAATGAAGGTATTTAACAAGATTCAGAATTAAAATAGTTTTACTTTTCATCATAATCATCGGCGCTTCAACCGGGGTCCGGTCCTGGCCTCCGTCAACGATTTTTTCCATCGGATCGGATCGCGATCCGATGTCATCCAATTGGACACCCCTAAACTCCGAGCATCCTGGACAACGCCATCCCTCTAGCGCAAGCAAGGTCTCCCACGCTGTCGTCGAGCTAGAAGTCCTGCTCATAGGAGTCTACCGAGCTTTATCTTCGTAATTATATCTTCTTCTAGGTAGATAGCGTACAACTCATGGTTGTAGAGTCTCCGAAATCACGCTTCTTCACGTATGGGGCCAATGATTTTTTCCTCTCGAACGCGGCTAAGAGATCACAGTGCCTTTTCTGTCACATAAACGTAAAGATTTCTAGCCACTATGCGCTTCCCAGTTGGTCCTCTAGTCGGTGTTTTTAAAAGAAATATTTGTCTTTGGGGGTCTTCCCATGAAGCTGGTGAAGAAGCAGAGCTGATGTCAAAGGTTCACGGTAAAGTGATTAGACATACTTGTAATTGTTCAGCAGTGTGGAGGATCTATATTGCTTTGCGATTTGTCCTTTAGGAGAAAAAAATCTGTTGGTGAGCTACTACTTGGTCTGGTTGGTGAATTTGGAGCAACTACTTGCAAGGAAACTGGAGGACTGCTTATCTGCAGCCATTTAGGCACCACCTTGCCATTTTTATTCGTCGCGGAACGTCTCCATTGTGGGTATCTCAAGTTGAGATGGCTACCGATAAGCGAATATTTATATTGAGATATGATTCAGCTAATGACCCCAAAATGAAGCAACAAACTTGAATTTGACGAGCTATTTATTTATTTATTTATTAATCCCTTGCGTTACAGATACAATTCCAATCACAGCGTCAAGAAAGCAAAAATAAAAGAATGAAACATAAAAAAAAGAAAAGAAATAACCAAAATAATTGAATAATTTGAAAACTACAATTAGGACTAAGGTAAATAGCAATTCCAGGTAACATTTTCAATACATGCTTGAATTGTGAAAGAGAATGCGGGAGAGGACCAAGCTTAAGGGCATTATGCGTTCTGGGTAGACGCAGCAAAAGTGAATGGAAATAGACTTCCGTACGAGCAAACGGAACAGAGAAAACCTCAGAAGAACGACTTGGACGACTAGATTAACGTCTGGTTATCTGGGAACCAAGATCTGACAAAAAAATGCCTTGCAAAGTTTGAAGAGAAAACACTCATCGAGGAACAATCTCCAAGATTGCAACGAGGACATACGAAGGAGGGAAATTGAGAGAAGTAGGAACAATAGGGGATATTGAATTTAAAAAGAAGCGAGCGAGTGAACCTGCACTGAACAGATTCAATGGCGTCAGATAAATACTGAAAGCGCGGAGACCAGATTTGGCACACGTATTTTAGAATATTGCGTACTAAGGAGACAAATAAATGAATACAGGAGGAAATGTTGGTAAACATATATGAAGAACGCAAGACAAATTCAGCAATCCTAGAGGCCCTGGACGTCAAATTCATGACATGAACACCAAATTTTAACTTTCAGTCAAACACCACACCCAGGTCTCTAAAATGCTGGACAACTGACAGGGAAATACCAGCCAAAGCATAAGAGAAAACATTTGGAGTATTTTTATATGCAAAAGACATCTGATGGCATTTCAAAATGTTCAGTGGCAAGAAGTTGTCTTGACACCAGAGATGAAGAGCAACCAAGTCAGCTTGCAATTGATGACAATCATTCGCAGACTTGATTGCTCTGTATAATTTTACGTCATCTGCATATAAAAGACAGGGAGAATTGATAACAGAAAGAAGGTCATTGACAAACAAGATAAAAAGTAAGGGACCTAGGATAGAACCTAGAGGAACTCCGAATGTGGGAGATATAGGAAAGGAAATGGAACCATTAAAAGTAACTCTGCAAAGACGACTATGAAGATAAGAGGAAAACCAGGAGAAGAGGGGAGCAAAAACACCAAAACCATTAAGTTTAAGGAGCAGCTGGTTATGGTTCACAGAATCAAGAGCCTTCGAAAAGTCTGTATAAATTACATCAACTTGACGTTGACAATCGAAGGCAAAGGCTACAAAATTAGTGAACTCCATAAGGTTGGTCGATGTAGAGCGACACTTGATGAAACCATGTTGCTCAGGAGCAAGTAAGGGCTGTGGAGACGGGTAAATTCTATTGTAGACAAGACGTTGAAGGATTTTACTGAAACAGCAGAGGAGGGATATTGGACGATAATTGGAAACAACGGAAGGATCACCACATTTGAAGATTGGGAAAATATTGGCGGATTTCCATAAAGAAGGAATACACCAGATGTAAGGCTAATGTTGAAAAGAATAGCTAAAGGAACACAGAGCGAGGATGAGAGGGATTTAACTAGGATATTAGGAATACCATCTGGACCGGAACTGACATCATAATTTAAGGCATACAAAAGGATTTCAACTTCCAAAGGATTGGTACTAAACATAGATAATTCAGGAGAGGTACGGGAGACAATGGGAGCTACCAAGGTATTCATTGGGTTTTTTTTTTAAAGGAGGAGGAAAAAAAGGCAGCAACCTAATCACAAATAGCCTGAGGAGTGGAAGCAGTAACATCATCAAAAGACATAGAATCAGGAATTGAAGAGTTGGATTTGAGAGAACGGATGTAGGACCAAAAGGATTTAGATTGATTAGAACAGGTCGAAGCCTCGATGTTCGAAAAGTTATCACGCATAGCCTGCTTCAGCACTTTTTTAGCGTCAGAACGCAAACTACGGAATTCCTGAAGGTCATTGGGTGAACCCGTCTCCTTCAGCTTTACACGAGTTTTTTCCTTAGCTTTAAGAGCATCAGAGACTTTCAATGTGAACCAAGGGACATCGTTAGGTTTGAGAGGACATTTAATGGGAGTAAAACAAAAGATAAGGTTAGAAAAGAAAGAGTAGAACTTGGACAATGCACAATCAACATCCAATCCTTTGAAAAATGAAAACCAATTAATAAGATTGATTCCAGAGGACAATTTTTGAAAGTCAGCTTTAAAGAAATTATAACGCTGAAAAGAAGGACATTTATTCCTTACCTGGAAGTTAAGGTCAGCATCAAGCAGGAGAGGAGGGTGGTGAGGATCACGTTGCACATATGCAAAAGGAGCAGGACAGAGATTAAAGGAATCTAAGGGAACGCTAGTAAGGACTAGATCGAGGACTCTGTTATTAGTGTTATGAAGGTGATTAATTTGGGAACAAGAACAAAGTGAAAGGAAGGAAGAAGTCACAACAAAGAGGTGGTTATAGGATATCAAACTGAAGTTATTGGTATCCCACTCCACAGTGGGCATGTTAAAGTCGCCTAAAATGAGGAGTGGAGTTGAAGGAGTGGAGGTGGAGGATGAAACTAGAAAGCTCAGCGTAAAAACGTTCATATGCAGTGACAGACAAATTACATGGGATATAAACACAACAGACCAGTAGATCGGAAGATGGGGAAAGGATAGCACGTACAACAACACACTCAACTGGAGGAGAAGGACAGCACAGATTATCGAACTATATCGAACATACAGCGATGCATTAAGGATTCTCTTATGTTGGTTTGTTGTTGCTGTTGGTTTGATCATTGTTGGAGCATGGCACAGCACTTAAGGTTGGGAAGCTTAATATGCTCCATATCTAAGTAATAGTGCGGAGCCACCATATTGATTGTTAAAAACTGTGGGGTACCTTCAGAGTCTTACCCTATGAAATTTTGAAACTTTGATTACCGGTATCGTTACAAGATCCGATTTGAATACATGAAAGAGGTTTTGACGCCTTTTACACCATCGTGAAGCGTGGGTGCACTCATCGAAATGAGTGAACTACTTTGAATGTGTCCACAGCAACCATCTTACTTAAGAGGGGTAGTCAGCAGCTTAAGACTGGCAACCAGCTCTTCAGTATCAGTTCCTGCTGCCAATATTTATTTAAAAAATCCTTACGTAGTGCAAAATTTACATGGGCTGGAGATGACCTTGTGGAGTTGAAGCTCGCTGAGCGCCAGAACCAGAAGAAACAGTAATTCTTGTTGCCTGTGAGTATGAGATACCGCTTTCCCTGTAGTTCAAGACGGTCTACGTCACAAATTGATGATCCGTTATAGTCCAGATCACGGCAAGTATTTTTCACATCATCCCCGAGAGTTGAGCACAGTTGATGCATGCAGGCTGTGCGTTTTCAATATTTTTACAGTCACCTTGCCGGGCACAGTCGTGAACGGTAATACATGCCAGACATTTTTGTCAGACATAACAATGCAGCCTTTCTTCGTTGCGGATTTTCTCCCCAGTCACTCTCTACTAGAAAATGAACTGTATTTCAAAAACAGCAACTAGCTCCTGCAAAGGATCGAATTGTGCTATGCAGACCCAGGAATGGGGTCTGAGGTTTTCAGGGGCCATTGACTTACTCAGCTCCTGGTCTTTGTGGGTGAAGAAGTGCAATATTGCTTTGATTTTCTGGTCAGGGCCCTACGCTACTAGCTCAGAGTGAATATCTGCAGGTTTAATGTCCCCTATGCAGGTCACAGATTACGAGTGACTTTAACTTCTCTATAGCTGCAGTGTAGTTCATTGCGTTTGAACCTTTTTTTGATCTTGTAAGGAGGCGCACAGGATGAGAACTCTGTGACGCGAAATATTTTTAACACTGATCCTGATTGCTTGAGCGTGTAGCTGAGCAATGAACTTTGCAGTATCCACTGTACATGCCGTAATTGGGGGAGCCATAAATATTGGGGTGAGATGTTCTCTGGGGAGATGTACTCCATTTTTGGGCTGCTCAAGGTTATATTTTTATCAGTTGGTTTTTTTCGTACTGGTTTTTGTTCTCCGTTGCGCTACCAGATAAAAAAACTGAGAATTCGAATAGGCTACGACTGATGGGGCTATAGATAGTTTTGCTGATTCAGCTCTGCTCAGTGGCTCAAAGATGGCTGTTCTGATTCCTTTTGCGGTTTGAAGTCGGCTTTGCTGAATTACTGCAGCCGCTTTCTTGATTAGTGGCCAAGAAAGCCTTCATCTGCCCACGAAGCTCGTTCTTTTCTCTTCAAATTGCATGATTTTCCTCTTTCAGAGCTCTGAATTTTATCCATTGCAGTTTTTTCAATTATAGTCCGATGTTTGATGCCTCTGGAGTTTTGGTTTTTGTTCTTTTCTTACATATCAAATTTTTCGACTCAATTATGGCACGTAGCTAGGGCAATTATTATTTGCCACTGTACCGATGTCACAATACATTATATCTCATGGCACCTGTGGACTGTGCACTTTGTAATATATTTTTGAAATATTATATATTTTTTCTTTGTTTTTGGAAAGAATCAAAAATAATTTTATTTTCCTACAAAAGCAATAATAGCTGTGCTTAATGACTCCGAAAAAAGAGCAGAGTATCTCAAGTTAAGGTAAAATAGAGCAGCTGTCAATAAAAGTCGAGCAAGTTAGAGCGATTGAGAGGCAATTCTCAAAGTTAATCGCTTATCAGAAGTTCAACCTGCCAATTAACTCATAAAAAATTTTGTTGGCTAAGAGCTGGCTGGTTGCCCGAACTTGCTATACCAAAAAAGGTAGAGCAGAAATCGTGCTCTAAATTGCTACAGTTCAACCTAGAGCAGGCTCATGGAACACAAATCAGAGCAACTTCGGCCAAGTTGGAAGAGCCGTATTGCTCATGAAACACATTTTCCTGAGATATCTCAGCATAACTTATCCTAGAACAGCTCATTAAACGCAGCTAATATTAATAAATAATATAAGCAACCTTTTAATGAGTTTTTGGTTTTGCTGTAAGTTTTATATAATACTATCGTATTCAAGTCAAGCACGCTTGAATCTGAACAAAAAAGTCAAGCTACACTGTACGAAATACACGGCCTGCTTATGGCTCCTATCTTCCCATCTAGAATCTTCTTAGTATACATCATTACCAGATTAAAACACGGCCGACTTATGCAAAATAAGTCCGCAAGCAGATAAAACTTTACTACATTCCTTCACATTTTATAGGTGACAGCAGTCGGAATAATTTGATATGAGTAATCAGCTTCCTTTATAAAAAACACGTTCTGACCCGGCACTTTATTCCGGCATACATTATAGCATTTTATCGCCAGGCCTACGAATAAAGCAACTCGACAGGACAAAGAAAGAATTGTTCACGGTCTAGTATAATATTGGTGTGTGTATGTGTGTGTTTAGGATGATTTCATTCAAGACGTTGTTCAATGTCGACTTCACTTAAATAATGCAGGAGCCTCAATTGAAATCATACAATCGCATTGGTTTTTGGAGCCTGATAACTGGAGCCAGGTGGATATGCATTAAATTAGTGCACATATTATACAAGTATAATGCAATGAACAGAACTCAGATGTAAGTGATTGTTATTTAGAACATTAATTTCAGATGGGGTGGATGCTCTTCTTGAAGAGGAAGAATGCGATACTCGGGTTTATGTTTGTTTTAGATTACTTTGTTAGTCATTCTTCAGCCACTACTTAAATGCAAAGAGCTTTATATGATATTGCACATTGTTTGAATAATACTAAAACAGCAGTACACTTAATATTCTTCATGAAATGTAGTAGCAGATCGTGGCGTAGTTTTACCATAGTTCACAATATAAAGTACATGTGTTCAGCATGCTATGTTGGTAGAAATGGTGTTTAGTTTAATTGGAATGTTGGGTCGTTGGAATGTAACTTTAGACCGGTTAAAAAATTAAATTTACTATGAAGAAGAGACAATAGCTCACAACAACGATATAACATAATGTTTGAACCCTTGAAAAACTTTTTGGCGGGATATTTAAGAGATTTGACACTTGTGCAGATTTTGAAACTGTTGTTTTCAGACCACATATTGGGCACAGGATTAAACAGACAGAGCTCCGCTTTTTTGGACGCGAATGCCATAATTTCATATGCACTGAAAAATCATACGGATACAATTCACAACATTCGTGGGGATGACCCAGGCCCTAAAAGGTTTCAAATTGTCGAACCGAATGCCAGAAGAAATCTCTTCCTCAACTCTTAACAAGCTTACAACCCTAACGATGATCATTTACTAGTTCTTATGATACCTGGAGTACGTGACTGTAACTTTGACAAGCTTTGAGTCAAGTTTGATAGTAAAACGGTTAGCTGTACATATAATGGTATTATTCCATACTTAAAAAACTTGTTCTTACTTAAAATTGTTATTTATATATCTATTTGTTTATTTAAATGAAATACAATAGATATATGGCTATTGAATAAAATGTAACAGTAATGAAAATTCAATGAATAAGATAATAAGTAAAACTTTACTGGACGGCAGAACTTAAACGGATCGCTAAACAATGGATCTGTTGTAGAGGTCTGATTCATGATAAAGAGCTTGGGAACGTACATCAGATAGTATAAGTTGGCAATGAAACTTGAAAATGAGGCATTCACCAACGAACAGTCTCCGTGATTCAAGAGAATTTATAAAAATGTCAGAAGTTCACCATACGTAACATAAGGAGTGTTGAGTTTGAAAAGCAAACAACGTGTGAACTTAAGTTGGGCGGATTCCGTGGTGGATTCCCCACTTGAAAACAGTTTTGAAGAACGCTACAAACGAGCAAAAGGCATACATAGTGCAATAATTAAGTATCAGTGCTGGTCTGGCAAAACGTGATTGAAACAAAGAATCCGGATTTTTCTTTGCATATATTTTTGAAAATACTATCCTCACGAAGCAATGTACTCGTTAAAAATGAGTAAAAAGTGGGATCTAGCTCATCATGCGGTATTGTCTCTAGTGCACGTGTAGAAATCCTCTAAATGTCGTCTATGTCGTCGAAAAATCATCCCTCGAGCTTCAATTTGAATTTTGGGAACAAGAAGAAGTCACTTAGGGATAGGGCTAAGTCTGATAAAAATGGTGGATGATTGACCACACAATTAACGATGTGTAACTTGGCGCATTATTATATTCTGGTCAAATATAATGAATTCTACCCACTAAACGTTGCAGGAATTCCAAGTAATACTGCTTAGGGACAGTTTGATCAGTTGGAATTAGCTCTTTGTGGATAAAGCCTTTGTTATCGAAGAAAACATTGACATTATCCTGATTGGTGCTTAGTTTCTGGGTCGTATTGAAATCTCTATATTTCATCTTCTGTAACAATTGATTTCAGGAAGTTTGGATAATTTGTAGTGGCCGCAACGATCTCTCTGGAATAGTTGGTTTTTTTGTTGATGTTTAAAGCCTCTACTATCATTTTTCGACCATATCGCGAAACTTTTCGACCATTTCGCGAAACATCAAAAACTTTTATGCCACAGAAAAACATTTGCTCTTCATAAACAATCATCTCGTACACTTGCTGCATCAATCGATATATTTCCAACTTATTTTACCGAGTTTTGAGTGAAATTCAAAAACAGCTGTTTATTTTACGTTTTGTTTCCAACATTTTGTTTCCATCTTATAAAAACAAACAAATTTAACCTGGTCCAAACTATTCAAATAACGATTTGAAATGTTTACTTTCGGTTCTATACAGGAAAAAAATGGTTTTTACTAATCACTTTGGCCAAACATTCATATTTATATATATATATATATATATATATATATATATATATATATATAATGTATATATATATATATATATATATATATATATATATAAATATATATCTACATAAAAATTTCATAAAAAAATTTCAGTGAAAAAAATCTCAGGAACGCGCCATCCGATTGAACTGAAATTTTCAGCATACATTGGTGATTATGCGAAATAGTGCAAGATCTCACAAAAAGCTAATAATATTTGGTGGCGGCGGCCATTTTAGTAATATATTAAATATACCCATTTTCTGTCAACATGTAACTTTCGCAAAAATAAAGTAAAGTAAATAACGTGTTTTAAATGTGAATATGATAAATTTTTTAAAATTTTTAACACTATGTGTGCGCTAGGCGCCTAAAGTGAGATTGGACAAATTTGAAAATATTTGAATTTGCGATAACTTTTGACCAGATTATCAAATCATTATGAAACTTACAGGGCGAATTGTTGTTACTAAGTTGAAGACATTTGTGGTTTTTTATGAACGTACTGGTAGCTCTGCAGCTACGGCAGTCATTGAAAGTGAAAACCTTCAAACCATCGACTCTAATGAAAAATTTTGGTCTTTTACAGTGACAATCAAGTCATGTAGAAATCGTATGCTTTGTCTATACAACCAAAGCAAAACTTTTTAAATTTCACATCGGACAATAACAGTAGCCTTCCTCCAATTTACCCATATTTTAAGCATCAAAAACTTCTGTTCACGAGAACTCGCGATCCAATTATCAGATATGAATGAAATTCACAGAATGTTTTGGTGTTGAGTAGGACCAAGTTTGGTAGAAGCGATTTCGAAATACGGCTAACTCTGTGCCAGTGGTGCCATCTTGAAAAATTATAAAGTGAAAAAAGTGCTTTTTGTCCTATGAATTCTGATTCAGTTACCAGCTTTTCATGAAATTGATACAGTAGCTAAACCTTGCTCTAAGCCGTGTTTGACAGAAATTTGGTTGACAAATTCGTTTGGTGCTGCCAGCTAAAGTCGTTTTACTTTCTTGGATTTTGAGAGTTCGCTCAGGAAAGTAAAGCTTTTTTCCCTAAAACTTCCAGTGCAGTGATGAAATCATAACGAACTTCATATGATATATGGAACTATATATGGAAAGAATTTGGTAAAAAAAAACCAGTATAGCATTGCCAGTTATTTGCAATATCTTTATTAAGCGATTTTACTGTAAAGTATTCAAACGGTAATGATCGTGTACTGACAATAAACAATTGTTGTGTAAAGTTCAATAGAATGAAATTAAATTAATTCCTGCTGCTTCATTTCAAGTGTGCAAATTATATCCACTCTTGCGAAAATACATAGAGCCACAAATATCTAATAGACGTTCATGCGCAAAGTATAACAAAACTAACTTGTATTTGAAAATCAAATGCTGCTTAAAACTTATAAGCCGGTGCTGTGGTGTCACACTGACTTCTTTTGATGTACTAGGCAATTTTGTCTGCTGATTTTCATTCGATTTTTTGCTGTGGTGTCAAACTGACTTCTTTTGATGTACTAGGCAATTTTGTCTGCTGATTTTCATTCGATTTTTCGAGTATGATATACTGTCGTCCGGAACATACATATATAAGGCCGGAAATACTACAATAATCACCTACGAAATCCAAACGCTTCCAACTTGTAAATTTGTCACAAAGTTTTCGAAAATTTGAAAACTTTTGCCACTGGTAACCCTAAATTTCTTTGTACCCCTATAACTTCCAATGCAGCCATCGGATCAAAACGAAATTCGCAGAGTAGGTTGATTTCAATGTGTGGTAGGTGTGATATATTTTTGGCTTTGATGTTAGCAAAGGTTTTGATGTCAGCGCGAGTCGTTTTTTGCTATTTTCTTATCAGTAAAAGCTTACATTAAGTTTTCATATCCGGAACATTTACAATGAAAATAAGTTACCAATGTTTAAATTCTCTAGAAAAGAAAGTTCCAGAAAATTTTTGGTTGCAAACATCTTTCGTTGTAAAAAGTCAGGTGAATTCAAAAAAAACTATAATTCGGCGTTCTCAAACTGATAAAACGATACGTGAAGTCGCTGAAATCGTTGATCGAGTTTTCACTTCGTCAGATGAACGCTGGTCAGTCAGATGAACGCTAGTCAGTAAGGTTAATTGCGAAAACCCTTAGATATCGCTGAAAAGAACGGGTGATAAGAACTTTTCTTTTTGGCAGCAACTTTTATTAAGCAAACAGCTTTTAGATCTGATTTCAGATCATATGTATAGTGAAGAGTTAATGAAGAACTCAAAAATAAAATATACGGCCAAAGCTTGAGCACTGTGGAGTTTCCTTGCAAATTTGGGGCTGTATGTCAGCTGTTGGACCTAGGAATCTTGATATAATTGAAGCAATGGAAAGGATAATCCGTCAGGTAATGCATTTATTTATCTCAAAGACGAACTTAAAAGAAAATGCTCGAAAACTGGCGATTGAAAATAATTTTTATATTTTATCAGGATAACGATCCCAAGCTTACAATGTAGGAAATACGTATTGCAAATGCCACTTCAGTCATTTGATCTAAATGCGCTAGATCATTTATGGAATAAATATTACAAAAGGTCCTACTCGTATATCTAGTAGAAATGTATTAAAAATGAGATTGAAGGGAAAATAGTACGAAAACTTCTTCTAAATTCTATCAATGTCGAGATTGGTTGGCTCAACACTCGCAATTATCATTAGTTTGAACGTTTTATTAAATTTCTGAATTTTAGCAGTCATTGATAGTGAATCAATAAACTAGTTTAACTAGAAAATTAGTAGAAAATGGATGGCACACGCATCATCGCACTCGGATCCTTTCTCTATCTTCACCTGAACAAATAGCGGGGAACACGGGATTTCTGACTATTACAGATTGGTGCTCAAACAAACGTGTATCTTTTGAATTAGCGTGAATTAATTGGTTTAACTGCATGGTTGAATTAATTTTTTTTCTCCCCTAAGCAAAATACATCTTACCTCTTTCTCTATGTTTGAGCTCCAGCCATGAGCTTAGGAGTGTGTTTAACATTCTTGCTTTAGCAGCTATAGCTGCTCTGGCTGTCCAATGTCATGAAATAGCTGCTTTCTCATGATCATGATTTGACAATTGGGCTGTCCAGGATTCCAGAATAGCAGGTATGGTAGCAGTTAACTAATTGCTGCTTGCAGTCTGGAGGACAGCAAGAAAGTAGTTGAGGTAAAATGGAAGTGCGTACATAGCTAACGTATTATTCAAACGTCATTTTTGATTAGAAATAGAAATGAAAAGCAGTTTTCTCGCTTTGATGGCAAAAGAGATGAGCAATATATTGGAAAATAGTGCCATCATAAACTATATAGGCTTTTAAATATTCCAACTCAACTCGAGTCTTAAGTAGGCTTTTACACAACGCAACTCATCTTCAGGTTTTAAAAGGCGGATTCGAACCGCAAGAGGCCGAGTATCCTGATTCATGTACCATCAAATTTTCAACATTTTTCTTTCGTTTATCCCAATTTCCACAGATAAGGCGTCAAAAGCAGAAAATAACTATGACTTTTTGAATATTTTATGAAAGTTTTACTCGCTAGTGATGATGTATGAATATTCAGAAATTCCATACAATTTCCAAAATACAGCACAAGTGATTAGCTAATCCACGTAAATGTTAAGATTAACTTTAAAAGATTACTGAGAAAAAAATTGTTGTTGAGTTGGACCGTGTAAAAACCGACTTACGAAGCAGCTCTTGGCTGTCCAATAGCTACTTATGCAAATGCTAAAGTGATGCTTTGCTATGCTTTAAGAGAACACACCCTAAAAATTGACCGACCTATGTGACGCATCTGGACTCGCCTACAGAAAAATTGGCGCTTCGTATACAAAAATTTGGCCATCCCTGCTCTTGAAGTACTATTACGCACAATATGAAAGAAATCCAGAAGCTCGATGTTTTTCGTTGTCCGCTCCATGTGAAATGCGCCATGGATTAGAAATTGCAGCCGAAAAATGGTCCAATTTTCGAGCTTCTATTTATTAGTCTGAAAATGAGATGTGAATTTGTGGGACAGGCGAAAACGACGTAACGTGAGCATCGTTGATGTGGAGAAACGTTCTACAATTATGTGAATTTGTTACATCTTGCTTTGATGTCGCCTCTACATTATTTAACATAATCATTGTGTAGACGGGCGATGGGTTGTGGTGGCCAACAGTGCCCAAGCATAGAAATGACGATGGCCGAGGATGCCTTCGGAGCGGCTTTCACACACATTAAAGCGGGCCCTCATACGCAGCCGAAAAATCTTGACTGACCAATTTAGTGGCCCAGTTTGTAGAAGCAACTTTGTGATGGTGACCATCATGGCGACCATTGCAGTGGCCGATGATGGTCCATTATATAGAGGCGACATGATGTATGTGCATGTATATGAACATTTAATGAAAGAACATTTTTAACACAAATGAATCATCTCCAAATGCTTAAACTCGCTTATGCGATTATTGATCTCAGATACCTGTGAACAATTACTTAAGAACTTAGTTACAAATCGAATAATCAAATTGCTGTAATGTTGATATCACAGACATAAAATAAAATACATACGAAATGGCTATCCGTGTACCCATGTGTTTTTTAATACACGCAAAACATTGCTATCTCACAAAAATTCTGCTCAATGCACCCCTTTCTACCGCACTCACAACAAAAAAGCCCTAATGCTGTTTCTTATTTACGAAAAATGTGCCGAATATCGGATCGGTGTAAAAGCGTGCAACGGGCAACACGAAATGGTAACCCTCCCTAGACACACTACAATTGGAGCACCTCCCTAGACACACCTGGGTCTACGGAGTCCTGCCGTTTTTTTACCATACTTCGAATCGTTTTAAAATCTGAAAAAATTCACGAAAGTAGATCGATATCTATAGAAAAAGAGCAAGCATTGGATGATGGATATATATGAATTTTTATTATTGCTATTTAATTTAAATCGACACAAAACACGAGAAATACACGTATTCACTTAAAACATCATAGCTTTTTATTAAATAAGTTTACGAAAATTCTACTGTACAAAATGTTTCTTAACATATAGTAGATGAAAGAAAAAAAAGGACATAATCAAACTTTGAAAAAAGTATAATTATTATGGCAACAGAAAAAGTACAATTTTTTGGAGTCGAAAATTCGTTTGAAATCACAATTTTTGGTTTGAAAATAATGTAACTCAAAGTTTTATACGTTATTTACACTTATTCTTATTAAAATAAATAAAGTAGAGCAAAATTATAAAATGAATTCATTGCATACATGAAGCCCGTGTTCTTCGCAAATGGCTTTTTACACTTACAGCAGCAAAATCTAGTTTTCCTGTCCTTATCGCTGGGGCAAAAATGACACCTTTTTCTTTTCTCCAATCTGTCAGTTAAATCATGACAATAACTCGCATCATCGATATTCAAAGTGGAGCATATTGATGAACGTATATTTTCGCGCAAGAATGGTTTTTCCAATCTCCTTTTCACTTCTTCGCTCGTTAAATTAAGTGCTAACGTTTCAATAAATTTATATTTGCCCAATGCAGTGTTCGCTTTATTAAAATTATACAAAATGTTACAATTAACTACCGCTTGATCTAATATACCGAAGAAGAGCTTCATTTTGCTTCATCTTTTCCTCTGGCTAGATGGACTCGAAGAGATCTTCTTCCTCTGCTCTCCGGAGCATTTATCGACCACTTGTAACCTTTTTTTCCTTCAAGACTTTTTCTCGGTCTTCCTGATCTTCATGGACGTGATGCGGCGTCAACATTCCTGCCAGTGGAGCATGTCCCTTCATCTTCCAAGCTCTTTTCCTCACGTTCCGATTCGCTTTGAGAAATTACGTATTATGAGGAAGCACCATACAAATCCTCCTCAAGTTCTTCTTCTATCATTTGGCGTCTAACCAACTCAGTTCTATCCATCACTTCTCTACTTTAAAAATTTGAAAAACAAATTATTTTTAACAATTTTTTCATGTTTAGTTTATAAATGTGTATATAAAATTTAATGCAGAAAATTTGTATCAAAAGTTTACACATAAAATTTTATGATCTATATATAGAATGTATATATTTATATTTTATACGTACTTTTTTTTATTTTATATCTCATATATAAATAAAACGTGTACTTACTTTTTGACTTCAAAATAAAGATACGCGGACGAAAATTTTCGCTTTTTAAATGAAATTGACGAAAATGACTTTTTTTAACAAGAACAGGAACAAATTCTAACACAATTTATTTCTTCGCACGGAAACAGCATTCGAAAAACTGAGGGTAATACTAACAAAAACTGAGGGTAATACTAACTATTTCTTAACTAGGTATACAAACAGCTGTTGCTGAGGCGACAGTGATCATAAAAAATGCTAATGCACAGATCGATCATAAATCGCATCTGTGAGGCGACAGTGGTCATAAAATGTATTAGGGTGCACATGATTATGTAACTATAATACACTTTTTGAGAAAAAAAAATTCACACTTTTATGCTTCCACACATGGGTCCGTGGTGTCCGCAGCCAACTTTGACAGCTCAGCAATTCATGAAGAACGGAGGACCGAGCGCGACGTTCACTACGCCAGTTCCTGATCCAGGTACTATTTTTTAAGTTGAGGTTAGATCCCGAAATATTGACGTACTTGTGAGCCCTGACGATTTTCAAAAACGGCCGGACACCACAGACCCAGGTGTGTCTAGCGGAGGTTAATGTCAGTTTGATTAGTGTCGGTGATTCAAAACATCGACTTTAAGCCTGGCCGTCATATAAAAAGCCGGTCGCGACTTGCAATCTGACAGGTACTAATGTACTTTTATTGGTTAAATTGGTCGAGAAATATACGTCGACTGGTGGAAAAAAGGTACATTACAATTGCTTTTGCGACCGACCTTCTATATTCTATAAATAGAAGGCCGGTCGCAAAAGCAATTAACGTACTAAAATGGCGGGGTTAATGTACCTTTTTTTCGACCAGTCGACGTATATTTCTCGACCAATTCGACCAATTCGACCAATAAAAGTACATTAGTACCTGTCAGATTGCAAGTCGCGACCGGCTTTCTATATGACGGCCAGGGTGTAAGGCATACACCCGTACCTCTTTCTCACATTAATAAGCAGAAAGTTGAAAATTGGACTATTTCTCTCGTTCAATTTCTAATCCATTCTCTCTTATATCTGTGGTTTATATGCGTACATATATATATATATATATATATATATATATATATATATATATATATATATATATATATATATATATATATATATATATATATATATATATATATATATATATATATATATATATATATATATATACACTAGACACAACATATTAACACAATTTTAACATGCATTACACACGTTTTTGTGGGCGCATACAAAATAAATACAGGGCAAGTGCCTTTTATGCAATCTTGCCCCACGATCAGAAAAGTTACATGTGAATTTGACACTACTCTTTTAACCACCATATAGGTGCACAGATAAACATTTTGTATCCATTTTCTTTTATATTTTAGAGCTGACCATTTTGGATTTTCATCTTATTCATGGCTTATTACTAATCTCTCATTGTACTGCAGAGTGAAAATGTGTGTTTTCTTATCAATAGTGACATTTATTTATTTATTTCACTGAGGGCATGTATAAAAATACGAAACAAACTAGAATAAGAAAAAAAACTACAGATGAATACAAAACTAATAAATAACGCTTAAATAAATTAGTTATAAATAGACAACAAATATATAAAAAAAAGTCTAGCGCATCAGAGCCTCTAGAAAACTAATTTTCGAAGAAATTGTCTTTGAGTGACAAAAAAATGTGGAAAGACGTAATACACTTTTTTGTAGAATCATATCAACCATTCCTTATCCAAAGGAACAAAACTCAACTATAACACAAATGATGCAAATGTTCAGTGCTGGCAACACTTTCCCAACGAAGCAGTAATAGGTCTCGTATCTGAATCTATTATAATATATTAAAATAGATTCGCAGAAAGTCGTTTTTGTACTCTTCCTGCAAGTCAAATTTTGCAGCGAAAAGAAGCCAGCTGCCAAATTCTGTTACTGCTGCAGTTTGCTGAAGTACGCGAACAGACCTAATAAGTTTACCACAACAAGCTCATATTTAAATCAACTTATTCTTTGAATTTCGTTCTCATCGGAGGGTTTCATCGAAAGTTTCAGCGGTTAAACGTTGTTTGAGGCTGCCATCTGAAAAATGTTCAAAACACGGAAAATTTGAAAATTGGTTCCTTATTTTTATTGCAAATGCTTTACACTTGAGTATGTAATTTGAAATTTGCAGCAAAGCAAAATATATACCAAATCTGCTTCACGTTAAGTTAAACCCAACCAGTAAATTTCGGTTCGATTGAATCACTGCGCTGGAAGGTATACGGATGAAAAGAATTTTAGGGCTACCACCCTCAAAACTTTTCAAATTTTTAAGGTGTGAATATTTGTTGTTAATTATTATTGCAGGATCATTCCCATTTGCAAATCTAATGACATAATCGCTCAATAAAGATATTCCACAAAATTACGAAAACGGACATAGCGGGCAGGTTTTTCATGATTTTTGTATGAAATTCCTACGACAATTGGTTCACATTAAGGTCCATTTGCTGCATGAACTTCGTTTTGATTTCTACACTGGACCGGAAGTTATATTGAAAAAAGCTTTATTTTGCTGAGCAAATTTACAAGATTTATTAGACAAAAGTCACCATAGCTGGCAACTCTATTTTAATTTTTCAGCCAAATTTTCACCAAATGTTATCTAAAGTGAATTTTAGTGTGAATTTTGTTAAAATCTGTTAGCTGAATCGGAAGTTGGTACCACTGCCACAGGGTTGCCCGTATTTCAAAATCACTTCTATCAGACCTGGTCTTAGTTGGTACCAACATGTCCTGTGAATTTCATTATGATCGGATAATCCGGTCGTCAGTTCTCGTGAACAGAACTTTCGAGTGCAGAATATAGAGGTAATTTGGTAATGGGTTGCCGTTCTTGTGCAAATCGGAATTTGAAAAATTTCAATTTGACATGATGGACAAAGGCTAACATTTATCAATGATGTGAATTTTTTGTCAAAAATCAAAAATTTTTCAGGAGGGTCAATGATTTGAAGGATTTTTTTTCAAGAGCCTGCCGTAGCTACAGGGTTACCTGCACAACCTTGAAAGTCAATGTGTGTTTAATCTTAGTCAACATCAATACGCTCTACGAATTTCACGATGATCCATTGTTTTTGTCAGAAGTAGTGACAAATCAAAATTTGAAAAGAAATCCTTGCCTACTTTTAGGCACTTAGCACCCACACATGGCTCAAAATTTTCAATTCTTTACCAAAAACAAGCTTAAAATAAAATTAGTTTTCATTTCCAATACTTTTTTTTAACAAAAATTTACACTGCTTTGAAATATAGGAGTACCTCAAAATTCACTAAAACGTTCGCCGCTGCCAAAAGGTTTAGAATATCTGAATTTGAGAAAGTTGTGGACCTACCTACTAAACATATCTACGTTCTCCGAAAATTTCAGCTCAATCGGATTGGCCCCTCCAGAGATTATCTCCCTTAATCATTTTGCTGATATATATATATATATATATATATATATATATATATATATATATATATATATTAGGGCGGGCCAATTTGTATGGAGCCGAAAAATTCGATTAGACCTGCCCCCTAGGATGATTCTATGGACAATTCTAAGCAACTTTGCCGAAGGAACCATAGGTCTATCTCGATTTTCGAGTCTCCCACTTTTCAAAAAAAGATTTTTTCCCTATAACATCATTTTGATTCAAAATTCGTTTTTTTATTCATCGTTATATTATCTTTTTTATGTGTATATGGGGGGTTTTTGGGGTCGAGAAATTCATTTCTGATCTTTATTTTTACCTATAACTACCGCCAGAGGGCGTTTCATGCATATTTTAACTATTTTTCGTCTATTTTCCGAGAAAAATTACAAGTTTTTCGGTAAAATTGATCTTTATTTAATTTTTTTCAATGAAAATTCAAATTAAAAAATAAGAACATGTGTAAAAAATAAAAAAAATGAATTTAGTGAGAAAAAAAGCGACAAAGTGTTGTTGCTTTCAAGTCAACAACGCATTTATTTAAAAAAAAACATCGGTAAAACATCATTACCGACATATTTTGTGAAAGAGCACAACACAATGACATTTATGAGTGTTCAGTTCATTAGTGTTTGAGCATCATTTCAGTGAAAGTGAATTATAAATTTCCTGCCAGTGAATAATTGTGAAATTCAAAAAGAATTAAAAGGTATGTGTTAAAATTTTGTAATTTAATACACATAGGCATCGATGTTGTTCTCTTGCTTGGTTACTTTTTTCTGAAATATGTAATACATTGTAATGTATTTATATGTATAGCATGTAGGAATAATGTGCGTTGGAATAATGTATTAACTGGTCCTTAGAGGCGAAATGTCGGTTGACATATGAGTAAATGCTGTTGATATACATATATGAGTTAGGCACATATGAGTTATGCCGTAGGAGTATGTGAGTCAAACCCGATGAATACCGAAGATGTAGTTTGACATCTTGTGACAACTTCATGCGATTAGATTGTTAAGAAATCAGACGTCGTAAAATACACACGCTAAAGCTTTGTGAAAATCAAAATTTGATATTTGAATATAAATAAAATTCACACCATTTTTACCACTGTGTATTTACCAATTTGTAGGTGGAAAAAATATATTCGAACCAAATGTTTTGAAATATACTAATTTCAGTTTTTTAAAATTTTTTTAGTAAAATTATACAATGGATCCAAATGCATTGCCGTCTACATCTCAAACCGCAACAACATCAACAAGTACCGAAAGTCATTTGAAGCATTTGCCTTCGCACGATGTTGCTGTTTTTGGTGCATCTTGTGATTTGAGTGGACTCGATCTGCCAACGAAACAGGATATTTTAAGATGTTTTTTTTTCTTGGCCGAACGTGCTAAACTCCAAAACAAAATGTTTTCGTATAAAACATTCGTACCGCACGTAACAGACAAATTGATTGAAATTTGGAGTCAACTTAATGTTGAAATTCTAACCAAACAAAGTGTTGTTAGAAAATTGGGTACATTGATTGACAAGTATCAAATCGAAACTAAACATTCAAATATCGCCTCATTCAGAACGTTCGAGCAATCTACAAAAGAATTCTTTTACATCGGCAAATGTCAATGTGACTTGAAAGCAGAATTATGCTCATGTGGATTGATTCCAGATCATTTGAAAGAGTTCATGCGAGATCAAAATAATGATAGAAGATTGACGATACCGGAATTCGTGCTAGAAGTTGAAGAGCCAGCACCAACGTCAACAATAATACCAACAAGCGTTGAACAGAGCCATTCAGCATATGAACCAAGTACTGATATAGATCAGCCAAGTTCAAATCCACAAGATATTCCGCCAATGATACGAGGACCGTATACTCCCAGATACGATGCTTCGAACTTCGCTGCGATGTGTGATCGATTTGGTGTGTCTGATAGAATAGCAGCAGCACTCGCAACATCTCTTATGCAAGACATTGACGTAAAAGATGCACATGGCAATCCTATCATCATGGATAAAAATAAAGTGCGTCGAGAAAAGGCCAAATGCAGAGAAGAACTGCTTCGTAAGCAGTATGATGCATCCAATTTGATAGCATTTTCATTCGACGGCCGAAAAAATGATGCTTTAACAATGGAAAAAATCGATGAGAAGTTGCATGCAAGGATGGTGAAAGAACCACATCTAGTTGTTTTGAAGGAACCAAATTCTCAATTGATAGGCTACACAAAAGTCGAAAATGAAGATGCTGAACACAAATTGATGACATTTAATGCATTCTTCGTCGAAAAAGAAATTGCTCTCGATGCATTAATCGGCATATGCTGTGATGGTGAGCCAACAAATACTGGCGTAAGAAATGGGATTTTGCGTCGATTTGAATTGCATTTGAATAGACCGCTGCATTGGTTTGTGTGCATGCTGCACTTTAACGAGCTGCCATTTCGTCATTTGTTTGACACTTTGGAAAGATCATCGACCACTGGACCACGAACAACAACTGGAACGTTGGGCAAACAAATTGAAACTTGTGAAAATCTTCCGGTATGTATCATTTGTCATTTTTCTCATCGATTTTTTCCATTATTAAATGGTAAAATTTAATTCATCTCATTTCTTTTTTTTCAGCTTGTAGATGAATTCGAGATAATCGTGCTAGAGAACATGCCACCTGATTTAGATCCATTTGAATTATCCACCGATTCAAAGTACTTATACAAAATGGCCAATGCAATTTCGAATGGTGTTGTTCCTGCGGATTTATCTCACAATAAACCAGGACCAATAGCACATTCACGTTGGCTCACCAAGGCGAATAGATTGTTGCGGTTGTATGTGTCAACTGAAAATCTATCAAGGAATTTGAAAATTTTGGCAACATACATAATGAAAGTGTATGTGCCGATGTACTTCAACATCAAGTACTATAATTCGGTGGTCTTCGGTAGTGTATTATTTTACAAATTCATTCGTTGGACACAATATTTGGATACAAATCTACGCGGAGTTGTGAATAATGTCATTAAAAACAATTCATATTACGCACATTCCGAAAATATTTTGTTAGCGATGTTATTTGATGATAAAAAAGAGACACGAAAAATCGCAATCAAGAAAATTTTACACTACCGAAGAAATCTGTACGACCCGGCACATCTTAGAGTTTATCAAAAACCTTTGATAAACTTCAATTGTACAGATTATACGAATATGATTGATTTAAATAGAGATGATGTCTTATTCGAACCACCGTTTACGTATAGCATTCCGTATGATCATTTGGAACAATATTTAGAATGCGATGATCCACCATTGCCTGATCCAAGAATTCCGGTACACATACAAGCAACGGAAAGACATGTTCAATTGCTGGCTAGCGTTTCTAAACGTGTTTTAGAAAAGAGTCGACACAGTGTTATGGCAGTTACATCAGAAAGCCGTGCAAAATACCCCCGACTTGAAAGCAAAAAAGACTTTCAAAAATAAGTTATTTCGCTTTTCTTCCACTAAATTCATTTTTTTTTTTATTTTTTACACATGTTCTTATTTTTTAAGTTGAATTTTTGTTGAAAAAAATAAAATAAAGATCAATTTTACCGAAAAACTTGTAATTTTTCTCGGAAAATAGACGAAAAATAGTTAAAATATGCATGAAACGCCCTCTGGCGGTAGTTATAGGTAAAAATAAAGATCAGAAATGAATTTCTCGACCCCAAAAACCCCCCATATACACATAAAAAAGATAATATAACGATGAATAAAAAAACGAATTTTGAATCAAAATGATGTTATAGGGAAAAAATCTTTTTTTGAAAAGTGGGAGACTCGAAAATCGAGATAGACCTATGGTTCCTTCGGCAAAGTTGCTTAGAATTGTCCATATAATCATCTTAGGGGGCAGGTCTAATCGACACAAAATTTGGCCCGCCCTAATATATATATATACATATATATATATATATATATATATATATATATATATATATATATATATATATATATATATATATATATATATATATAAATAAAGAAATATGAATTTTCGGCGAAACGAGTTTAATACTAATGTTCTTCGAACATTAGTAATAAAGTGTGGGATCAGATCGCTTCGGAAATAGGGAATACAATCGGTAAAAAAAGCCTGCCGTAGCTACAGAGTTACCTGCTATATCTTGAAAATCCATGTGTGTTAAATTTTAGTCAACATCAATATGCTCTGCAAATTTCACGATGATCCAATGTTTCTGTCAGAAGTAATGACAAATCAAAATTTGCAAAAAAAATCCTTGCTTACTTAAAGGCACGCTGCACCCACACACGGCTAAAAATTTCCAATTTTTTAACATAAACAAGCTTAAAACATAATAAGTTTTCATTCCCAAACATTTATTTTAGCATAAATTTGCACTGCTTGAAAATATAGGAGTACTTCGAAATTCACTAAAACGCTCGCCGCCTCCAAAAGGTTTAGAATATCTGAATTTTAGCAAATCATGGACCTACCTACTATATACATCTACGCCCTCCGAAAATTTCAGCTCAATCAAATTGGCCACTCCAGAGATTATCTCTCTTAATCATTTTGCTGATAGATATAGATATATATATATATATATATATATATATATATATATATATATATATATATATATATATATATATATATATATATATATATATATATATATATATATATATATATATATATATATATATATATATATATATATATAAAGAAATATGATTTTTTGGCGAAACGCGTTTAATACTAATTTTCTTTGAAAATTAGTAATAATAAAATAAAATTATAAATAAAAGTAAAATATGTATAATAATGAATAACAGTTAAATACCAAACATACTAAATGCCCACAAATTAAGAGTTATGAAAGGCTTGGATAAGGAACGATTAAAAATATACAAATATACAATACATGTATATTAGTATGATGGGGGAAGGGGATGACTATGATGAGAGAGATTTGATAATGTTATTTTTAAAAGATGTTTTAGACATCGTAGGAGAGAAGTTCTGGCTCATGCTATTGAATAACTTGCAGCACCTGTTAATTGGTTTATTTGATGCATATGCTGTGTTGGTATTCAATAAGCAATCGTTGGGATCTTGTGACTTTCAAGGGCTGATTGACCATAAACTAATCACTCAAGTAAACGACATTATTCACGTCTCTAATTAAGCTTCAATGCCTAAGAAATTGGTATTTATTCTGAAGAAACTATTTAGATGATTGATTATTAATCAATTGGATGCGTTTCAAAGTATTCCGTTCTTTTCATTGAATCAAATTGTTTAATAATCTGTCAAACACTTTACCTAGAATTGATACGTAATAAACAATTGTCCACCCAATTTATTTCCTCGAAAACGGAATAAAGCGAGCATTATCTGAACGACCTTCATCTGTGATTCTAGCAAAATCATTACTGATTCGAATCTATTGGAATTTTAATTAAATTCCATTGTACAAAGAAGTATGAGTTCAGATGCGTAACAGGTGCTGCCTGAATAATGATGCTACCGAGCTCACGTAATCAGTAGTTGTGCGAGGACAGGCAGTCTGTACGCAATAGCGATGAAGCTTTTATTCGAGTCCTTGACTTCTGGTGGAGTAATCAAACTACTAACTGTTGAGAACAGAGCATTTCTTATCAACAAAAATGGAAAATGATTTGGATTTATGTGACGGTATCACCCACACGCAAACGTTTCTGGCAGTATTGGTAGTGCTCTTACTCTCAGAGCCGTCAGGACTTGGTAATTCGTAGGTATTCAGTTGAAGTGTGCAGAAAAGTTTATTTCAGAATTTTCTTTAAATATGTATGTGCATTGACAGTCGTCTGTAGGTGGATGCAACCGAACTCTGAAATACGATGTTGTGCTCCATGAAAGCTTCAGGACTTGGTTTTCTAGCTTGTTTGGATGCTTGCCAGAAGCAATGTTGTTGCTAAGCCTTGTTGGTGGAGGAAGATGGTCGTGTTATGCAAACATCTTGCTGTCGGCAAAAGGTGGCATTTGAAAAAAGTACTTTTATTATGAACAAGATCTAAGTTCGCTTTGTAAGCTTATGTCTAAATAAAATATTGCAGTACCTACATATATAACTGATTTTACGGACGGAAGTAATTTCGGTAAACCTAAAAATAGTCTTAATAGAATAGTTTATTACACTTTGAACTTGGTGAATTTAGTGGAAATAATAGTTAGGTGCGTTTGAGTACTCGCATTAACTTACAGATTAAATTATGCAATCAAATAAAATAGACACGTCGACACTGTTTACAATCAATAGAATAGATTCACATCAAATTCAACTATAATTTGTCTTATTCAGTGAAGACCATCTCCATGATCACAGCAGCCTACTTGCACATATGTACAGTCAGCGACAAAAGTCATGGCACCTTTAATTGTGTAGAAAAACCATAAGTACCATTCAGTATGGTTTTTAATTTTTAAAAGTAAATTACTCAAAATATAATCTTTATAATACCAGCTAAATTTTCCCATTTACGGGATTTCAATATTGCATTGCGATTGACCATGATGCGTAAACTTTGTTGCGTAGTACACAAATGCCGCGACAAAAATCATGGCACTCAGTGGGTTGCTTATTCAATAACAGTTATTTCCAGGAACTGTGTAGCCTGTTGGAAGTAAATATCAATTCGGTGGTCTATCTATTTTAGTTTGAGAAAGTTTTACGTTGATTCAGTCAATTTTTAAAGTGTTTCGTGATTAAAAAAGAAGTCAAGGAAAGAAACAACGTGTGAAGAAAGGAAAATTGTGTTTAATATGAGGAAAGATGGGAAAACTTATGAGGAAATTGGAGAATATATGCAAAAGAGTAATTCAACAGTAAGAAATATAATAAAACGATAGGAAATAGAAAATAGAATTAAAAACAAGACAAGAACGGGCCGGCCCCAAGTTTTAACCGACAACGATAAACGAATTATAATGCGCAAAGTCAAGGTTAGTCCAAAAATATTTGCAAGTAAACTAAGCCAGGCAGCTTCAGTTGAATTTGGAGAGAAAATTTCTCCAAGGAGTATTCAAAGAGTCATACGAAGTAATGGACTAAGAAGCCTTGTCGTTCGCAAAAAACCGTTCATAAGCAAGGCAAATAAAAAAAACGTCTAGAATTCGCCAGAAAATACTTAAATGCACCAGCTGCCTTCTGGAACAAGGTAATTTTTACCGATGAATCGAAATTCAATATTTTGGGAAGTGGTGGTCGCATAAGAGTGTGGCGTCGACAAGGCGAAAGTTTACTGCCGAAACATTTACATCCTACAGTGAAACATGGTGGCGGTGGCATTATGATATGGGGATGCATGTTTGCAAACGGTGTGGGAAACATGGAGTTTATAGAAAGCACAATGGACCGTTTCGGATATCTAGCCATTTTGAAGGAACATTTGCAAAATAGTGCCAAAAAATTGGGTTTGGGTGGTGATTATTATTTTCAACAAGATAATGATCCCAAGCATACAGCATACATTGTGAAACAATGGATAATCTATAACACTCCTCATATGCTGGCTACACCTCCTCAGTCACCAGACCTCAATCCGATTGAGAATCTTTGGAGTGAATTGGAAAAAAACTTAAGGAAACATGACATAACATCAAAAGCACAACTGAAGGACATCATACGGCAAGAATGGGCTAATATCAATAATTCATATACGTTAAAATTAGTCCAATCAATGCAAAGGCGCTTGAAAGCGGTAATACAATCCAAAGGATACCCAACTAAATATTAATTTCAATATACTGCTATTAAAAGATACAATTTTCTAATCAAGTGCCATAACTTTTGTCGCGGCAAAAGTATAATTTTTGTATAAACGAAGTTGTTTTGTTTTATTCATTTTGTGTAATTTGATTTGTTTTTATATATTCATAATCAATTTTAATAAATATTTATTATTTCTATAACACAACGGAATGGCTTTAATATTTTAGAAGATATGTATCTGCATAACGATAAGTGCACTCAGGTGCCATGACTTTTGTCGCTGACTGTATGTATGTACGTCCTATTGCAAAGCCGTATTAAAATTCTTTCTATTAACATAATTCGCAGAAGTTGTTATTTGGTTAATTCGCAGAAGTTGTTATATTTATTGTCATTTCACGTGAAGCGGACAATGAAAATTTGGATTTTAGATCTGGATTTTGTTAATGTTGCGCATAATGGTACTTCTAGAAGATAAGAACGTGGATACACAATTTTTGGATTCTATGAGGATTAGTTGCCGAGTTATGGGCTGTCCCATTTATAACAACATTATTTAATTTGAATGAATATTGAATAAAATATTCATTCGATTTATTTTCATATTTCTTAAGTTTAGAAATTAATTTGTTTTCTTGAAAAAATTATAGACAAGTTTTCGAAATACTTCGAAACTCTTGTCACTTTGGTTGTAATAGCTGATTGCATTCCTTAAGCTTTTGAGCCACTGTGAAATATTTACATTTGTGGAATTTTTCAATTATTTTCTTCGATCTTGTGAAAAAAGCTATGTAAACGGACACCTAATATGAGTTAGCTGGCCAAATATTATGCATACTTTCACTTAGACTAAAATATATACTACTTTTTTGACCTAGCAATTTACGGCCTCCCTACAAACTGTTTTTGAATCAGAATTTAAAGAATTCCGATATACACATACTCAAAAAAGTCTGCGTACACCTTACTAGTAATATCTAAATCATGACAAAAGCCCATGAATCAATAAAGTGCCCTTGATTAAAATACTTTGATAAGAAGGGGTACACTCCTAGACATGTATATATGCAACTTTGATAAAAAATTCCTAGAATTAAAGAAAATATGGTGATTTTAATCTTAAGAAGTCTCTGATACGCCCCAAAAAAGTCTGCGTACACATCACACTGTTTGGGGATTTACAGTTAGAATTTACAGATGCAGTTCGAAAATTTTTGTATCTATACACGGAGAGGTTTGATTGGTAAAATTTGTGATAATATTTTGTGAATTAAAGACTATCTTCTCCAATAGAAGCTCGAAATAAGGAAATAAGTGTTAGTGAACGGAAATCGATACTAAAGCTGCGTGAAAATGGAAAAAGTTTTCGTGAAATTGCGAATTTAGTTGGAAGAATGCATTCCTCAATACAAAAGGTTGTTAATAATTATAATACAACCGGTGTTTACATTTCCCGGCATCGATCAGGACGCCCACCTAAACTTACTGCACGTGAACGGCAAAATATTATTAACTCTGTGGAAAAAAATCCCCGGTTAACGGCCTTCCTACTTGCTCAAGAAACTAAAAAGAAATACAAAAAAACAATATGCAAGGAAACAGTTTGCACAATTCTCAGGAAACGTGGTTACCATGGTCGAGTAGCACGTAAAAAGCCATTCATATCAGCACAAAATCGTCTAAAGAGAATGGATTTCGCGAAAACTTACGTCAAAATGCTAAAAGAATTCTAGGAAAGGGTTCTTTTTTCAGAAGACAGTAAATTTTGTATATTTGGAATAAAAGGACGCAGATTAGTGTGGAGAAAACGTTCGACTGCATTGAATAATGCAAATTTGATTCCCACTGTAAAATATGGTGGCGGTGGTGTAATGGTTTGGGGTGTATGGCTGGTAGCGGAGTGGGAAAATTAACTTTTATAGAAACGACAATGGAAAAGTATGGATATCTGAATATCTTAAAATATAATCTCAAGCAATTTGCTGAGAAATTAAGGCTAGGGAATGCTTTTTACTTCCAGCACGATAATGGCCCCAAACTTACTGCTCACATAAATAAGCTTTGATTGGTCTATAATGTCCCAAAATTATTGCGCACACCCCCTCAATCACCGGATTTAAAACCAATTAAACATTTGTGCGATTTATTTGAGAGAAAAATTCGCCACAATCAAATTACAAGCAAAGAATCACTTAAAAATGTCATATTCAAGGAGTGGAACAGAATAACGACCGAAGAAGCTACAAAGCTAGTTCACTCCATGCAAAATAGGCTAAAAGAGGTCATTTATAGGAAAGGGTTTGCAACAAGCTACTAAGGTGATTAATCGGATAAGCTAATCAAGGTGAATTCTAATTACATGATTAAATTATTTCAGGTGTACGCAGACTTTTTTGGATGCATTTTAATGGGCTTGTGCACAAACTTTTTTTTATTTTAACATTAACATCAAAGAACGGGTAATGAGTTGTATCCTTAGTTACTATAGTGTTAACTGAAAGCAATAAACTAAAATTCTTAGTCATAAGCAATTGGAAACGTTCTTTATTTTAATTAAAAAAAAATCACCAACAAGTGTACGCAGACTTTTTTGAGCATGTGTATGTAGTTACCAGATTTTAATGAAATTCACACAGAAGCTAAAATTTACTCCAGATCACCTTTCATAGAAGTTTGGTTGCAAAATTAGGTTGGAGCAACTAGCTATGGTAATTTTTGCGTCTTGAATCTTGAAAGTTTGCTCAGCAAAATAAAATGTTCTACCCAATAACGTACAATGCAGTTCTGAAATCAAAACGAAATCTTTTGGTAATAAGCTTTACTTCAGGCCGAATTCAGCAGAAATCTGGTTGAAATGCCATGATAGGGTTGCCGGCTATGATAGTTTATGTAATATTTTTGTCATTTCTTTAGTAAACGTTGCTGTCACTAAATTTTCAAATGGTAATGATTTTGTAGTGCCAATAGACAAAAACCATTCAGATTTCAACTTACATTTCGCGGGTGTTAGCTCTAAATTTCTTTTTATCCCTATATCTTCCAATGAAGTCATCGGATCGAAATAAAATTGACAGGGTGGCTTGACTTTAATGTGATACAGATTTGATATACTTTTCGTTTTGGTATTAGCGAAAGGTTGCAAACACCAGGAATTTTTGTCAGATTCTATCATTAAATATTTTTGTCAAATCCCTTTTATCCTCTCTCTGTGTTCCTTTAAATATCCTTTTCTATATTAGCCATGCTTCTGGTGTATTCACTGCTCTATAGAAATCCACCAATATTTTCACAATTTTCAAATCTAGTGGCCCATCTCTCGTTTCCAGCTATCGTTCTATATCCCTCCTCTCCTGTTTCAGAGTTTATCCATCTTTACAACCTTTATTTGCTCCTTAGCAGCAAAGTTTCATCAAGCGCCATTCTACAACGACCAGCCTTATTATGTTAACTACTTTTGTCGACTCTGCCTTCGACTATAAACGTCCAGCTGATGTAATTTATACGGACTTTTTGAAGGCTTTTGACTCTGTGAACCATAAACTGTTACACAATAAACTTAATAGGCTCAGTATTTTTGGTCCCTTCTTCTTCTGGTTTTTCTCCTATCTTCATAGTCGTCCCTGCAGAGTCACTTTAAACAGTTACATTTCCCTCACAAATTTTCCGAATCCTGAGTTCTTCAAGGATCTGTCTTAGGTCCCATACTTTTTACCTTTCTATCTTCTTCTTCCTTTTTATTTTTTCATCTTCCTTGTGTTCACTTCTCCTGACTTTTATATGCGATGACTTAAAATTATACAGGGCAACCAAGTCTGCGGACGATTATTACTAATTACAAGTTGATTTGTTTACCCTTAATCACTGGTACCAAAACAACTTCTTACCACTAAACATCTTAAAGCGTCACCAGGTGTCTTTCTCATATACAAATGTTCCAAATGTGTTACATTATTTTCTAGCCAGTTAATATAAGTTGATTAGCTTTTTAAAGAGCTTGGTGTGGTGTTCGATTCTAAATTGAAATTCGATGTTCATGTCATGAATATCACGGCCAGAGCCTCTAGGACTGCTGGCTTTGTCTTGCATTCTTCCTATATGTTTACCAATATTTCCCCCTGTATTCATTTATATACTTTTTTAGTACATAGTATTCTAGAATACGGATGCTAAATCTGATCCCGTCACTCTCAGTATTTATTTGACGCCATTGAATCAGCTCAGTGTAGGCTCACTCGCTCGCTGTTTTTTAAATTCAGCATCCTCTATTGTCCCCAATCCTCTCGTCTTTCCATCCTTCATATGTCCTCGTTGGAAGCACGTAGATTGTTCCTCGATTCGTATTTACTTTTCAAAATTTCCTAAGGGTTTTTTGATTAGATCTTGGTTCCCAAATAAACAGACGTGAGTCTGGTCGATCATCAGTGGCTTTTTCTATTCCGTTTGCATTCGACTTGATTGCGTCTTCCTAAAGGGCACAATGCTCTTTTACAATAACACAATGGGGTCAGCTTCATTGCAGAGCCTTTTCTTCCTAGCAGCAGTAAGCCGCTTAGTCAAGTAACAAGCAATTAAAATTATCTTCATCCCCCGAAAGGGAATAGGATAGGAAAGGAATCCCTAACCACACTCTCGACACATTTAATTTGAAACTAAATTATATAATAATTAAAAAGAAAACATATATAGGATAAATGGAGAATAAAGAAAATAAGATAGAGTTAGTTGATGGGAAGTTAGTGGAAAAGATGAAAAATAAAAGGCATGCAAAGAAGAAGAAGAAGCTCTTTCATAATAGAAATAAAAATTAATTAAAAGATTTTCAAGGAGAAAACGAGAGAAACTGCCTCCCAGACAGCAACAGAGTGCTGGTATGAGGGATGCAAAAATATTTTTTTTTTCAATATCAAATATCAGCAATCGGTAAAAATCTAGTAGCAAAAAGTATGTAATTTACTTTACATGGTTCTAATGTGATTTTTCAGCAGCCTTTTAAAGACGGGAAAAGATCTAGCATTCTTCAAAGAGTTAGTTAAATTGTTAGAGATTCCCATAGCTAATTTAATAGGATCTTTATGTTTTCTATTCGTTCTAGCGATGTCAAGCCTGAGATTATCTTTAAATCTTGTGTGATAGCTGTGGTAATCACAGTGTTTTATGGGATATATCTAAGATTTTATATTGTTATTGAGTATTTTATATATTATCCTAGCTTTTTCCATAAATATAATATCCCTAACATTGAATTTATCTGTTTGTCTGTATAGTATATCACTTGGAATCAGTCTATCAAGTCCATCCACTGCCTTAACTATCCTATTGAGTATTCTATGAATTGAGTCAATATTCATCTCTGAAGTTTGACTCCAATTCAAAATACCATAGGTAATCTTAGGCAGCCTAAAAGAGTTGTAGATCATATTTTTTTAGCTCTAAATCCAAGTAATATTTCATTTTGAACAGCCTAACCCAGAAAACCAACTAAGATTTCACATTACTTATGTGAGGGGACCAAAATAATCTATCATCAATAATTAGTCCTAAGTATTTAGGTCTAGCCACTCTTTGTATTTCCTCTCCATGTATTCTGATGTTAAGGCAGATCTCACTCTTATTAATCTGCTTGAATACCATGTAACTAGTTTTACAGGTATTGATTGTAAGCCTGTTTTCCAAAGGCCAGGACTCATAAACAAATATTTGTCGCTCCAGAAGTTCAGCAGAGTTAGCAGAGAAAAGCAAAAGGGTATCATCAGCATAAATAATATATTTTCCAGTCAGACCAGAGAAATATAAATTATAAATATAGAGTAAAAATAAAGTTGGCCCTAGAATTGACCCTTGAGGAACACTAAAGTTAACTACTCGTTGCTTACTTATTTCATCATTAAACCTAACCAGGATTTTTCTGTCTTTTAGGAAACTACCAATAAACGCCAGTACCAAGCCTCTTATTCCAAGTTCGCTAAGGTTTTCTGACAAAATGATATGATTAAAAAAAGGCCTTTGCTTAATCAATAAACAGGGTAACCACATATTTATTCAAATCAAGTTCACAATTAATAAATTGTAAGGAATCTGTTATTGCTGATGTTGTGTTACTTTTTTGTAAAAAAACCATATTGATGTGTATCAAATCCTACACTATTTTCTATCAACTGAACTAGTTTTTTATTGATATGTTTTTCTAAAATTTTGCTAAACGAACTTGTTATGTATAATACTGCAATAATAAGGATCTTAATCGTCACCTGTTTTATGAATAGGAATTATTATGGTATATTCCAGCTCTATAGGGAATTCACCTTTGCTAATGTGATTATTAATGATTGCAGAAATATAAGGTGATATCTGAGTAGCGACTAATTTCAAGTTTTCGGAAGTTATTCCATCAGTTCCAGGTGAAAGTCCTCTCTCGCAATCTGTTTTAGAATTCAAAAATGTGCTGAAATTGTTGTCTTGAATTCTAATTAGCCCTAGGACTAATATTTTCAGTTTTGAATTACTCACATCTTTTTTATATTTTTTATTTTTTATTATTATATTCCATTTTCATTCTTGACACTGTAATTGAAGTATATCTGCAGCTTGACGAATAATTAATAAATAAATAAATAAGCATCTTCGTGCTCTGCTTGTTACATCAGAATTATACATCAGCCCAAGTCGAGCTTGTCCGAATTCTATCTTTACCTTGCCATTGCTCTTTTGTATAACCGTTTACCACCATTTTCATTTGATCCCATTGTCCTATATGTGTTTGTAGGTTATATTATCAAGCCCGGCAGGTGAACTCAAACATATTGCCTTGATATGCTGCGAACTGTCATAATAGCTTAGCTTTTTCGCTAACGTCATAGTCAGCTATAACTAGCTGAAGACGAAGGCGAAGATATCAATTCGGAAAAACCCTGAGCATGAAGCCTATTGAGGTTTTTGATTGAGGACTAGTAAAGGGTAGCCAGTACCAATTGTCTACGTTATTTCAGTTCCTACATTTAGCCAAAAGATAATTAAAGTAAGTCAAAAAAGTTAAAAATTTTGAAAATTTTACCGACGATAAAACCAAAAATCTTTATATCCCTATAATTTCCGATGCTGTTAATAGAAAGAAACAAAATTCACAGAGTAGGTTGATCTTGATATGAATCAGCGATAATGCGGTGCTAGAATATTGATTTTGGTACCACTAAGCAGTACTATTGGCAAATTGTTGCCAAAATTTGGTATTTTCATTATTTTTGCAGTAAAAGATACTGAAAATTTCATATAATAAACATCTATGATGAAAATAAGTAGTAAGTGTTTTACTTGCCTTACTTTTGAAATTCCTGCTAGTGCTAGCCCTACAAATCTTCCTTCCTCATGATTTTCTATGCATTTATGGTATCAGAGTGATATGACCGGTCGTTTGGTATGCCACGTATTAAGTGGGTAGTACCGGTTAAAATGCTAAAAAAACAGCCTAATTATCAATATATTTTTTTCACCTCCTATATTTTGTATAAATGTTAAAATTTGCATGGGTAAAATACACGTTTTGAAGATTACAAAAAAAAATATTTTTTTTACATTTTTTTCATTTTTCTACTTAGTTGTAGAGGGTGCCAAAGTTGACATCTCCAAAAATGCCTGATAATCCCAGGAATGAAAAATCTGAAACAAAAAACCCAAACCGCATTTTAAAGAGGAATGTTTCTTGCGTGGTAATCTACCACAATATTTTTAGAAAAATGATCGAAAAAAATGACGGTTTTTTGAAAATATTTTTCGAAAAATCGTAATTTTTTTCACTTTGTTTTGCTTGCCAATTTTTTTTTGGGTTTTACTGTGGTAGATTACTACTCAAGATACTTGAATCAAGTAGTGTGCCAAATTTGACTAAAATCGGTTCGGCCAATCCGGAGAATAAGTGTCCGCTATTTGAAAAAACGTCATTTCGACAAAAAAAGCGTTATAGTTTTTTTTCCAATTATTTATTGAATATTATTTAAAAAATATGTTTTTATCACCTACAATCGCTCAGTCTGCAATTCCTGGACCAAACATAAGTATTCTTGAATCCACATAAGCCAGTTGCTCTTTCAGTTGGGCAGTTTTTTTTTTTGGCGAAACGCGCTTCCTTTGCCCCTTTTTCTGCTTGACTTATGCACTCTTCATCTTTGTTTTTCGCAGTAAATAAAAGCAGCGGTCTGCCGTAAACTGTCGTAACTTATTTATTTTTGGGAATATCTTAATAAAGTTTTGAGACGTGATTTCTGAAGGTATAATAAATTGAAAAATGCAAAAAAACAAAAAACTGATTTTTTCAAAATTATAACCGGTACTACCCCGTTAAACATATTTTTCTACTTCGAAAAAAAAAACTCATTTTAGCGATTTTATGCGCGAGAGTTTCGATAGAATTTGAAAGAAAAAATTCAATTTAAGTATGAACAACAGCAATGAAGTAACCGGAAAATTCGGCTTTTGAAAAGATTTATAGATAATACATATATTTGGAAAACTTGGCAATGGGCGAAAACACATACATGTATATACAATAATTCGTGCAAACTTAGAACTATAAGCAACGAACATTTCAATTGCTTACTAAGGTTTACATAATCATATTAATGTGACTATTGCCAGATATTTTGTGAAAAACTTTCACATGTTGTCATAGGAGTAACAAGTTATTCTAAGATTGCTCGTTTTTCGTTGTTCATTGAAAAACACATTTTTCAATAATCCTTTTTCCAATATAGAAAAAGGTCATTTCGAAATCCGATACCAAACTCTTTCAGTTATCTCGTCGAGTTCCAAGTAAAATTATTCAGAATAACGTTTAAGCTGCACGCGAAGATCTGTTAAAAGGACGAACGCCACAGGCATGAAACCCATCAATGCCATTATTGTAGTCGTTTAAGCCCGTCCTGCTTCAATCTGTTGATATCAAAGATCCAATGTCATTGCATGGTACCAGCATTTACTCGTATTATATCTGCATGTTATACTTACTTATATCGATTTAAATCATTTTGGATTGAAAACGAATAGCTAAAAAAAACCCTAGCGCATCAGAACGGCTAGAAATACTAATGTTCGAAGAACAGTAGAAGATTTGTGCAGATTTTGAGTCTATTGTTATATATTGTCATTTATTTTGTTGTTATATTGTTGTTATTGTCTTATATATTATAAATTGTATGTGTTGTCATATATGTTGTTATATATTGTATATTCGCAACGTGAATACTTAATGCAAGCATTTATTGGTACGAAAATAACAAAAACACCTCGTGCTAGCAGTCCTTTGCTGGCACTGAAGTCAAAAATAAGTCACATCTGCCTCACGTTGAAGTCAACCTTCTCTGCGAATTTCGTATTGATCCGATCACTGCATTGGAAGTTATAGAGATACAAAGAAATTTATGGTTACCATTTGCAAGAGCTTTCTAAAGTTCTAGATCTGAGTATTTGGTGTGTATTTTCACTACAAGACCACTACGATTTGATAATTTTATGATAAAATTGCTTACTAAAGCTATGTCAAAAAATACAAAAACAAACATAGCTGGCAACCCTATCATTGTTTATCAAACTGGATTTCTACTGAACATTGTCTACAATAATTTAAATTTGTCATATGAATTTCGTTATGATACCATGACTGTACTGGAAGCTATAGGGCAAAGAGCTTTATTTTCCTCAACGAATTTTCAAAATTCAAGCACAAAAATGATTATAGCTGGCAGCTCCAACCGAATTTTTCGACCAAATTTCTACCAAACGTGGTTTAAAGTAAAGCTACTGTGTGAATTTCGTTAAAATCGAACGACTGAATCAGAATTTATAGGGCTAAAAGCAGTTATCTTGTTTAGTGATTTTTCAAGATGGCCCCACTGGCACAGAATCGCCCGCATTTCAAAATCACTTCTATCAGACTTGGTCTTACTTAAGAATAAATTCTTTAAATTTCAATTAATTCTGCTTATCGGATCGTGAGTTTCCGTGAACAGAAGTTTTTGATGCTAAAAATATAGGTAAATTGGGCAAGGGTTACCAGGCGTGCCCGTTATAACATATCAAATTTTTTACTTTGACTATGTAAACAAAGCATAAGATTTATATATGAATGGCTTTTTTTTTGAAGAAGCGGCTTTTTTTCACGAGAGTCGATGATTTAGAGGTTTTCACTTTCAGTGCCTGCCCTAGCTACAGGGTTGTTAACACGCTCATTAAAAGCAACACAAACTTACAACTAAATAATATCAATATGTTCTGAAAATTTCGTAATGATTGAATTGCTCTATCAAAAGTTATCGCAATTTAAAAGTTTTCTCTTGGGGTTAAAAAATTCCAAAACACCCGATTCACATTTAAAACACGTTCGAAATTTATTACGTCAACTTGGTTTTTCCAAAAATTATTTGTGTACGGAATAATAGGTATATTAAAAATATCACTAAAATAGCCGCCGGCGCCAAAGGGTTAAAAATAATTGACATTCTGCATATACATCAATGTATCCTGAAAGTTTCAGCTCAATCGGATGGCGCGTTCCCGAGAAATAGTCACTGAATTTTTTTGATGACATATATATATATATATATATATATATATATATATATATATATATATATATGTATATATATATATATATATATATATATATATATATATATATATTTATATATATATGGAAATATGAATTTTTGGCCGAATCGATTTTAATACTAATATTCATCGAACATTAGTAAAAATTCGGAGAGGTTTAACCACGTTGAATGAAAGTGAAAAATATATAGAAATTATCAGAAGGTATGCGTAACTGTTCGCAATAAATAGTTGCTAAGGTGCTCAAGATAAAATATAAGCTCTACATATGTTTTTACTTTAAATCTTATTATCCTCTGATTTGAAATTTCCTTGCAACTTGTAACTTTTCATATTAATGTAAAACAAAAATTTTACTAATGTTCATATAATAAATTTTACTTAAATTAATATTTCTATATATATATATATATGTATATATATATACATATATATATATATATATATATATATATATATATATATATATATATATATATATATATATATATATATATATACATATAGCAGCAAATAGGGAGATAACCTCTGGAGTGGCCTATCCGCTTGAGCTGAAATTTTCGGAGGACATAGATGTACATATATAGTGCGTACGTTCATGATTTATTAAAATTAAGATATATTTGACCCTTTGGCCGCGGCGGGCATTTTAGTGAATTTTCAGATACTCTTACATATACTTCTACGTAGCGTACAGTTTTGCTTAAAAAAAGTATTGGAAATGAAAGTTTATTATGTTTTATGCTTGCTCCTGATAAAGTATTGAAAATGTTGATCCCGTTGTGGACACTGAGTGCTTAAAAGTAGGCAAGGGTTTTTTTTTAAATTTTGATTTGTCATTGAAAAATTGAATTATTTTGAAATCTGCAGAACATACTGATGCTGACTAAAACTATACAAACATGGAGTTTTAAGACTGTGCAAGTAACCCTGTAGGTACGGCAACCTCCTGAAAAAAAATTTCAAATCATCGACTCTCCTGAAAAATTTTCTTTTTGACAAATAACTCAGCTTATTGATAGATTTTAACATTTTTTCACCCTGTAAATGTGAAATTTTCAAAATTCCGAGCTGCGCAAGGATGGCAAACCAAATCACTTCTATTTTCAGCACTCGAAATTTCTGTTCAGGAGAACTGACGACCCGATAATTCGATCAATATGAGATTTACACAACATGTTGGTACTAACTAGGACCAGGTTAGACAGAAGTGATTTTTTAATACAGGCAATCCTATGGCAGTGGTGCGATCTCGAAAAATCACTGCGAAAGAAAACTGTTTTTTCGCCCATAACTTCCGAATCAGCCATCAGATTTCAACGAAATTTACACAATATTTGGACCTTACTTTATGCCCCTTTTGGTAGAAATTTTGCAGTCTCTTAAATCTCATGAATTTGTTCAGCAAAATAAAGCTTTTTTCCCTATAACCTTCGATCTAGTAATGAAATCAGAAATTCATGCAGTAAAAGGACCATTTTGTAATCCACCCGTCGTAGGAATTCCATACAAAAATCAGGAGAGGGCTGTCAGCTATAGTAGTTTTTGTAGTTTTGTTGTCATTAAATTTTTAAATGGGAATGATCCTGCAACGACAATTAACAACAAATATTTGGTTATAGGCGGGCCGTGGCCCATAGGCGGGCCGTGGCCTAAAATCTGGCAGGGGCCAGGGACTGAAAGGTTCAAGACATGTGATGATTTGGTTTTTGTTTGTACACGTACTGTTCATGCAACTTATATAATTTACTAATACATTATATATTTGTTGATTTATTCTTTGTTATTTGCTAATGCATAATGTATGATCAAATAAACTTCTTGTATGTGAATACGTAAGAGCTACTACCACATGCATATAATGTGAATGGTAGGTATGAACTACACATGAATCATCAATGACCGCTAAGAAAGAAAGCTTGTATGAATTATACGGGAATAGAATGGAAATAATAAGAAATGTAAGAATATTTTTTCGTTTAGAAGCTTAATATATTGCAAATTACACTTGAAGAAGAGGATAGCTCAGTTTCAAAATATCTATGAAAAAATTGGAATATATTAAGCTTAGAAGGAAGAAATTGATCTCTTGCTTCAAACATTTGTTACCTAGAAAACCTAGAAAAACCGAAAATAATTTGGCAAGATGAAAAGTGCTGTAACTAACTCTTTTCGAGCCATTTGGTTTGCAGGAATATCTTTGTAGCCCTAACTGCGTGTCCGGGGCTAGATGAAACAGCAACACCTTGGAAACTAGTGCTTTTTGCTGTTTTCCGTTTTCGCGATCCTCTGGTAAATATGAGATTCAGACAGTTGTTTTCTGCGAATGATTTAATTTTTCCCCAAACTACATACAAGTCTTCTCGCTCACTTAGTAGTGTTCCATTCACAAGATTTATCCCATTCCGAAGAGTTGCATTTTTAGTTTGGAAATATGTGCTTAGCATGTTCCTTATAAAAAGAACATAGTGAAAGATGAAAAGATTTACTACAAATTTAGGATTACTGATTGTATGAAAGATCTCCAATGAATAAACTGAGTCGTTGTATTTTCCCACATTCATTTCTTCCTCTAAAGCATCTTTCATAGTCCCATAGCTTTCGATCACATATTTGCAATTGTGAAATCTCATTGACTATCGAGTTGAGCTTAAACTTCTCATTCCACGCCTTGTGTTTAGACCAACTGCCTCTTCAAGTTGCTTTAACAATTCGTGTTGTGATGGCTTCGAAAAGTGTAGGTTAAGGGATTCGATGGCATTGAAAAAGGATGTACACGTTTTGATGGTGAAAAATGTGTTCATCACAACCATGATAATTTTATGAGCTAGACAGTGTACAAATGTGGCTGCAGGGTGTTTCATCTTAACTTAGATTTTTACACCACTTTCTTGTCCTGACATGACACTAGCACCATCATAAGACTGTCCAACAACAGACAATTCAAGAAGTCCGTAGCTGTCTAACAGGCTCAAAATTATATCTGCTAAATACGAGGCATTTCTAGCTCCTGAACAGCCTATAAAGCTTGAGAACCTTTCTTCGACTGCTAGCTCTTTAGCAAATCTGACAACCACGGAGAGTTTTTCCTTCTGTGGACCCTTGTTGCGTCTGCCATAATGGATATCAATCCGCAATCTTTTATTTCAGCTGTATTGTCCTCGCGAACGAATTCAGCAATTATTTTCATCAATTCATTTTGTGTTTTGTCACTACAGTAGTTCGCAACCTTGTTTTTAAAATTATTTTCAAAAGTTGAATCATGCTTCGCGAATAATGCACAAAATTCCAAATAAAATCACGGTTATCACTGGCACCACTTTCATCATGTCCTCTGAAAGCACGTCCTTGGCGACTGAGACACGTCGTAAGGTCGACAACCTTCTGCAAATAATTTCGGTTCATCTTGACAATATTCCAAGACTGTTCAAGCACCATATCATTTACTGTCTTCCAAGTACTATTAGAGTTTTCTCATTGTACATGAATTTTACTATCCGGATAATTTATCCGGATCGCGAAGTTTGGTCGAGCTGAAATTTTGGTGTATTTTTGGCGACAATGGAAACTCTATGGAAAATTTCGCATTGTGATAACTTCACACCGAGTCATCAGATCATCACAAAATTTACAAGACTCATCAATGGGCACAAAAAATAAGTTTCTGTCGTTTTTAAATAATGTCTGGGCAACCTTGTAGCTACCATAAGTACGTTAACACAAATCTTTCATACGGCTGTTAGAAATGCAAATGGTTGATGAATTTGATACTATATTTATACAGTCAGATCTTAACTTGTAAAGTTCCCAATTGCACAAAAATCGCACCGAATTATTTATATTTTTATCACCTGGAACTTGCATCCACGGTATCTCGCGATCGAATAAAATTCATAGGATATACTGGTTTTGAGTAGATACAGGTCTGACAAAAGTTTAATCAACGAGATAAGAACCATGTGGCGGCTGTGTCACTCTGAAAAAACGCTCGGTGAAATTGAAGTGCTATGCCTTTTAACTTCCGATGCAGTTATCAACTTATAATAAAATTCACGCACATTTAACCTGATTGTAAACCAAGTAGGTCATAGATAATATAAAAGTAGCAGGGATATCATTTTTATTCCTATTTTATACCTTGTTGCCTACAATTTTAATACTTAGACTATGTTTTGTGAAAAAACATAATTGCATAAAACGCCAGTTTATAAAAGTGTTCTTACCTAAATACCTGTATATTCCCTAGTAGGAATGAACAGATAATCTTAATAAAAAAAGGATGATTGGCAAGGTGCTTTTCGTTTTTTTCTTAACGTTTAACTTGTCAAAATTAAAAATTGCCGTCCATTTCTCGAAATAAGTCCCATAACATCGTAATTAATACCGCAAATAACACAGTCTTTATGTTATAAGTAGTGTGTATGCTTTGGTATAGGCTTACAGTACTACACTACTCACCTCTTGCTGTAGCCACAAAAACCTAAGAGGCGAAAATTTAAGTGTCTGCTGTTGGAAATATTTATTTTTCTGGGAGGGGCCAACCTAGGGTCTGGGGGGGGTCCCGGCCCCCCTGGCCCCCCCTACGGCGCGCCTATGGTGGTAGCCCTAAAATTCTTTTCATTTATTTATTTATTTATTAATGTCAAAATCAACAGAACAGATGCAATTTGTATTATTCTTTAAAAAACCACTTTATTCGTGTACTTCATACTTATAACTGACTCTTATCTCTAACAGGTATTTTATCATGTTCTCTGAGCATGCATATTGCATAGTTGAACAGGTTCTATCCAATACACTACAATTGTACTAAATCGAATCGTATCCAACTACTACATCTTCCCCTCTTTAAATTCATTTTGCTTATACTTATAGCTATGCACATATTTCTTTTGTTTCATTTAAATTCACATATTTTATTCACACGTAAGTAATTATTCTCTTAAGTGACAACTGATTACCTGATACGTTTCTTACTAGTTCAAATATTACATTGTTATTTTTACATTATTAAATTGTTTCTAAGCCAGTTATCATTACATTTTGTAATACGATATTTCTGTACGAATTCTAATGTACACTAAATATTTTCGTATTCAATGGCCAGAAATGTGCAGCATTCTTCTATTGCTTCGAAATCTAAAACCAATTTATTGTCTTGATCTCAAAACTGACGAATTTCTACGAAGAACTGTTCCATCTTCTTTTTCGACCCAATACGAACGCGGTGACTCATGTCTTGCCAGTACCTTTCCTTTTTCCCAGAATTTGTTACCTTGTACCCAGGTTTGTTGGTTTGGAGAAAGTTCCCTTCTAGATTTTGCAGTTCGATTATAATATTTCTGATTTCGACAGTTATTTTTGTGTATTGTTTCTAACTGACTGGTATGGCTTTCAAATAATTTTTTGCGACCTGGAACTAAAGTTCTTTGCTTTCTACCAAATAAGATTTCAGCGGGGGACTTGTTCGAGCCTTTAATTGGCGTATTACGATATTCTAAAAGACTGAGCCATAATTCTTGATTAGATTCAATTGTTTTTCGAATTAAGTTTTTGGCTATGCTAACCGATTTTTCTGCCAAGCCATTTGCTTGTGAGTAGGTTGGGCTTGTAGTGACGATATTTATGTCAAATCGCATGCAAAACTTTTTGAATTCATATGATCCGAATGGCATATTATCTGCTATAATAGTTCTAGGAATTCCATGATAGGAGAATAAGTGCTTTAATTTCGTTATCACTTCACTTGTAGTTTTATTTCTAAGCAACAAAATATCTATATATTTTGAAAAATAATCATTAATTATCAAGTAAGGTTTTCGATATAATTCACATATATCAATACCGATTTTATCAAATGGAATATTTGGGACAGAGTGGGGAATATAGGGCTCTTTTGCGTTAGAACTTCTGTACTTTTGACATATTTCACATTTTACTATCATATTTTCAATTGCTTCATTCAGGCCTGGCCAAAAAATGATGGTTCGAGTCCGACTTTTTGTCTTCTCAATCCCCAGATGAGGCTCGTGAAGTTGCCGAAGAACTTCTTGACGCATGGTTCGGGGAACGATAATTCTATCATGAAGAAACACTACACCTTCATCTAAGGTGAGATCATTTTTCAACTTGTAAAAACTTTTAACGTTATCTGGAACGTTAATCTTCTTTTCGGGCCAACCTTCTTTCAAATATTTAATAATAACTTGAAACTCTGGATCCCTGACAGTTTCTTTTTTGAACATTTCTATACGACTATCACTTACATTTAAAGAATGCACGAACAAATCAATATCGTGGATTTCTGATTCCCCATTAGATTTATCAAAATGCCTGGACAGCAAATCTGCAACGAGCATATGTCTGCCCGGTAAGTAAGTTATCTTTAAATCATATTTAAATAAGCGAAGTAGCATTCTTTGAAGTCGTGGACTAGCGATCTTCGATAGATCTTTGGTAACTAGACCTAAGATAGGTTTGTGATCTGTGAAAACATTAATATGCTTTCCATAAATAAAATAATGAAATTTTGTGCAAGCAAAAAATATTGCCAGAAGCTCTTTTTCAATTTGTGAGTATCTCGTTTCAGTATCTGATAAACTCCTTGATGCAAACCATACTGGTTTTCCGTCTTGAAGAAGACACGCACCCAGCCCAAATTGAGAAGCATCGCACTGAATTGCGATGGACTTTGAAGGATCCCAAATTTTTAAACTTGGAGCATTTATAACTAAGTTTTTTACTTCAAGCAAACATTTGTCGTGAATATGTTCCCACTTAAAAATTTTGTCTTTACGTAATAATTCCCTTAATGGTTGTTCGATCTGCGATAAATTTGGTATAAAATCACGAACATAGTTTATGAAGCCTAGAATTCGTTGTAAATCTTTTTTATCTCTCGGTTTTCCAATTTTCTCAATAGTTTTCACCCGCTCAGGATCACAGGCGATACCTTGTCCTGATATTACATGACCCAAAAACTTGACTGACTTTACTTTACATTGCAATTTTTCTTCATTAAATTTCATTCCTAACTTTCGTGCTCTGTTAATAATTTTCTCTAAAATCTCATCATGTTCTTCTTCTGTCTCCGTAGCAATAAGTATGTCATCAAGATAAATAGCAACATTGGGAATACCCTTGAAATTCTCTTCATTTAACCTTTGAAATAGTTCTGGGGCTGTTTTTATTCCAAACGGTAGTCTTTTAAAACAGTAGCAGCCAAATGGCGTGCTGAAAGTACATAGCTGACTTGATTTTTCATCAAGTTCTATTTGCCAATACCCATCTTTCAAATCAAGAACCGTAAAAAAATTTTTGTTAGTCAATTTTTCACTTATTTCATGAAACGATGGAAGAGGATGATTTAAAGGCTTTATGGCCTTATTTAAATCCCTTGGATCTAAACATAATCTGATTTTTTTATTTGGTTTCGCTACCACAACTACATTTGATATCCACTCAACCGCACCTGTAACTTTCTCAATTACGTTTAATTGCTCCAGTCTTCTTAGTTCTTCTTTAACTGCTGCCCTAATGGCTAGCGGTAATCTTCGTCCCGGCTTTGCCACGGGCGTAGAGTTTTCAAAAATTTATATTTTTATATTTGTTGCAAACTTTCCTAAACCTTCAAATACATCACGATTGTCTGCTATTATTGTGCTTTTCGTTAAGGGCTTTTCCAACTGATTAATACGCTTGATTAAATTGAAATCTACACAAGAATGGAGCCCTAAAATGGGAATTCTACTACTTTCCGTTACGACAAACTCTACGCTCTTCATAATATTGCGCATAGAGCATTCTACAACTACGGTACCTAAAGTTTTAATCTCGTGTCCCCCATATGCTAGTAATTTGGCTTCTGAAGTACTCAAATATGGCCTCTTAAGTTTTCTGTACACCTCATATGGCAAGACATTCACCTCCGCACCCGTATCTAGTTTAATTTCAATGACAATATTTTCAATCTTTATTGGTTCAGTCCAAACTGAGCCAATATTTTTAATTTTACTTACGGTATCAATAAAAAATTCATTATCAGTTCTATTTTCAAAGCTGCTTACTTTTAGTTCGCCTACCTCATTACTTTTAAAATTCAGGTTTGAATTGCAGGCTACTGCAAAATGATTTCGGCCATTACACTTGTTGCAAAATTTTCCGTATGCTGGACATTTTCTTGGCTCATGACTTCTCAAACAAAATTTGCACTTTTTTAAAATCGCTGTCTGCTGTCTAACGTCTAATGGCTTTACAATTCCACATTTATTCTTTTTTCTAAAATCAAACGTATCAGTTCTAAAGTTAACTTTATGGTTTACATTACCCAAGTTAGATCTGCTTACTGCATACACTGGCATTCCCGATTTCTTTTGAAACTGAGCTGCTTGATTACTTGTTATTTCCGCTGTTCTCGCTAAGTTAATTGTTCTCGCCAAATTCAAATCCGCTATTTCCAGGAATTTCTTCTGTAGCTGCCTATCATTCGTACCCATGACGATTTTATCGCGAAGCATTCTTTCTTCTAGTTCTCCGAAACCACATGTCTTAACCAGCTTCTTTATATCCATTAGAAATGTATCAAAAGGCTCATTTCGATCCTGAACCCGATTATTGAACACAAAACTCTCGTAGATTTCATTCTTCTGAGGATGGCAAAATCGCTCGAAGGATTTGGTCACTTTCTCAAAATTCTTTTTTTCTTCGTCCGATAGATTGAAAGTATTGAAAATTTCAACGGCTTTTGGACCTATCGCATTCAGAAATACCGCTACTTTCACTATGTCCGGCTTCTTGTCCAATTCAGCTGCTGTGCAAAATATTTGAAAATTTTGCCAAAAAGTTCGCCAACTCTCCGCAAGATTCGATCCTTCCAGATTTAGTTCATCCACTTTTCGTATATACTCCATTGCGACTATTTTTTCTATGTATTTAATCCCTTTTGGTGGTCTTCCACGTGACTTCGGCAAGCGGTTTTCACTGTGCACTTTCCGTATTATTCCCATTCGCCAACACTATACTTGTATTTCTGTATTTATTTCACTGCCGGACTTTCAACTTGTTTATTCTGGCCACTTTTACCATTTTCTAATTTTAATCTGAATATTCATTATCAAATTTCTAATTTTCCAGTTTTTACCGGCTGCGCCATGTATTATTCTTTAAAAAACCACTTTATTCGTGTACTTCATTAGATTAGACATAACAAAAAAGAAATATATATATATATATATATATATATATATATATATCTAACAGAAAGGTGAATGCTGGGGTCCACCAGTATACAGCCGTTGAAAAGTTTAAAGAGGAGGCACTCGTCGAGGAACACTCTACGTGACTCAAGGGAAGGAATATGAAGGATGGAGAGGCGCATACTGTAATCGCAATACGGAATATTGAACTTATAGAACAATGAGCGGGTGAATTTGCGTTGCGCGGATTCAACCGCAGCAATCAATTATGCGTAATGTGGACACCAAATTTGGCAACAGTATTCAAGAACACTACGAACGAAGGAAAAAAAACAGATATAGAGGAGTGGAAAGAATAACAAAACGTTTAGAGGAGCTAATGATGAAGCCGGAAAAACGAGAAGCCTTGGCAGTGACGTGTAAAATATGTAAATCGAACTTCAACTCTTCAACGAAGATCACGCCAAGGTCCTTGAAACTAGCAACAACATTGAGAGGGGAGCCGAGGACAGAGTAGGAGAAGAGAAGAGGGGATGTTTTGTGGGTGAAAGACATTTGATGACACTTCGAAACATTCAAAGTGAGAGAATTCGCTGCGCACCAGGTAGCCAAAGTATCCAAATCTTTCTGCAATAAGGAACAGTCACTAGTGGATTCTATCACTCTGAAATTTTTGAGATCATCAGCGTACAAAAGACAGGGTGAGTTAAAGAGGGAAGGAAGATCGTTAACAAACAAAAAGTACAATAAAGGTCCAAGAATAGAACCTTGCGGAACTCCTGAAGTAGGAAAAAAGGGTGTAGAAGAGCAAGAGTCAACAATCACAACACAAGAGCGATCACAAACATAGGAGGAGAACCAAGAAAAGAGGACACCAGAGAGACCAAACCCTGCTAACTTTGACATAAAAATAACATGGTTCACAGAATCGAAAGCCTTGGCAAAGTCTGTATATAGGACATCTACTTGCTTTTGCTTGTCGATTGCGGAAGCAACGGTGTTTGTAAAAGACAATAAGTTTGTAACCGTTGACTTACCTTTAATGAATCCATGCTGTTCACTGGCCAGCAAGGGCTGAATAAAAGGGTACACTCTATTGTAAACTACTTTTTCGAGGAGCTTACTAAAACATGGCAAAAGGGATATTGGACGGTAATTAGGGATGGAAGAAGTATCACCAGCTTTACGAATGGGAAATATGTTGGCGGATTTCCAAAGGGCAGGAAAGGTACCGGTGGAGATGATTATGTTGAAAATTATTGACAGAGGAACACACAAAGAGGAAGATAGTGATTTGGTGAAAAAATCGGAATGCCGTCAGCACCGATGCTAGCACTTCTATAGAGGGACAGCATTAATGATTCGACTTCCAAAAGATTAGTTAAAGCAGTAGAAAGGGTACGATCAGGCGTGGGGAAAATTGTTGAAGGAGAAGAGTTACTGAGATGGGAGGTAAAAGAAGAAAAAAATTGAGCAAAGAGCTCGCAGGAATCCTGAGGTGAGGACGCAGACTTACCATGAAGATACATCACAGAAGGAATGCCAGAGGAGGTTTTAAGGGTTTTGATAAAAGACCAAAAATGCTTAGGATTGTCAAGCAACCCATCACCAAATTACCTCTGTTTTCAGCACTCGAAAGTTCTGTTCACGAGAACTAACGACCGCATTATCCGATCATAATGAAATTTACAGGACATGTTGGTATTAGCTAGGACCAAATATGATAGAAGTGATTTTAAAATGTGGGCCACCCTGTGGCAGTGGTACCATCTTGAAAAATCACTGAATAAAAAAAACAGCTTTTTGGCCTATAACTTCCGATTCAGCCATCATATTTTAACGAAATTCACACAGTACTTGGATCTTACTCTATGTAACATTTGATGAAAAAAAATTAGAATAGGGCTGCCAGCTATGGTGATTTTTGTCTCATAAACCTTGCAAATTTGCTCAGCAAAATAAAGCTTTTTCCCTTATAACTTCCGGTCCAGTGTAGAAATCAAAACGAAGTTCATGCAGTAAATGGACCTTATTGTGAAGTAAATATCGGAGGAATTTCGCACAAAAATCATGAAAGGGCTGCCAGCTATGACCATTTTTGTAATTTTGTGGAATTTCTTTACTGAGCGATTATGTCATTAGACTTGCAAAGGGGAATGATCCTACAATGAAAATTAACAACAAATATTAACGCTTTAAAAATTTGAAAAGTTTTGAGGGTGGTCACCCTAAAATTCTTTTCACCCGTAAACCTTCCAGCGCAGTGATTCAATTGAAACGAAATTTACTGGTTGGGTTTAACTTAACGTGAAGCAGATTTGGTATATATTTTGCTCTCCAGCTGACAGAGGGTAACCAGCATTAGCCATTTTCGTAAATTTTGCACCAACAGATGCTTCAAATTACTTACTCATATGCAAAGCATTTGCGATAAAAATAAGAATCCAATTTTTAAATTTTCCGAGTTTTAAACATTTTTCGGATGGCAGCCTCAAACAACGTTTAACCGCTGAAACTTTCGATGAAATCCTCCGACGAGAACGAAACTCAAAGGGTAAGTTGATTTAAGTATGAGCTTGGTGTGGTGAACTTATTGCTGCTTCGTCGGGAAAGTGTTGCCAGCACTGAACATTTGCATCATTTGTGTTATAGTTGAGTTTTGTTGCTTAGTGTATTACGTCTTTCGACATTTTTTTGTCACTCAAAGACAATTTTTTCGAAAATTAGTTTTCTAGCGGTTCTGATGCGCTAGACTTTTTTGCCTTTATAGCTTGTTGGCCGTTGAATCAACTCATTGTACATGATTTTTTTCCCGATAGCTTCTTCCTCTAATTTAATGAGTTCTGTCATGGTATTTCACCATGAAAACGATTTATTCAAAGTTGAATTGAAACCATTAGTACTTGCCTTGTATTTATTGTAACTATAGAGAATAATCCATTAGAGAGTATCTACGTAATTAATAAAATATTATTCACTGGAAAAAAGTGTATGAATGATATTGAAACACTTTCTTAGTTTTACCAAAACATGTGGTGATGAGTATCAAGCTAAGTTTTACATTTATTGAAAATATCAGAACTCTATCAAAATCAAATTTCAGATTCATTAATTACACGAGTAGCTCCAGATTTTGTTTAATCTTTTTCCTCTCGAAAATACTCTTAAATCTATGCTCACCGCCATAATTGCGATGATAATCTGATTAGCAAAGAAGACACAAACTCTTCATGCTCTGGAAATTTAAATATCCACATAGTAGCTCTCATATAACAGCTGTACTAATTCAAATTTTAATTAACATTTCCAGCAAGTTAATGTACCTTCTTAGTACTCTTTTCTCATTGTACAGTTGCTGATAAAGAGAAGGCATAATAATCTCCTCATTGCGGTATGCAAATAGATATGGGACAAGTTAGAAGACCAACATATTTTGAATTATTGTTGTCACAGTCAAATTAAATAGAACCAATCTATGTTCGGTTGGTTAGCAGATGGCGGAGCAAAAGTTTACCAAAGTAGGCAAAAAGAAAATAGCCTAACGCCTAGCGTGACTTGCTAGGTTTGCAAAATCTTAGTTGCTGAAAGTGGGGCTCGGTAAAGCGAAGACTAATGATTCTGGATTTGATGAGCAAAGTTGAAGGAACATTTTTTGAGATGATGTCTCGTGAAATCATTTTGTTGAACAAAAGAATCTAAGATGCTTTTGGTAGCCTTGGAAATGACTTTGAATGAAAAAATCAGAAGTAGGTTTGTATTTATTTTTAATGTGCGAATACAAAAAATATGTTTTGGCTTGAGGACCATTAGGTAATGCGCAATTTATACGTAGATGATATCAGTATAATTTAATAACGTAGATGGTGTGAATATAACTTAATTGCAAAAATCATCTTTTCCTAAAGATTCGCATAATCATATTGTAGTACTATGCAAAGCAAACTTAGCGGAGATCTAATAGGTTGCGTCGCTTCGAGCCTGGCCGTTATATGGAAAGCCGATCGCAAAAGTAATTAACGCACAAGTTAGCAGATTCAAAGTACTTTTTCTCGACCAGCAGAGGTAATTTTCTCGACTAATTTAATTTTGGATATTACCTTAATACCAATCAAACTGCAAATTGCCAGTATATTTTGCAGTTTTTGGAAAAGATGTACGCACATATAATTTAGAGCAGGGGTGGGCAAAGTTAATACTGGTATGATCGACATACATTTTACAACGCGCCATCCGATTGAGTTGAAACTTTCAGGATACATTGGTGTATATGCAGAATAGGTCCAGGTCTCTTTAAATGTCAGTTATTGTTAACCTTTTGGCGCCGGCGGCCATTTAAGTGATATTTTTAATATACCTATTATTTCGTGCACAAATAATTTTTGCAAAAATAAAGTTAACGAAATAAATTTCGAACGTGTTTTACATATGAATCGGATAATGCTTTGGAATTTTTTAACCCTATGTGTGCGCTGGGTGCCTAAAAAGAGGACGGGAAAATTTGAAAATTTTTAAATTTCGATAACTTTTGACAGAGCTATTCAATCATTACGAAATTTTCAGGACATATTGATATTATTTAGTTGTAGATTTGTGTAGCTTTTAATGAGCGTGCTGACAACCCTGTAGCTAGGGCAGGCACTGAAAGTGAAAACCTCCAAATCATCGTCTCTCTTGAAAAAATGCCGTTTCTTCAAAAAAAAGCCACTCATATGTAAATCTTGTGCTTTGTTTACATAACCAAAAAAAAAAAAAAGATATGGTATAACGGGCACGCCTGGTAACCCTTGTCCAATTTACCTATATTTTTAGCATCAAAAACTTCTGTTCACGGAAACTCACGATCCGTTGAGCAGAATTAATTGAAATTTGCAGAATGTATTGGTCTTAAATAGGACCAGGTCTGATAGAAGTGATTTTGAAATGCAGGCGATTCTGTGCCAGTGGTGCCATCTTGAAAAACCACTAAAAAAGATAACTGCTTTTAGCCCTATAAATTCTGATTGAATCGTTCGATTTTAACGAAACTCACACAATTGCTGGACCTTACTTTAAGCCACGTTTGGTAGAAATTTGGTCGAAAAATTCGGTTGGAGCTGCCAGCTATGATAATTTTGGTGTCTTCATTTTGAAAAAAAAAATTTGGAAGTGAAAACATTCAAACCATCGAATATTCAAAAAAATGTCCGTTTCTTACAATAAAACCAATCTGTATATAAATCTTATGTTTTATCTACACGTTCAAAATAAAACTTTGCAAATTTCATGTCGGACAAGAACGGTAACCCTCTCTCAGTTAACCTATATTTTTAGCATCAAAAACTTCTGTTCACGGAAACTCACGAACCAATAATCAGATACAGCTAAAATTTACAGAATGCATTGGACTTAAGTTAGACCAGATTTGATAGAAGCGATTTTGAATTGTGGGCAAGTCTTTGCCAGTGGTGCCATCTTGAAAAATTACAAAGAAAAAAAACTGCTTTTTGCCCTATGAAATGTGAATAAATTACCAGATTTTCATGAAATTGGCACAGTAGCTAAACCTAACTCTAATCTCTGTTTGGTGGAAATTTGGTTGAAAAATTTGATTGGTGCTACCAGCTATGGTAATTTTTGTGTCTTTGGTTTTGAAAATTCGCTCAGGAAAATAAAACTTTTGCACTATAACTTCCAGTGCAGTCATGAAATCAATACGAATTTCATACAATTAATGAAACCTGTCATAAACATTATTCAGGCCAAATTTGGTTGAAAAGCCACGATAGGGTTGCCAGCTATTGTTGGTTTCGTGTTTAATTGCAATATCTTTATTAAGCGGTTTTATCGTAGAATTTTCAAATGGTAATGATATTGTAGTGACAATAAACAGCAAATATTAAGCTTTCGATTATTTGAAAAAACTCGCTGCAGGTAACTCTAAATTTCTTTATACTCCTTTAACTTCGAATGTAATATAACAACGTGAAGCCGATGTGATATATTCTTGGCTTTGATACTGGCAGAAGGTTGCCAGCACGAGTCGGTTGTGCTACTTTTGTATCAATAAACGCTTACAGTTAGTATTCATACCGGAAACATTTGCAATTAAAATAAATAATCAATGTTGCAATTCGCAAAGTTCTGCAAATTTTTCGGATCGCAGCCCCAAACACCAACTTCAGTTACAGTGCTGCAGGCACTGATCATTTTCTTCATTGATGCTATATGAGATGCTGCTTTCAAAATTATGTGAAATAAGCAACTGATAACGAATATAATTAACCCGTGTTTTGTTCTCATAAACGTTTAAATTCATGCCAGTGGTAATATCTGAAACCTTCCACCATATGAGTTATAATGCACTCTTGAGACCTAAGTAAAACGTGGCATTTGAAACATTTTGGTCGTAATAAGCAGCACATGTGGTGGAATATGCACTCAAAACCTGCACGATTCTTCTACTGTTCTTCGAACATTAGTGTTTCTAGCGGTTCAGGTGCGCTAGAGTTTTTTTTAACTTATACGCGATCGACTTCGAAAAATGGGTAAAATTAAAAACAAATAAAAATTTCATTCAGGCCTTTATTGATATTAATATATTAAATACATTGTATTTACTACTTTGTGCAATGCACTTTATTAACAAATATTTTGGATTAATTTTGATGTATATGCGTGACACTCCATTTCATCAAAAAGTATTGTAGAGTTAGGCTTGTAAGCACTGATGCACAATCGAATAGATGCCATTAACTGGTCATCAGTCAGAGAACTCCTAAGTTGCGATTCGATGTTTTTCATTTGAGAAAACGTTGCTGCACATCGATAAAAGGAAGCAAAAAAAATGCAAATATCCTCATTGCCAATAATCTCAATAATGGAAATTTTTTATGGTAATATAATTTTCATTTGCGCGTGCTATTGTTAAAATTTCTAACTCTAGATCCGATGAATTCAATTGTAAAGTATGAGCTAGATTTGATGAAATATCCTTGTTATGGAAATCTCCAAAAGGAAATGAAATAAGCTCAAAAATCGGTTGAAGGTTATTGAGATTTGAAAATCGTCTCTCGAATTTTTGATTAAAATTTTCCAGTTCAGGACAAAACATTTCAATATTACATTCACCAGTAGGATAGGTTAGTTCGTACCGGTTGGCACAAGGCCACACATAGACCTATTGGTCCATAGTGATACCAGACAAATGGGCCAGGAGAAAAAAAATTCAGTCCAAGCGGCCATCGAAGGCCCCCGAATTTTTCGCGAACTGAAGGATGTCTTTCAGCTTTTGTATTTTATATTCACCAGTAAGTTTAATATGTTTTCCTAAATTGTTGCGAAACAGCATCGCACATATAGCACCCACGCACACCCACAAACATTGGCGGTGCAATGCTGCATGCGACGGTCGAATGCATTGCATTGCATTGGAAAACAGGCTTTGGTTATGCATTTGATTGTCGCATGTGTCATTGCATTGCATCGGGTTCGCTGACCTGAGCGCAGCTGATTTGCGACAATACTTGCATCAGCTGCGTTATCAGGCCAGCGAAAACGGGAGATGTTTGGTGCTGGTTGTGGAGAAACACTTGTCGCACAACTGGGCAAGAAAAAACAACGGGACGTGGCGGCAAAGGGAGCGAGATTGCTGGAGTTTTTGGTGCTTGAGAGGAGATGGACACTGTGCGTAGAAGAGTCAACTTGGGAAGTACTGAAAGTGATTGAAAAATTGTGGAGTTGCTAAGAAGATGAACTGATTCGGATTGCCCGATATTTTTGGTGGTATCTTTCCGAGAGGCAAAAACCGAACATAATGAAATAGAATTTCAGTGAAATAAAATTAACTTGAGTTTAAAAACGTGAAGAACGAAGAAAGAGACCGTGAAATTAAATAAATAACTAGAATTTTGCATTTGCAAGAAGAAAGGTGTGTTGTAACGGCATCAACAGAACAACTGCTGTGTTTCCAGTTCGACCAATTTGTGAAATAGCATCTTTGAAGCTTTTTGAAAAGAGATTGCCGACTATGCGAGTGTTTAGTAGACATGTGTAGATAGTTGCGTACAATGGCTTGTACAGTAGCTATTTAGAATCAATAAATTAGATGAATATGGGAGATATTATGTTGCGTCATATGGATATGAAAGAAAGAAAACCAAAGGAAACGGGTGATTTGGATAGCCGGATGAATTCCAACGCTTGGTAAGAAGTCTGTAAGAAGGAAAAATTGTGTGATGGTGGACTAGCGAATGAAGAAGAAGAACCGAGTTGACTTAACTGAAAATCTCGATTGTTGGTTACGGCTCTAGATAAGTAATTTTTTTAAATATACCTTTCGATTTGCAAACGTTGCACTAACATTAGAAAGACAATTTCTAAAATAATTAAATAATTGAATGCAAGATATTTTGAATTTTGAAAAAGTCAGTGATTTTCGATTAGTTTACGTTTGCTTAGTTATATTTTATTTCTTACAATTCATGGTGTGTGGCTGTTGCATAAAAATTTAGCCATAAGGTGCATATTATTGATATTTATTTTTACATTTTTACATATTTCTAACATTTTTAATTTGATCATTATATAAATTGATTTATTATTTATTATCTGGTTTACTTGAATTTCAATCCGAACTGTTATGATCAGTGTAAACTGATCCCGGCCGGGGTTGGGTCGAAAATTGACTCATCCAAATTTATAACACTTATTTTTTTTTAAGTTTTCATTATTCGTTACAAATTTAATTTGAGTGTTAAAATAGGAACAAATCCGGTTTAATTTCGTATGTTTTATTCTTCATCCGTTTGCTCATAATTATTTTTTATTTCGATCTCTGAATTATAGTTATGAAACAGTTTATTTATTTTAAATGCTTAAATTTTGCTGAAATTTCTTTAGTTATAATTTTCTCCTTATTTACTTGTTTTTGTTAAATTTTTGAGAATTTCAACAAATGCCATGAATTGTGAATAAATTGGTAGCATTATAATGATTCCTACGGACTTTTCTTCTTTTCCCTGTTGATTGTACTATGTGTTAAATGTTGTATTGTCTGCGTGCCGTAGCACGAAGGTCGGATTCGTCCCAAAAACCCACGCCGGACTGAGCTGGCTGGCAGGTTTGGCACGCGGGACAGACCCGAATTCGACTTTAATTAAAATGTTGCACTGACGGCGGTTCGGCTGCCTTCAGGTTTCGCAACAAAATATGGAAAATATTTAAAAATTTTGCCTATTTAATTGTGAAGCAAAAGGTTCTAATTTTACTTAGAAAATATTTACCGAACTCAACAAGTCAACAATATTTTCCTTTTCCTTGTAATTGTAAATCAAGCAAGCTGTAATGGCTCATAAAATCCGTAAGAAATGTTAATTTCTTTACCCATACTGGATCTTCCAATTCATATTTTTCTCCCAATGTGTCCAAAAATGCAATAATTTCAGGCAAAAGATTTAGAAATCTTTGCAAAAAGCTTCCTCAGCTTAGTACTGTTTTCAATTTCACGTTAAATTTTCATGCAAATTTTCACGTGAAATTTAATTCGGCGAAAATTCAGCTGGAAAATAAACAAGAGTTGTGCTCACTTTTAAGCGTGAAAAATTGTTTGTAAGATGCTTTCGCTTTGAAAATGCAGTTGGCTTTGGCACATGTCTCCAACCATTTCACGCCAATTTAGTATGTGCAGTTCATTCTTTAGGCTAGAACTGAATTAATCGTGAAGCTAAATTTTGACATAGCTCCATTATCTGGTGATTCTTTCTAGCGCAAATTTTGAAAACGGAGAAAAGATGACGGATAAAATGTCAAGAATTTCAATTTTCGATTGATTTTGTTATTGAAAAGATGTTTACACAATTCAATTTTCAAATTCAAAACCGAAATGTCACTTTTTAACTCGAAAGAATGAACTGCACAAACTAAATTGGCGTGAAAAGATTTTAATTTAACATTTTATTTTATCTAAAGTTGAGATTAACCTTGGTTGCGCTGTGTGCGACAATTTACTACCTCGGTAGCAGGGAGACGAATGCAAATGCATCAAGGTGTATAGCGGGAAGCAAAAATATAAAGTGTGTACTTTAGAACAGATAGATTTAAGGAAATAAAACAACCGTGCATGTATATGAGATTTAGTGATGCAGTTTTAATACAATGATATAAATCTATAAATTAAACGAATCGAGAGCATAGCTATCTCGGATTTTCCTTTTGGCTTCTCCGCCACCAAGGCTCTGCGAGCTTTTGTGTGAGCTGAAATTGCGTGAACTGTCCGATTCCAAAACGTACAGAATAAATCGTCTACTAAATGTTTAGTTCACATTTTAAGGGGTTGTAACTTTGAAGTTTTTCGTTATTTTTGTTGTTGCATTTTTTTTAAGTATAACTATCTGAGAATACGTCCTTCAAATTTCAAGTCGATCCAAACATAATTAACCGAGATATGAGCGTTGAAAGAGAAGAAACGGTTGCTTATACAACCGTTACTTATACTTATAAAAGCGTTTTTCTCGAAATGACATCTTTGAAGTCGGTGACCAAAATTACTCGAAAACTACAGAACCGATCTTTTTGAAACTTAGCAGGCTTATTAAATACATAAAAATGTAGTGTTTGATCGTTCGATTTTTTATTTTAATAAAAAATGGCCGTTTTATAGCCAAAAGACGACCTTTTTTTTAAGTGAAAATCGAAATATCAACTTTGACTGTCCGCCATTTTGTGAAAAATGGATATTGTTTTAAATCCTTCGATCAAACACTAGTTTATACTATTATTTAACTAAGTCCATCGCTATTTTTTGTTTCAAATGATCCAGTTCGGCACAATTTTGGTCACCGCAAAAGGTGAAAATTAAAATTCCATTGTTTTGGTGGCCATTTGTAATTAAATCATGTAATATTTTTCAATAAAAAAATTACTGAAAGGTGCTCAAAGTATGAACTTTAAGAAAATATAACAGTCGTTCAAAAACATTTGGTAGTTTTGTCAAAAAAAATTGCATTTTAATCATCCCGCAAAAATGACCTATTTTATTGCGCTACAAGTGGGGGTAACCCCTTAAATTAACCTAGTAAATTATTTAAAATGTCTGTGATCGACTGTCCAACTGTTTGCAATCGACCGTTTGCCCACCCCTGATTTAGAAATTAAAGTATTGTTGATGGGAAAAGAATCCAAGAGCACACAGAAAAATAGATGTTGGGAAATCGACAACTTACTATGATAAAATCAAAGATTTATAATTTTTTGTGGAAGATATTAATTATTTCGTTAAGTCAACAGGCTTTTTATACCATCAAAAACCATTGTTTTGATATTAATGATAAGTCAGTTTTTATAAACAACAATCAAACTACTACCACCGATTTGGGTAACTATATTATTTTTTGTTTGTTTATTTATTTAATAGCCTGTTTTACGGAGGCATGGTCCAATAACAAAATGGAAACTGAAAATAAAAATCATAAGATTATGAAAATTCAGTAATGCAAAACATGAGATGCTAACAATATCATTACACATAATATATTAGGAATAGAATAAAAATAATACCAGTAGAAAACTAGTAATAATGATAAATAATAAATCGTTATAGCAAATTAGGATTATAGCAAAACATACAAACAAAATTAGATTTGTTTAATACTGGAGAAGTAAATTCATTCCACGGAAACCATTGTTGGTTGTTGAAGCTGGTAGAGAGTTTCAATCACAAATTTACAATCAATGCATTCGAGTTCACAGTCGTGTTTAGTTCAAAAACTTAATCACATCACGATGATTACTTTAACTCAGATAACTAAGCAGTGTTGGGCCAGTCATGGACTCGTGTGAATCGGGGAATTGGAATACTGGAGCAAAGTTAGCCCGTATAAAGTTTAGTGGTATTTTCCGAGTTGGAGGATGTGAAATTAAAATGCCTATCGCAAATGTAATGGATAAATACCAACGAGGCAAAATAAAAATTGATTGCCTTTGAAGCAGAGTACCCTAGATAAAGTCGTGAAGGCCGCTCATCCGCAGTAGAAACACAACTTCTAGTCCCCACCCGATGAATGTTACTGGGCCATTGTACTAGCTCTACGCAGTTGTGTGTGATTGACTCTTTTATGCATTAATAAATAAGATTCTTTCACAAATTTTCATTGTAAAAAGTATCTACCACTAGTATTCATAACACAATGCTATCTATCGTAAAGAAATTGAACTTTCATTCTCAGCCAAGTCTAGCTCAGAATATTTCTTGAAAAAGGGTCAGCTGTTACAAGGCTAAACGAAATTATTCAATAAATTAAAGACAAAACTATGGCGGCCACAAAAACCAAATTAATAATATACTACTAGCTGAAAGCAAATACAATCATAACGGTCAAATGTTTTAATCAGTATTACAAGAGAATAAATAGCCTCCTTCAAAGTGTCAACGCCAAGAAGACGTAATTGATGACGCTGTCTTTCGAATTATCTCTCTACCACATATTAAATGACTTATCATTGAATATCGATATCCTTCCGACCATGCATAACGCACGCTTCTCAAGGGTCAAATATTTTGCAAGCTGCCTGTATACTACTCCTTGAGCAAATTTATTGGCTATTAACTTTATTGCTTGTAGCATTTCCACGTAAGCTAACAAAGAATGCATCACATGTCTGTTGCTTAGCAAATGTGAATCGATAAAACAAGAAGCTGTTCGTATCAACTAATTCACTGATTTTATCGAATGTGGTGTGAAAAGAAACTCAATCTTAAACTGATGTATATCGTAAAAATTCACCATTTAACAGAATAAACTGCCTGCAAGTGTGTATCTCTGAACAGCTAACTAAGGTTGGGACGTAAAAATCTTCAATTCATCGAGCATGTAATCGTGTTGAATCCGAAACTAACAAAAATAAATGAAAAAGGATCATGCCTTAGCATTCTGGTTTAAAACTACTGTTTTCATTCTGTACTGAGCTATTTTATAACCAAACGCTGGTATTGGTTTCCAGTTGTATTATCAAACGAGATACTGCCACATCTTTGCGTGCTGCAATCGATTCAGTAAAATTCTTGTTGTACATCACTTATTTTGACGAGCTAATAGCTTTCAGTGATGCCTATTTCTAGCGCAACTTAACTACACAAACATAAAGTTTACAGCAGAAACATCATCAAAACTACGTTATCTGCAGCATTGAGGAAAACATAAAATCTTTATATGTGGAACAGTACGACACTATGCCTTGAAACTTTTTGTACTGAAGTACAATTTCATGCAGATTTCATGGAGTAATTTCACCACATCGATGTTCTAAGCAGCCGCCCCTATACGTTAAGTTGTTGCAGAATACAATTCTGCTATAAATTCGAAATGTTCTACTATTCCCACCAGGGTATTTCAAAAGCATCGGCTTTGAAATTTGTCAGGCTATTTTATTTATCTACTTCTCATTAAGCGCATATCCTTTAAAACCAATAACCAACGTGTCCATTAGAGCTAATGAACTGAACCTTGAACGGTAAAACATAAAGCCTATGCATGTAAGTACATACGCTCGAAGCAACCAGTTGCCGCATTTCCCATTTGCACTTGAAAACAATGACCAGTAGCAGTCTCGCTGGGCCGCGGATATTTCGAAGTGAAAGGTGTGCAAAACGAATGCAAATATCAAGGGTGAAAGGCATTCACCAAAAACCAAGCAAGTCAGACCGCAATGTATCCGATAGATAAATATTACCTATTCGAAGCTTAACACAATCAGATTTGTCTGTTCGTAGGGACTAAAGCACAATTATCCGGTCGCATATCAACTATCCATTTCGGGTGGGTTATGTTCTTTGCAACATCTTCTCCCGACCTTGTCCTCCAGACGACGACGGCGCACGCATATCGATTGCGAAAGCTTTCGGCTGTCGCCATCTACTATCAGCACTTGAACTGGAGGTGCTGCCATCGTATATTTGCTATTCTTCGTTGCTCTAAATCTATGTTGGATGTAAAGATATTTCATCAATACAAGTCTTGAACTTACCATTTTTAGTGTTATAGTTTGATAACAATTTCATTTTTCTTTTTTTTCTTCTTTTTTTTTCATTTTTCAGTTCTCACTCTTTGCGTAGGATGATACATACATACTTCACTGTTCAACTAGCGACAGAAAGGAGGGAAATCTAATTTTTGACCAATTCGGAATGGGTTCAGTACTCTTAAGAACTGCTAAGTAACGAAGAAGTTGTTCTGTAAGAGGTGCCTTACATCGTCAGAAACAAGTGGACGTAGTGTACACAGACTTTTCTAAGGCCTTTGATACTGTCAACCATAGAATATTACTCAGTAAAGTTTCACAGTTTGGTTGTTTCGGGCCAATCCTTTCTTGGTTTTCGTCCTATCCCAGTAACCGTGAGTGCAAAGTTACTATTAACAACCTCTCCTCTTATTCCTTTCATCCCTCTTCTGGTGTTCCACAAGGGTCTATCCTTGGTCCTTTACTTTTCATAATTTTTGTTAATGATCTTCCTTCCATTATTGATTCCCCTTGTCTACTGTATGCTGACGATCTGAAATTGTTCCGAGTCATCAGGTCAGCTGATGAATGTGTTATTCTCCAGAATGATCTGTGTGCTCTTCTTAATTGGTGCAACCGCAATTCCTTGTCCTTAAATGTTAGCAAATGTAAACATATGACCTTTTCCCTCAAATCATCTCCTATTTATTTTTCTTATTCAGTTTCCACTAACTATCTGTCGTCCGTTAATCAATTTAGAGACTTGGGTGTGACTTTTGACCCTAAATTAAAATTTAGGTCTAAAAGTCTTGGGATTGGTGCTTCGCTCTGCCTCTAAAGTCATTGACATACGTACATGTGTTCATCTTTTTTTAATGTTAGTTCGTTGTGCCCTCGAATATGCTTGTCAAGTGTGGTCTCCACGTTTCCTATACTTTTCTGAGGCCATCGAGTGTGTGCAGCGTAGGCTCACACGCTCTTTATTTTTTAAATGTAATATCCCTTACTCCTCATATGTTTCCCGTTTGTCCTTTCTTCAAATTCCTTCCTTGGAGTCAAGCCGGCTGTTGCTTGATGATTGCTGCCTATTCAAATCGCAGCGAGGTATTATATCTGGTTTCACCGATTCATTCCAACCTCGCAGCTCGTTATGGGGCAATAGGTCTCAAGATGTCTTCACTGTTCCGTTCGCGCGTACAAATGTGTGCTTCTCTTCTCCTTTCGTCAGAATCCCTAGACGTCATAATGAATTGGAGCTTGGAACTCTGCCACAATCGTTCTATACCTTTAAAAGATATTTAGAAATATTTGTTCTAGACCTGAGCGTTGGGTCATTAGATTATTGAATTATATTTTTCTTTTTGTAAACATTAATCTTTATTTTTTTATCCTTTCCTTATTTCATTGCCATAATTGGAATTTGTATTTTGTTGTAATGAATATTGAAATAAATAAATAAATAAACTAATAAACGACGATACCTGTCACTACCACCCATTCAAAATACCGTCCGGATAATCCAAAAACCGATGAACTATCCGCGAGATTAATCAAATGTGGAGGCCATTGGGTTGAAGATATCAGTTAAGATTGGAGATACACTCGACGATTGGCATTTTATTACCTTTCTGAGTAGATCTCCGAGAGATCTCCGCTCTTTGCGAACGCGCACAAAAAGGCGCTAACGTATTGACGCTTGCGTGGATTTGACTTAGTTCAGCTAGCATGTACCGTTAGAATAAAGCTTGAAGTTGTTTCAACTTCTTGTTCTTGGGCTTTTTTCAGCTTTCTCCAACATAGCTCGGGAAAAGCTAGATATTTTTACTAATCGATGAATAAGCTAGATATTTCTACTAATCTAATTAGACTGACTGTACTAACCGTGAAAAATTAGTGATGTCAGATTAATCAAGATCCTTTTGCAGATCACATCAACAACGGTCTACGATGAAATATTTTACTTTGATTTTTAATGACTATTGCATCTTTCCCTCTTTTGCCATCACTGTTTACCTGAAGTAGTCAGGTCCATAGCTCAGTGGTGTGCATCGGCTGAGATATCACTCTCTGATCAACGCTACTTGGTGTTCTTCTTAGCTACGGATCACATGCCCGTAGTGGAGACTAGTTGAGACTTTATCTTGAAGATGAGGTAGATCATAGTGGTAGAATATAGTCTTAGAAGTTAAAAACATCACAGTTGAGTACAACGAATATAGTTATATTAGGTAGCTATGAAGCTACGATCTGCGAAACGGTTCTTTGGTGGAACCAGGAACTGCAGAGGGCCAGAAAAAGTACCAAAAAACTCCTCAATTGACTTTGTGAGAGCAAGACAGAGGTTTACCGGATACGCCTTCAGTATCTCATAGAAGATCTAACAAGATCTCGTAGAGAAGCTACCAAAACCTGGTGAGGGTTTCATTCAGATCGTTCTGTGAGGAAGTCTAAATTACCAGAGAGTCTTGAAGGCTCTTAGAAAAGGACAAATGAGCTAGGCTGAACTCTCTGAAACGTCTTGATCGTGTTCTCAAAAAGTTCAGGCTAAAATCCTCACAGACTCTGCTTGAAAAACATTTTCTCGACCTATGACAATTGAAACTCATAGAGCTTCTGTCCCTCTGGACAACTTCCTGATATTCGTGAAAGCTGGTGCTCTGCTATATATGTGATCAGTAGCGAAAAGTTAAGAAAAGCATGTCCTTTCAGTATCTCAAACCACCGGACCTGGATAGCATCTATTTAGCCATGATATGCGAAGAAATTGAAATATGCGAAAGGATTGAACTATAGGAAATTTTATGAGCATGCTTAGCCTTGGGGTATGTTCAATCCGCTTGATGAGAGGTTTTTAGCAATTAGGCAAGGTATCTCAACTGGACCGAAGTTCTTTAGAGCAATGTGTCTTAGCAATGGCCCTAAAGATAGAGCATTCTTCAATCTACATACGACGGGTGTTAATTGGCTACTTGGCTAGCTCTACGCGGCTTTGGTAGGCCATTGAAAAATGGAGTTGATTTGCTTCAAAGAAAGAGGAACCTCCAAGAATCAAACTCTCAGCAGCCACAATATAACAATGAAATACAAAGGAGAGGGCGTTCTGTCCGAGAAAAGCTCTTAGGAATGAACTGCCAAGTCAGATTCAGTCGAGATGTAACAAAATGCTTTTGCTAGATAACAAAGGAGCTTGACCTGGTTAGAGGCAAACAGTCACCGACACCAGATGTTATGGGGGCCTATGCCACCTTTTGGCTCCAGTTAGAAATAACCGGAAGATATGACAAAAAAAGAAAGGAGAAAAAAATTCAAAGTAAGTTGCTCAAAATAAGCATTATTCATATTAAGAGATTTTTATTTCTTAATTGTGAAATCAAGTCAAAGAACAAGCGCGTGAGGGATGCACTTCCCTAGGTTTCTTCTATTTTTTTAAGAAGTACTTGAAGAAATCCGAAATAAAATTACAACCTCTAAGTGACTTAAGTTACATCAGAATCGAAATTCACATGTGTTTTAACGGAATTTTTTCAAGTAAACCTCCATTGTATCATGCAAATTGTATATTACATGCGGAAGCTTCATTAACAGGTTATCTGCGGGAGCTTTACTTTGCTCTGCAGAACTGAGGTATAAAAAGCTAACATTCTCGTCACCAGGCAGGATTATGTCGCAGACAAAATCAAACGTCGATGACTGAACAGTTAAGGCAGGACGAAAAATGAAACAACCGATCAGCCTAAAACAAAACGTAACACAATAATCTGCAGGGCCAAATTTGACCTTCTTGCCGCCACTGGGCAGTTGTGAAATTGGTACCTATCCCCCTTCTCCACCCCACCGTTTGATTCCAGGGCCAGATTTTTAGACTAAAATCCAACAACAACGAATACAAAATTTTTTTCCTAATTGTTTTTATTCTTAAGCGCATAAGTGGGAATAGACACACAACAATATATGTATGTAGCTACCAAGGGTGTCATGCGAAAGTTTAAATTTTTACTGGCAGATGTATATAGTAAGATGTACTGAGTTACTTTAAGGAATTGTTTCAGAAAAAAACACGCTGTTAAATTATACATATTAAGTATAAAGAGTCTATGATTCAAGAAATCTATAATTGATTCGGCTTTTGCTGATTTTCTAAGATTAAAATTATATTTTTGCAAAAAAACCTTGAAAGTCTTAGATAATATGGAACTTTTCGAAAACTTGCCGCCCTCCCACTCCTCCCAAATATCTGCCGCCCTAGGCAGTTGTCCATAAATGCCCATACTTAAATTCGGCCCTGATAATCTGCATTCAATTCTCGCTAAAACTGACAATAGAACTGTAACTCATAGCAAACGACTTGTCGACGCGGCGAATGAATAAACTACTACAGTGAAACCAGAAATTTCGTTTTTTGACTAAATTTGATTTATTCACCCACTAAATGCGCACTATCATTACGATCCGTTCGTTCATTCGTAAAAGCCAAATTTTGATTAACACTTATCCCTCCAGAGGAGCCGTCATTTGCTGTAAACACATAACAGCGGCATTGTCGCACCGGCGCCGCAGGGGGAGGCCTGAATGCCTCAGTTGAATTTGGTGAACTACAATGTAGCAAAAATGTCGCTGTCAATGCAACCAAGACACCAACCAAATTCATTTTTTTTTCTTATGTATTGCTAAATCCTGTTGTACGAGGATTAGGTTGGCTTATCACAGTACATATCAGCCATCGCTTGTCTATTCCACCAGACCATTCATCCTAATTCGAGTAGACTTAATTGAACCTAGTGGTGATGCCAACCTACAGTTGGTGTCACCACTAGCGATGCGGCAAAAATTAGAAATTTGGCAAATTCGGCCGCAGGCCGCAGCCCACTGTGGCAAATTGCTGTATTGTGATTAACCTAATTTCCGGCATTTCAGTTTTCAAGTAGCGGCAAAGCTCGCACATAGTATTGCAATCGTGAGTAAAGTTCTTCCAAACCATTAAGGCAGTATTCTGGTTCCATTCCTCATGGCCCCGACGCAGACCAACCCTTGTAGGTTCCGGAGTCGCCACAACCGAGTTAATTTCAAAAGAAAATCACAAAAGGCAAAGAAATTACCGATGGATGTTTTGGGCCTGTTCTTCTGTGCCGCCTGCCTCATCCGCAAAAAAAAACGTCTTCGTTTTCCTCATTAGAAGCCTTTGCGATTGGATCCAAGTTATCCGATAACTAATGTCGAGAGCTCGTAGGACAAGTTACACTTGTTCCAGTATAGTTTTCTGCCATAAGTGCCGTGCAAAACACAAATCAGCAAATCCACTAAAACGAGGTGTTGACGTTACAATGAGTATGACAGATCGAATTGTCACCGAAGTAGCAGCGGGGCGGTCGGAAAGATTGGAAATGAAACGAGACTCGAGACTACCCGGAGATGGTAAGGCCTCATGTGCAACCTATGAATCAAGGTAAATGCCCGAATGCTAAGTGCATTGACACGGGTATGGGCGATGCAAGAAGTGCATCACATGCCGCTAAACTGGAAAAGTACCGCTGAAGCGGATTCAGAAAAACCTTCGTCGTTGGTGTCGAGGCGATCTAGAGCTCTCTTTTTCCTGAACTGCGGTAAGAGTCGGATGTGGCAAGCGATTGTGGGCACATTGAGATAGAAAATTTTTTGATTCTTTTACATGAACGACTGGGGCGACCGAGAGAATCGAGGCGGCCGATCGAGAAATTAAAGACGCGGCGAAGTGTCTTAGAAAATTATCCACGACACAGCAAAATAATTTGGGCGTGACGTCGATTTTATAGTCTGAACGACTGGGGCGACAGGCGAAGTCGAGGCGGCTGATTAAAGAAGCAAAGCGGAGTATATCGAAGATGCAGCAGGGATTACGTGAATCGCAACGAGAAAGCCACCAGGTAGGAAATTTAAGTAATCTATGCATGTTTAGGAGGTGTTAGGATTAGGAGAACTTGAATTATATCGAGTCGTATATATTAAGTGCAGTGGAGTAACTTAAAATCGCGGCGCCGCAAAGTTTTTTTCTTGCGTTCATTATCACTTTGTCTCACTACACCAAATAAAGCTCATTTGTAATTGCAATTGTAAACGCGGGTGTATCAGTGTATTTAGCAAGGAAAGTAGAGTAGATAGATCGGTGAATTAGTGATTAACGAATTCTCGTTTCGCGGACGCGAGATAAGTCGACAGGATCGGGCATTGAAACGAGTGGCGCCCGGACCCACACTCTCTCCCAGTGAGTTGAGCCACCCGTCCTGTCACCCTTTGGTCCTATTAGGGGGATCTTTGGGCCGTTGGAAGACGATAGCCGCAATTCGAGGCGGTGAACGTAACAACACCTTAAGTACTAATAGAATCTAAGCTTATTTTAATTTCGGTGACTTCATCGAAAGTTACTGCAGTAGAAAGGTGTTTAAGGCTGCCATCCGAAAAATGTTCAGATCTTGGAAAATTTAAACTACGTTTACTTATTTTCATTGCAAATGTTTACGGTGGAAATACTTAATGCAAGCATTTATTGAAAGGGAAATAACAAAAAGGCCTAGTGCTAGCAGCCTTTTGCTAACACCGAAGCCAAAAATATGTCGCATCTACCTTACATTAAAGTCAACGTGCTCCGCGAATATCGAATTGATCCGATGACTGCATTGGATATTATAGGGATGCAAAGAAATTTAGGGTTACCATACGCAAAAGTTCTCAAATTTTCTAGATCTTAATATTTGGTGTTTATTTTCACTATAAGATCACTACGATTTGAAAATTTTATGCTAAAATAGCTTACTAAAGGTATGCCAAAAATACAGAAAAACAACCATAGCTGGCAGCCCTATCATGATTTTGAAATTACATTTCTACTGAATATTGCCTACCATAAGTTTAATTTGCCATTTAAATTTTGTTATGATTCAAAGACTGTACTGGGAGCTATAGGGCAAAGAGCTTTATTTTCATCAGGAATTTTCAAAATGTAAGACACCAAAAATACCATAGCTGGCAGTTCCAACCCAATTTTTCAACCGAATTTCTACCAAACGTGGTTTAAAGTAAGGTTCAACTATTGTGTAAATTTCGTCAAAATCGAATGACTGAATCAGAATTTATAGGGCCAAAAGCAGTTATTTTTTTCAGTGATTTTTTAAGATGGCACCACTGGCACAAAATTGCCCGTATTTCAAAATTGCTTCTGTTAGACCTGGTCCTACTTAAGGCCAATACATTCTGTGAATTTCAACTGTATCTGATTATCCGAACGTGAGTTTCCGTGAACAGAAGTTTTTGATGCTAAAAATATAGGTAAATTGGAAAAGGGTTACCAGGCGTGCCCGCTATAAATAGTCAAATTTTTTACTTTGGCTATAAAGACAAAGCATAAGACTTATTTATGAGTGGCTTTTTCTCCGAAAAGCGATAATTTTTCCGGAGAGTCGATGATTTGAAGGTTTTTACTTTCAGCAACTGCCCTAGCTAAATGGTTGCCAACATGCTCATTAAAAGCTACACAAATTTACAACTAAATAACACCAATATGGTCTGAATGTTTCATAATAATTGAATAGATCTATCAAAAGTTAGCGTAATTTAAAATTTTTCAAATTTTCCCGTTCTCTTTTTAGGCACCTAGCGCACACATGAGGCTAAAAAATTCCAAAACATTTTCCGGTCCACATGTAAAACACGTTCAAAACTTATTTTGGTTAACTTCATTTTTGCAAAAATTATTTGTGGACGGAATAATAGGTATATTAAAAATATCACCGGCGCCAAAGGGTTAAAGATAATTGACATTTAGTGAAAGCTGGACCTATTCTGCATATACACCATCCTGAAAGCTTCAGCTTAATCGGATGGCTGAATTTTTTTGTTGATATTTATATATATATATATATATATATATATATATATATATATATATATATATATATATATATATATATATATATCTATATGGAAATATGAATTTTTGGCCAAATCGATTTGAATACTAATATTCTTCGAACATAAGTAAAAAAACAATAAAAAAAATATAATTTATGCTTCATAATTTATACTTCAATAATTAAAATTTGTCTGGGGCATCTGGGGCATTTTCTCATATGCGCTCTGCATTTTTTCAAAGGTTTTTTTTTTGCAAAATGTATGAGGTTTCAATAAAAAAATTGGAGTCGTGCCTCTCAGTCAGTTTTTTTTTCAAATCAAACACTCAAGATTCGCATTGCAAAAAATAATAAGCAATTTGAACTACACCTTATTTTTCCTCATTCTTTGGGGCATGATCCAAGGACACAAAGAATTAAATGCTCAGATACGCTAAAGTACATTTGCTTTCAGCTATTATGCATAAAGTATTCAAATTCTGAGAATGATTTATTTACTTAAGCTTTATAAATTTTTTTTGTGTAGATTTTTCAATTGAAAATCTTGAAAACTGTTCTTTCTTATTGTAATGTCACATTAACGTACCCATAAAGCCAAGCGCCAATTCATCCTTTCAGGTCAAATCACCGGCAACCCCAATATGGAAAAGCTCCTTCGATTGTGGGTGAGACACAGGAAGGATTTCTCCGCTAGTTTTTCATACGCTTTCACGAAATATATAAAGATACGCAAAGGGATACGTTCTGTCACTTGAACGTGTGTATTCTTCAAGTGTAGCCTGATAAAGTCGGGACGAGGTTTCTATTCGGACAATAAAAGGCAAAATTTAATTAAAATGAATATCCATTTTATTTTGCAATCCATTTAATTGTTGTCGGCGTATATTGCCAAGTTTCATGTGCATTTCTTAGATTGTATCTTAATTTTTCGGAGACTTTCGTTCAAATCTAATCATTCCCATTGTGCTTTTACTGCGTAGCTTTATTCTCAGTTGTGTGCTGTGTGAAAACTTTCCAGGGACTGAACTATAGAAATTCTAATCCTACAAGTGGGTGTTGTACATGCTGCAAATGCAGCTAAATTATTAACAAGTGGAATTCTTTGCAAAGTGTGTGCAATAAAACGTTGTGAAAAGTGAATCAGAAGGAGCCAAAAGTTGTCAGGGTTCTTTTACATAATAGGAAATCTCATACCGGTATGCCATTTGAAATATATTTTTTGTGAGCCGAAATTTATGAAGATCGTAAATAAAAAAGCAGTCAGATTTGTTGGATCGATGCGACGACAACATAGATATTAGTACAAACATAACATAAGATAAAAGAGTTATAACGTTAGAGAAAGACGACAATGAGATTATTTTATCGACCAAGCTTTTTTGGGAATACTATCTATGTAACTCACGTCATTACCAAACTTAAACGAAAGGAGGGACCACAAGCGCATCATTTGTTTGTCTATTCATGCGTATCTACATATACGAATAAGGGAGCTCACGTCTACCGACTAAGCATTGTTCATTTTAAATAGTTTAGGAAAATGTGTAAAATTTAGATTTCAGTTTTGGTGATTGCGAAATTCTAAATATGTTTAGGAATATAAATTGAGTGTATAGAGGTTTTTTTTTATATTGAAAAGTTAAAAAAACTATGTCATTGATTTTGCCATTTGATGACTAAATTCTTGGCTCGATGCCAAAGCAAACAAAGATGATTCACAAACATTTGAATTCAAAGTCATTTCTTCCTTTTCTCATCTGCTCAATAATATTTCTCCATGATATATATAAGAGTTATGTGTAATCGGAGGAACCTTGAAATAATAAGTTCTTTGTTTCTGACGTTTTCTAACCTGATTCTAGCTCCAGTTCGATGGGCTACTGTGCGTATTCTCATTAGAAAACTACTGTAAAAAAAGTATAGGTTGAAAGTGATAAATTATTCTGATTAACATCATTTTTAATAGCTGCTTTAAACTAACAATAAGTTTTTTTTCTGCAAAACGGAAAACAAGCTCTGATAATTCCGTTTCCGTAATCGAACATGGATTACTCCCCCAAAAATTAGCATCCAAAAATTAGCATTGGATTAGGCAAAAAAAAGTTCCATTTCTCAATTGGTTTACATGGCGATTTAACACCTCACTATTAGATTTGAAACATGAAACTTTTGTGGCCTGCCACTTACCCAAACCAAATTATTTTCTTTGTAATCCTTTAAGCAAACCTTTTTCCATTCTTTGAAATCGATTTTCTCATCCTATTACAATTTTCGACTTGCCCTCTGCTTTTCTTGAGCTATTTCTTGAAAGCTGTGCTTGGTTTGAGACCCTGAAAACGAGCTCTTATCTCTCTTTGGAACATCAGTTTACCCAAACTTACGTTTGATAATCGAAGAAAAATCTATTTACCGTTTGATTACCAGTCAAATTGAGATTTTTCTCTTTACTCCTCAACGCACTTTTGAGTGTCACTTTCTTTGTTTTTGATAAAATTTTCTGCGGCATCATTGGTTGCTGGGTAAACTGATGATGTAAGTTTATGTTTAAATCCATTTCATTTCCAAGCTAAAACTGTCAGAAGTAATTTATATACCATTATTATTAGTCCGAATTATTTTAGGTATGTATGTCAAACCTCGAAAAAGATTCTCATAATTTGTTTATGAAAAAACTTGAAGTTACAACTTTTGTTTTGAATACTTCTGGCTATTTTGAGCAGGAGTCTAACATTACCAGAAAATGAAAACCTTCAAAAGGTCCAAAATAGAATACAGGAATCCATTCCAAAACGGTGCTACTTAAATCAAGGATGCAGTTTTACCTTTTTCCAGTAGTTTTTACGGTGAAACATACTGCAATATTTACAGCTCTTGATTAATTATTGAATTTCTCTATTGCAATATATTCAAATTGTACTATTTCCATATGGGTTTCATTAAGCATAATAAGCACTATAGCTCGAAATTTCGTGGGCACTGTTGCATACAAGATCAACTTTATAACACCATTTTCGGTAAAGAGTTCATCTACCTTGCACTTGTAACGAACAAAGTCCGAATCTCTCTTCAAACTGTTTATAATATGTACTTAACGATATACGAGGATTAATCCAATGGCAGTGATAATCCGGTATTTCCAGTCCGCATAAAATTCAAAAAAAGACAAATTTTTACTACCCCATATACCCACAAGTGCTGCCATTTTAGCATTTTGAATGCTAGATCTAGCATTATTTTGTCCAAAACGGCATTCGAAATTCGGAGTTAGCATCTAGCATTATTTTTAGCATATTTTTAGATTTCGGAATAATCTGGCACTCATCTATTTCCAATCTCGCCCATCAAATTTTAATTTCAAAGTCCAAAAGTTAAAGATTATAAAGTCATCTATATTACTTTAAAATGGTAACGTTCAATTTAATCGGGATGATGCTAAAAATCAGTTATGGGGTCCCATCCACTTCAGACTCCCAGGAGCCTCGGGCATCTACAAGTTCAAGTTTACCAAAGTATGTGCATTCTATTTAGATATTTTTTCCTGAATAATGTGAATTATTTGTTTTGTTAGGGCTTCAAATGCAAGCAATCACACGGATCACGCTGGAGAAAAATTTTCGTAATCCGACACTAATACTTTTTCTTCACTTAAAAATAAATAATTGTTGCTGTTTTGCTTGAGAGATTCCAAAAGATGTTTTGAAAAATATTGGTAGAAATGAGCTTTACACAAGAGAAGAAGATTTAGATATAACTGATATGTCTGTAATAGATATATAATCATTTTGAGATGTAAATTTTAAAATTCTAATTTGTTTTTGTTATGCATACGAGGGTTGATCAATAAGTAATGATAATGAATATAAACCAAAGCAATTAAACTTAAAAGGTATATTTATTTTTCAACATAGTCTTCTAATAAGTTAATACATTTAGTCCATCTTTTTTCCAAACTCAGGATACCCTTAGAAAAAAATTCTTTATCTGGACTCTCCCAAAATACCTCAACAGCGGCCATCACTTCCCTATCATTTTCAAAATTCTTACTGCGATTATGTTGTTTGAATTGAGGAAAGAGGTAGAAGCCACTGAGAGCTAGATCTGGCGAATAGGGTGGGTGTTCAAGCAGTTCGAATTCTGTTTCTTTAATTGTATCCATCGCAACTGCAGCCTTGTGAGCCGGTGCATTATTTTGAAGAAACAGAACTCCGGCTCGCAGTTTGCCATGTGTTTTCTCCTTCATTGCCTCTCGCAATCTTCTTATTTGGTCAGCTTAGTAAAAGCCTGATATAGTGGCTCCCGTTTCCAAATATTCCATCACAATAATTTTTTCAGCGTCCCACAGGCTGATGCATAACCTGTCCTGCCGAACTTGACACTTTGAATTTCTTCGGCATTGATGAAGAGGGTCGCTTTCAGGTCATCGATAGCATTTTCGATTCTGGATCAAAATGGTGGATCCAAGTCTCGTCCATGGTCACGAAATAAGACAAAAAATTCTACTGATCTGCCTGGGATTTTTTGAGATTCATCCTTGAATTGTCGACTCGTTTCTTCTTATGCTCGTCCGTTAACATTCTCGGGCAGAGACCTTCTTCATATGTATTTGGTTGGCAAAGATTTTTCAAACACTACCATATGAGATCCATGTGACATTAGCTACATGCCTGAAGATCACTCTTTAATCTGTCAACACGACATCTTCGGCTTTTTTTACGTTGTCTTCAGTGAGGGATGTGGATGGACGTCCTTCGCGGTATTCATCTTCAGTTTATGTTCTTCCCAGCTTAAACTCCTTGGCCTAGCGTGCAACGGTGGAATATGGAGGAGCAGAGTCCCCTTATGTTTCCACCATGTCGCCGTGTATGCCTCTGGTAGACAATTTTATGAAACAGATTTTCAAATAAATTTCGTTTTTCCCCATTTTGATGTTCTCCCTTCGTCTGTTTGTATTCAAATGAATATAGCTCCTCTTAGAACTGTGTTAAACTGGAGCTAGTGCTTTCGGCACTTTGAATCCCTGGAATCGTGGCCTATTTACATATATGTTTTTTTCATGCTGACTTTGTGAGTATATGTAGTAGTAAAAATTTTGTGAGTATATGTAGTAGTAAAAAAAAATATGGTAGTAGTAAAAATTTTTTTCTTAATGCAAGCGGAACAATGAGATTTATGTATGCACGAATTGAAATAGTAATTGGATTTTTGTAAATGACATGTTGTATTAAAAATGTATGAGGGTGATTTAAGTGCATGTTTTTACAGTTAACCTGTTACGCTCGGGTTTTATCGATAATGGTTTAAGTATAATATATAATTAAATACATATTAAATTATTATAAATAATATTAAGAGTAAAGAATCAATATTTGATTGGATATCCTTTTGGCACCTTTTGCACTTTGTAGTCTTGACATACTCTCTATTGAATTGATAGTAACTCCTTCTTTGCAGAAATGACGAAATGAGTTTCTTTCATCCTCATCAAACTTTATTCACTGAAGTCCTCTCAGCTATTTTCTTTTTACTGATTTTTGAAGAAAATTAGTATTAGACTCGTTTCGCCGAAAATTCATACTTCTTCATATACATATATATATATATATATATATATATATATATATATATATATATATATATATATACATATATATATATATATATATATATATATATATATATATATATATAATATATATATATATATATATATATATATATACATATATATTAGTATATATATATATTAGTGATGGGCGATTGCGAGATGTTTTAACAATCGAGAGAATCGCAATCGATGCACCAAAGCAATCGTATCTTCGAAACTAGACCACTTTTTCCCAGATTTGTATGGAAATTTTGTCCGAAACAACTCAAAAAGATCCCCGAATTCATGCTAGACCAAAACGAATTTGGGCAAATTGGACGGTTTTGCCCAATTTCCCCTATAAATATTTTTTCGTACTTAAAATATCACTATTGTACTCCTCGACCACTTTCAATCATCTAAAGCGCTGTAAAGGCAGTTTTTGTCAAACTATGGCCAAAAAACCCCTTACTCCCCTACAAAACCGAAATGTTTGTATCACAGCAATAGGTCTTCGCCCGTTATGTCCCAAACCACTCTAACCCAAAATTGGCCGATTTCAGCTGCTTTTGCCCTAAAAACTTTTTGAATATTAGAATAAAATACTCGCAAGTACGAAAATACTCGATACTTGATATGCTTTCAAACTGCACTATCTAAAAGCAGATTTTATTTCAACATACTTAAAAGCATGACAAAACTCAACTTCATATAATATTTGATCATACGTTTTGATCAGACTTATCTAATGGTTTTTGCAAAACTAACAGCCATTTATACATGATAAATGCTAGCCATACAAATTCCCATGCATACATATCTGATCATTACATTCCATATGTATGCACACGTAAAAAAATCTAATAAATCGTATATCCAATCCATTCGAATCTATTCTTCACAAGCGGTTCTACAAGCGTACTGTGTATACTGGTGTGCTTATTCACTATCATGCCCACCGCCACCAAAGAGTTAAAGATATCTTGATTTTAACTTAAGATAAACATATCCTTTTATACATCAATATTTCCCAAAAAATTTCAGTTTGATCAAATAATAACACTTTATAATTTTGCTGAAATATTTGAACATTTTTTTATTGGTTGCGCCAACGAAACGTGCTTTATGGCTGACTCGATTGCCGTCAACCGATTGTCGATGATTTGACCGACCGAATGATAGATTGCTGCGATGGCGAGATGTTTATTCAATTCTCTCAATTGCTGCGATGGCGAGATGTTTATTCGATTCTTTCGATTGTCTCGATTGTCTCGACTGTCTCGATTGTCTCGATTCTCTCGATTGTCTCGATTGCAACAATCGAGTCCAACTTACAACCATCGAGATGTTTCGAGATATTTGAACAATCGAAACAATCGAGTTTAACATCTCGCAATCGCGCATCACTAATATATATATATATATATATATATATATATATATATATATATATATATATATATATATATATATATATATATATATATATATATATATGTATATATATATATATATATATATATATATATACGTGATAAAAATCCTTCAAATCATCAACCCTCCTTAAAAACTCTTGCTTTTTTGGCATTTTCAAAACTCCATTATGCACAAGAAAGGCAACTCATCACCAAATTGACTTTATTTTTAGCGCTCGAAAATTCTGTTCACAAGAACTGATGACCGTGTAATCCGATCATTATGAAATTTACAGGACATGTTGATATTAACTAGGACCAAGCTTAAAACTAGTGATTTTGAAATTCAGGCAACCGTGTGGCAGTGGTGCCATCTTGCAAATTACCTGTGAAAAAAAACTTGAAAAGTTTTGAAAAAAAGAGAAAAATTTAAAAGTTTTGCGGGTGGTAGCCCTAAAATTCATTTCACAGAACAATCGAAACGAAATTCGCAGGGTGGGTTTAACTTAACGTGAAGCAGATTTTGTACCTTTTTGGTTATGCTGCTAACACAGGGTTAGCAGCAAACATTTTCGTAAGTATTGCACCAACAGATGCTTCCAGTATATCTTCAATCTTTTCTGTATGTAATCGAATTAGCAGCGTCTCTAATGACATCGAACGTGAAGCAGGCAGATAACATTAATGTTCGGAATGCAAGTGGGGACAAGTTTAAAAGTCTAAAGGCTGGTACTGAGCTAATCGTGAAGCTAAATTTTGACATGTCTCCATTATCTGGTCATTCTTTCGAGCGAAAATTTTGGCAATGGAGAAAAGCAGAGACAATGCTCATTTCTGACGGATAAAATGTCAAGAATTTCACTTTTCGATCGATTTTCTTATTGGAAAGACATTTGCACTGCTTTATTTTCAAATTGAAACACCAAATGTCACTTTTTAGCTCGAAAGAATGAACTGCACAAACTAAATTGGCGTGAAATGATTGGAGACATGTGTCAATCCCATCTATATTTTCGAAGCGAAATGCTAAGAACAGTGTACAACTCTTGCTTATTTTCAAGCTAAATTTTCGCCGAAACCAATTTCACGTGAAATTTTGTATGAAAATTTTACGTGAAATCGAACACAGTACTATGCTTAAGGCGGGATTCATATAGCGGTAAATTGCTAAAATCACAAGGATGGTAAAGATCTGTAGCATTTGCCCATTTGAATTTTGTTTCTAAAATTCACGGCAAACGACTTTTGATACGCATTGTATCAAAAGTCCTCTACTTGCCCTCTTACGGCACCTTGTTTTCGACAAATCGAAACACAAGCGATGTCGCTTCGAAAAATTCATTTTTTCAAAACTAATTTACCGTATCAACGGTAAATTGTTTATGGCAAATTGCGATGCTGCGGCTGGGCTGTGAGGATGCAGCGCTTGGCTATAGACAGTCGGGGAATAATCGTGTAGTCGAGCGGACGCTTTGGCGTGGCGGCAGGAACGTGGCCGGTGCCGGAGGATTTTACTTGTAATCCAGACAAGTGAAACTTTAAATAAAGTCAGCTAGTTGAAAAGCTGTTTTGTGTAACCGAAGTGATTATACCCCATAATTTCAATTAAAAAAAAAAAAAAAAAAAAAAAAAAAAACAAGCGGTTTGAAATTTGTAGTGGACATTTAAATTAGAAAATCATGTCGGTGAAACAATAACTAAGCTCAAAAGAATTGTACGGTTGGGGGTTTCTTTCGACACCGGGAGTTTTTTTTTTACGGAAAAACAGTGCGGCCAGAGAAGTGATTGTTTCCTCCTCCCTTCCTGAGTGCATCGTGACGCATGGGTGATTGTAGATTGAATTGCATATTAATCGACAAACAGTGGCCTAGTGTTCGACATTTGTACGGGTATGGATACGAATCTATGATCGTGGCAATTCCGCTTAGTAAGTTAATTTGGCCGTCAGCGCAAATGCAGATGCCTGACAGCGTGTGCTAGATCAAAGTGAAAATAGCCTACGAGATCATGCAAATTATGCTTCATGTTCTTCTTCATGGAGTAGGTAGTGTACGTTGGCTCATTAAAAGTAAAAGAGCAAACTGTGACGAGTTGTCACTGTTATTAACTAGAGTTTCGTTGCACATTTACCTTACCCGCACGGTTTAAAGTCACGGCGTAGAGTTGTGGGTGTTCCGCAGTGACGAGAAGATCCAAAAGCTCGAAATCACGGATGCCGTACATGAAGACTTCGGGTGGGCTGTTTTGCAATGGTGTGGTGAAGGTATAGGCGAGATCGTGTCAAGGGCGGTCTTCCGTTCAACTTGATCTCCAATGGCAATCCCGGTATGTATCGAATCACCAGTTCGGACGCTGGGCGAAGTATTTCTATAACGGAAGGCATCGAAAGAAAACCCGACCAATTTAGGATTGCATGTAAGTGATATTCCAGCATTAGTCACAGAGAATCCATCCTATGCAGGTTAAGGGAATAGGATTTATGATGGCGGGCGTATCGTGTTGAGCGGACCCAGATATTCCAATCGTCATACGGTAGCACGGCTTGCTTGGTAACCAACTATTTCCACTCATCAAAGAAACCGACGACGCCATAGACGGGCGGTAGTTACGATTCGGGTCCACCTGGACAACAATTTCAAGTGAATATCGCTAGAATGAATGCGACGGGCATTCCAATCGATATACATGCTGTGAACTTATAGGGCCCAAAACAAATTCGCATTCAAGTTCGCATGGTTCGAATAATCAGTGGGCAGTCGGGGTGTATTGTTTTTCCGCATCGATTTTGGAGGATCCAGTGGCGTAACATAGCGAAGCTGGCGTCATGGAAATATAATCTTGGTTTTTTTTCTCACGATATTAATTTGACTGCCGGCATTTAATTTTTCATCTCATATATATATATTAATTATTAATATTATAATTGACTTGGTGTTATATACATTTTTTTCTAATGTATAATTAATGACGATCAAAAGCGGCAGTCATCAGGTCAGTAAAGAAAACATGTTTTGACCTGTCGACTATGAACCTGCTGCACCGGAAACTGATGGAGAATGGTAGATTAGATGTACGTGAGACTCAATTAAGTGTTTTGATCCGTGCAATTTAGCACTTTGACCTTGATTACTTGCCTACAAATTCGATATAATTAATTATAATTTGATTAAGTCCAGACTGTTTTCTTACATATTTCACATGTATAGTGACCTATTTGAGTTTGTACCGCATCCGAGAATGAATTAAAATCTAATTATAATGTAAATGCTTACTGACTTCAAGTCAATAATTGTCGTTAATTTTCACGGTTGGTAATGAATGTCACCAATAGGCTTTTGATTGTTAATTGTTTTGCGGCGGATTTGCCTGATTATATTCGTTATTAAGTTAGAAAACAAAACAAACTTTACTATAGTACACTGTATTTACTAATCGTTAAGTTATAATATAATCGATTCATGATGATTTGAATACTGCCCTTAAGTTAAAGATGAGGTTCATATTGGTTTTGCTGCCGGAGGAAATATTGTGTAAAAATATTCTGATGAGAAAACGTTTTCGACATTCAGGAAATTTATATTAACTAACCAAACCAGATTAGCGATTAAGAGTAAAAGATGAATACAACATTCCACAGATAATTTCGTTATTTCCTCCGTCCGACAATCGGCGCTGATAAAATTTTTTGTAGTTTACGGAGATATATTTCTTATTCTTGTTTTCCCAGGTAAACAATTCATAGCTGAGAATTGAAAAAGTAATAGTTTGGTGCTGATTTTTTTTCTTTTCCTTATTATATGGATTATGTTGCCTTATCTAATTGATAATTTGATAGAAGAAAACTTTGGTTTAATCTTACATGTTGCATGTATGATACCTTTATCGTATCATTTTTTTTGGATTTAGTCATTTGCTATATGTATGTAGTTCTTATTCAGGCCTCTATCAAACTAGTAGAAAGCTAAATGAAAAATGAAATCCCAGAAAAGAACAGATGTACATGAAACAATTCGATTAAGTAATATTGAATAATAATGAGTTGTTAAATTTACATTTTTTGGCCTTCTTATTGGGCGAAAGCCCGAGAAGTTCTTCTTCTTTTTCAGGGTCCGCGCCTGGCCTGGCTGGCCTATGATTAAATGATAAAAATAGTTTCGTGATTTTTCGGTGTTTTCAGCATCTTTAAAGGGAGGGATACTGGCCCAACCTTTAGTTTCAGTATTTTTAGTAGATTTTTGAATTTCTTGATATGGGGCCAGTATCAGAGGGTGGAGAACCCCAGACCATCGGGGTCAGGGCTCCACTAACATCGGGGGCCCGGGGCTGTCTGCCTCACCCGGGTTCCTTGTAAAGAGAGGTAGCCTTTTTTCCTATTTTCCCGTTTTAGATTTTCAATGTTCTGGCTCCGTGCGTTGTCACGAGCACTGGGTCTGCTTAGTCAGCCCATGTTGCAGAGCCTGGGTGGTTTCCTTTACGGAGCTATGCCCCCTTTTGGTCCTTGGGTATTTTTATATACCAGTTTGCGGCTACTGTATTATGACGGATGAAATAATACGTAGCATCCCGTTTCTTTGAGAGCAAACCATCCCCATTTGTCAAGAACCCACCCCAGCCGCAGCGAGCTAGCAAAGCGGCACCCCAGCATCCGTCGGGGTTGGTTAAAGGGTGCTCCGCTAATGCGGACGAGGGGCCTTCACGGCCATTTCTAGGGCACCCTGCTCTCGGGGCAATTCTTTTTTTTTGTCTTGCCTCTTGAATGGCATTAGCCATTCCACTTTTTGACCTTAGCACTCTTGGTTCTGGACTTCGGTCTGGTTCTAAGTTGTGCTAAGGCCAACATCCCAATCTTCATATACGCTACAAATGGCGCCCAACGTGGGGCCCGAAACTTGTTTTTGGGCAACCCACACCACAGTGAGAAAATACTTATGAGTTTCGACTCATACTCCCCTCAAGACTTCACGTCTTTAAAACCTTAAAATTCCATTCTCACTAGCAGGTCCTAGAATCGCCTCCTTTGCGATTCCATTCATTTCGTTCGAGAGAACAAAACCCATTTATCAAGACCTGCATTGCTCGCCCTTTCCTTACTAGCCGCAAACATCCTTCCCAATCCTTTCCTTTTAAAATCATTTCCTAGTTAGTTTACCTCTTGGGCAGCTTTTCGTTGTGTTCGTCCTATTGAGTTTTTTGACTCTGGGTGCAACCTGGAGGTTGGCCGCGGATAACAGGTTGTGGTGGTTTACCGCCGCTCCTGTCCCGGTCAACCGAAGGGCCCCTGCCCCACTTTATGTTGGGAAGCTGTCCCAAATTTTTCATATCCTTGCTGTCTTGATCCAGCTTCGGCTTTTGGCTTGAGTTTGGTTCAAGCTGTGGTGGATTACGTGGGGTTGGCGTGGTGCCGCCTACACGTCCCTGCAGCTTGGCCAGACTTGAACCATTTGCTGAGGTTGAGTCAAGCAGCAACATAGTTGTTTTTGGTCCCTTGCTCCTCTCTTTTTGAGGAATTTCGGGTGGGTAAACAGTCCCCCATAATGGGCGGTACCCTTCAGGAGCCGACCCGAGTTAAAGTTTTCACTTACAAATTTCAATCGTAACTATTTTCACAATCACACATTCACTTCACTTTGTCAATTTCCAATTAAAAACATTTCATAATTAGAATTTCTATTTCCTGCGTTTTTTAAAATCAAAAGCCAGCCAGCCAGCGGACCTGAATTGGAGAGGAACGGATCGGGTTCCGTCTAATAGGAGGGCCTTTTCTGTAAATTAAATTTTTGACAAGCATTAAATTTTTATCCTAACTTGGAAAGTTTAAAACTTTTCTTTTGGAATCGATATTTTTTCATTCGAATTTTAGCCACTTGGCTTTAAGAGCTTTGTTATTTCTCTGAAAGAGTTAGTCACACCACTGGTGTGCACCTACTTATATATATCTATATATTTTTTTTATATATTTTTTGAATATTTGGCATATTTTGCCTAGTTATCTGTTAAGGTTCTCTGAAAGAGTTAGTCACACCCTGTTGTGCACTGAGTTGCATTTGAATTTGCAGCAACTCCTTAGTTATAAGCGTAATTATTTCGTTAGTCACGAGTATCGTGCACTTCCTTTGAATTTTCGTATATAATCAAGTATTTTCACAGATTGGACATGCCATTGCATCACAGTAGTGAGGACCTGTCTGGCACCACAGTGGAGGCTCAGTGCTCCATATGCCAGCAGTCATTCGCTGCTGCCCAGGTTACGTACACCACAAAATGTGGTCATACATTTCATGAAACGTGCCTGGAGCAATGGCTTCGGAATCATACAGATTGCCCGCTGTGCCGTGGACCACTGAGTCTCCCCTTAGGAGCCAGACAGGCCCCCACTGCTGCAGCATCTATGCCACGAGGGGCTCGGCCCAAAACCCAGCGGCCGGGAGTAAGAACCCGAGGCATGAGAAGCAATGAAGATGTGGAAATCAGGGACTTTGATTTACAGGCCGAGTCGGGGGCGGAAGGTTTAATTCAGCCACCTGGCCCGTCCTCAAAAGCGTCCCCAATCTCAGATGTGACGTCAGAAGCCGCCGGAGCGCGCTCTATAGTGCCTCAAGATTTAAGCGGACTTCAACAACAGATTAACGAATTGCAGAACGGCATGCGTGTGATGCTGGAGCGCATGGCCCAATTAAATCTTCCGTCCCGGACTCGGAATGTAGAGTCGCCAAGACTGAACCCTCGCGCACAATCATTTGTTCCAGTGCCGCGATCCTACTCACCTCGCACCCCTCGTGGTAATAATGTCCAGTTCCACCACGATAAGGTGGCAAGCATCATTGGTGGGTGGGGACTAAAATTCTCGGGTCGTGAATCCTCCATGCCCGTGGAAGTCTTTATTAACAGGGTAGCGGCTCTCACTAGAAATACCTTGGGAGGAAATTTTAATGTTCTATGCCAGCATATGCACCTACTTTTGATTGGACCTGCCGCTGATTGGTATTGGCGGTTTTACAATTCCAGACGTGACTTCAGTTGGAGGGATTTGGAGTCGGCCCTGAGCGATCATTTCGCTGATCGCTTCACGGATGCCGACCTGATGGAGCAGATTCGAGGAAGGAAACAGCGACCCCATGAAACATTCGACGATTACAGTGCGGACGTCTATAAGATTGTCGACCGGCTACAGCGCCCCATTGCCGACGCAGACTTAGCTGACATTCTTAGACGCAATTTATTGCCAGAAATCCGTCGTGGTCTGCTACAAATACACCTTCCCTCTGTTCGTCTGCTCCGTCAGGCCGTCATCCGTGCGGAGAACTTTGAAATGGAGCTTGGAGGTCGACGCCGATCCTCACACTGGAGGAACGCCACAGAAGAACTTCGTGAAGAATACCCGCTGGACCAATATGAGGATTCCCCTGAAGAACATGGAGTGGAAGCAGTCACGGTCCTGCCTACTTGCTGGAACTGCAAGCAAGTGGGACACCGTTTCGACGATTGTTTGGAGCCCAGAACTGTGTTCTGCTACGGCTGCGGAAGGGCAGATACTTACAAGCCGAATTGTGTAAACTGCCAAACAAAAAACGGACCGCAGGGAGCGCGGAACAAGATCTCACGCCTCCCGCAGGGCAAGCAGGCTCCACCCCGTTCCAGCAGGTAGACAGGACTGATGATCTGTCTCCAAATTCCTTGGGCCCAACCACCAATGATGATAGTTTGCAGCCGAGTGGGGACTCCACTACCTTATCGATCCCACTCTCACAGGCAGAGCCTCCTACACCTTTGGCTTTTCTGCCATATCATTTAAGATGGCGGAAATATACGGCGGTCCGAAACCGAATTTTTAATTCCGAAATTAACACCATTAGACAACCTTCTAGTACACCTAAACGCTCAACGTTGAGAATGAGGCGTTTCTACGCTCAGTTCCGTCGTTGGCGTTATCAATTGGATTGTGCGACTCTGTTGAACGTGCCTCCAGGTGACGTTCGACCGTACGCTCAGGTTCTGTTGTTCGGCCAACTAACATCGGGTTTGATCGACACGGGAGCCAACGTGAGCGTGATGGCGGCTGATCTAGCCCGCTCATTCCTCGAGAGGAACGCTTTTCCCTGGAAAAGAGCTTCTCTCGGGTTGAAAACAGCTGACGGTACACAACATCAAGCCGTAGGCCGAGTATCAGCCGACATCACGTTCCGGGGGCTCACCAAGACGTTGACGCTGTGGATAATACCCACTCTCAGTCAGAATCTCTATCTGGGAGTGGACTTCGTCCGTCTTTTCGCCCTGGCCACAGACCTGTTTGCGCCACCACCACAGGTCGACACCACCAACAGCCTCGACGCACTCGACGATTGCGCCCACCCTCTCACACAGGAGCAGCATCGCAGACTTCGGTCTGCGATTGCTTGCTTTCCTTCGTTTGCTGTGGAGGGCTTGGGAAAGACTACGCTCATCCGTCATGACATCGACACTGGTGACCAGAAACCCATAAAACAGAGACATTTCTCTGTGTCACCAGCTGTCGAAAAGCTCCTATATCAGGAAATTGACCGGATGTTAGCGTTGGGCGTAATCGAAGAGTCGAAGAGTGCATGGTCTTCGCCGGTAACGTTGGTGGTAAAGCCCTCGAGGGTGCGCCTATGCCTGGATGCCCGGAAGGTCAACTCGGTCACAGTGAAGGATGCCTATCCTTTGCCGCTGATTGATGGAATTCTCAGCAGACTCCCTAAGGCAAATTTCATCTCTAGCCTTGACTTAAAGGATGCCTTCTGGCAGATACCTTTAGAGGAAAAGTCGAAAGAGAAGACAGCCTTCACTGTGCCCGGTCGACCCCTTTACCATTTTGTCGTGATGCCGTTTGGGTTGTGTAATGCACCCCAAACGATGTCACGACTGATGGATAAGGTGATTCCGCCCCAACTCAAGCACCAGGTATTCGTGTACCTCGACGACCTGTTGGTGATAACAGACAAGTTCGACGCGCACCTTCAGGTACTTCATCAGGTCGCCTTCCATTTGAGACAAGCTGGCCTCACCATCAATGTGGAAAAGAGTAAGTTCCTCTTGCGAGACGTCAAGTACCTTGGCCACATTGTTGGTGGGGGCACTATCCAGACCGATCCTGACAAGGTGAAATCTATCATGGATTTCCCCCTTCCCTCTACCACGAAGCAACTCCGAAGATTTCTAGGAATCTGCGGTTGGTATCGGCGCTTCGTCAGGGAATATGCGTCATTGTCAACGCCACTGACAGACATGCTTTCTAAGCGGAGTCAGTTTGTGTGGACCGATGAGAGGCTAAATGCTTTCAAGCAATTGAAACACAGCCTTGCTTCAGCCCCAGTGCTGCACAGCCCAGATTTCAACAAGCCCTTCTCCATCCAATGTGACGCAAGTCAACATGGAGTCGGTGCCGTGCTGGTGCAGCGCACAGAAGACGGAGCTGAAGCCCCCATCGCCTATATGTCCCACAAACTGAATCCCGCTCAGCGAAACTACACCGTCACTGAGCAAGAATGTCTGGCAGCGGTGTTGGCAATCAAGAAGTTCCGTGCCTACGTGGAAGGTCACGAATTTGAAATCGTGACCGACCATGCTTCCCTAAAATGGCTAATGAACCAACCAGACCTCAATGGACGATTAGCCCGGTGGGCCTTGAAACTTCAAGGTTTCAACTTCAAGATTGTCCACCGAAAGGGAAGCCAAAACGTAGTGCCGGACTCCTTGTCGCGCATGTTCTCTGCCGAGGCGTTGATGCCGGCAGAAGGCGAGGAGACTCCAATGGAGCTAGACTTAGAGTCGCCCCACTTCAAAAGTGCCTCCTATACGGAGCTGGCGGCTAAAGTCCAGGCAGATCAAGACCAACTGCCGGACCTAAAAGTTGTAGACGGGTTCGTGTACAAGCGGACTGAGTATGCGACCGGAAACGGACTTCAAGACCAGTTGGCCTGGAAGTTGTGGGTGCCGTCAGAAATGACGGCAGAATTAGTGAAGGGAGCTCATGACCCACCCTTGAGTGCGCATGGTGGCGTGGCCAAAACCCTCGGCCGATTACGGCAATGGTTTTTCTGGCCACGAATGGCCGCTCAAGTGCGTGATTATGTGGGATCATGCATAACATGCAAAACCACCAAAGCCCCTTCACACACCCTTCGTCCACCAATGACGCTGCAGTCCGTTCCCGAGCGCATATTCCAGCGCTTGTACATCGACATTATCGGCCCCTACCCTAGGTCCAAGTCTGGCAACATTGGAGCTCTCATCGTCCTCGACCATCTTTCGCGATTCCCCTTCGTTGAGCCGCTTCGGAAGTTCACTGCGAAAGCAGTCATTGACATCCTGAGGAAAAGGGTATTTCACCTTGTTGGAGTCCCGGAGAGTGTTGTAACAGATAATGGTGTACAGTTTCGGTCGTCTAATTTTCAGACCTTCTTACAGGAATTCGGTATCGGACATACCTTCACCGCCGTGTATTCCCCTCAATCTAACGCCTCGGAACGTCTTAACCGCTCCATACTGGCAGCAATACGTTCCTATATTGATCCTGCTCAAAAGGAATGGGACGGTAAACTCTCAGAAATAACCTGCGCGCTACGTTCCGCACCTCACGCAACGATAGGCACTTCGCCCTATCAGGCAGTATTCGGGCAACCCATGATTACCCATGGCCGCACTTACCATCTGCTGCGGCAAATCCACCTTCTCGAGGACCCTGCTACTACGCTGCCACTTCCTGACCACCTGGCTCTTCTACGCCAGACCATCCGCGACCTCACCACCAAAGCCCAGTCTCGCAATGCCAAGGCCTATAACCTTCGTTCCAGGTTGGTTTCATACCAGCCTGGCGAAGTGGTCTACAGGCGCAACTTCCGGCAAAGTGACGCAGCCGCGCACTACAATGCAAAGCTGGACCGGAAGTTTTTACCTAGTAAGGTAATTAAGAAGATCGGCGGTGCTTACTACCAGCTGGCCGATCAAAATGGACGATCAGTGGGCGTCTTTCACGCGAAAGACATCACTAAGTGATATACCCACTAGTTCACCAGTTCACGATCTGTTTCCAAATTTTATTTGGAGATCGTCCATTTGCGCCTATTTCAGGTGTCACTCCTGCCCCAATTAGAAAGTATCTAGAGATGTTCACCTGGTTCACCATTTCCTCTATCAAAGATACTTTCGTCATTAACTTAGCATACGTGTTCACGAAATTTCCTACAATTATATTTACCCCTTTTTATTTGCTCACTCGTTCACGCAATAAATCTAAAAGATTGGATAGTAAAAGACTTGATCACCTGTTCACGTCATTGTCTTTCACACATTACATCCATCCTTCAGCTCTTTCCACGCACTTGCCCTTGTGGAAAGATCTGTGTTGTAGCATTTGCCCATTTGAATTTTGTTTCTAAAATTCACGGCAAACGACTTTTGATACGCATTGTATCAAAAGTCCTCTACTTGCCCTCTTACGGCACCTTGTTTTCGACAAATCGAAACACAAGCGATGTCGCTTCGAAAAATTCATTTTTTCAAAACTAATTTACCGTATCAACGGTAAATTGTTTATGGCAAATTGCGATGCTGCGGCTGGGCTGTGAGGATGCAGCGCTTGGCTATAGACAGTCGGGGAATAATCGTGTAGTCGAGCGGACGCTTTGGCGTGGCGGCAGGAACGTGGCCGGTGCCGGAGGATTTTACTTGTAATCCAGACAAGTGAAACTTTAAATAAAGTCAGCTAGTTGAAAAGCTGTTTTGTGTAACCGAAGTGATTATACCCCATAATTTCAATTAAAAAAAAAAAAAAAAAAAAAAAAAAAACAAGCGGTTTGAAATTTGTAGTGGACATTTAAATTAGAAAATCATGTCGGTGAAACAATAACTAAGCTCAAAAGAATTGTACGGTTGGGGGTTTCTTTCGACACCGGGAGTTTTTTTTTTACGGAAAAACAGTGCGGCCAGAGAAGTGATTGTTTCCTCCTCCCTTCCTGAGTGCATCGTGACGCATGGGTGATTGTAGATTGAATTGCATATTAATCGACAAACAGTGGCCTAGTGTTCGACATTTGTACGGGTATGGATACGAATCTATGATCGTGGCAATTCCGCTTAGTAAGTTAATTTGGCCGTCAGCGCAAATGCAGATGCCTGACAGCGTGTGCTAGATCAAAGTGAAAATAGCCTACGAGATCATGCAAATTATGCTTCATGTTCTTCTTCATGGAGTAGGTAGTGTACGTTGGCTCATTAAAAGTAAAAGAGCAAACTGTGACGAGTTGTCACTGTTATTAACTAGAGTTTCGTTGCACATTTACCTTACCCGCACGGTTTAAAGTCACGGCGTAGAGTTGTGGGTGTTCCGCAGTGACGAGAAGATCCAAAAGCTCGAAATCACGGATGCCGTACATGAAGACTTCGGGTGGGCTGTTTTGCAATGGTGTGGTGAAGGTATAGGCGAGATCGTGTCAAGGGCGGTCTTCCGTTCAACTTGATCTCCAATGGCAATCCCGGTATGTATCGAATCACCAGTTCGGACGCTGGGCGAAGTATTTCTATAACGGAAGGCATCGAAAGAAAACCCGACCAATTTAGGATTGCATGTAAGTGATATTCCAGCATTAGTCACAGAGAATCCATCCTATGCAGGTTAAGGGAATAGGATTTATGATGGCGGGCGTATCGTGTTGAGCGGACCCAGATATTCCAATCGTCATACGGTAGCACGGCTTGCTTGGTAACCAACTATTTCCACTCATCAAAGAAACCGACGACGCCATAGACGGGCGGTAGTTACGATTCGGGTCCACCTGGACAACAATTTCAAGTGAATATCGCTAGAATGAATGCGACGGGCATTCCAATCGATATACATGCTGTGAACTTATAGGGCCCAAAACAAATTCGCATTCAAGTTCGCATGGTTCGAATAATCAGTGGGCAGTCGGGGTGTATTGTTTTTCCGCATCGATTTTGGAGGATCCAGTGGCGTAACATAGCGAAGCTGGCGTCATGGAAATATAATCTTGGTTTTTTTTCTCACGATATTAATTTGACTGCCGGCATTTAATTTTTCATCTCATATATATATATTAATTATTAATATTATAATTGACTTGGTGTTATATACATTTTTTTCTAATGTATAATTAATGACGATCAAAAGCGGCAGTCATCAGGTCAGTAAAGAAAACATGTTTTGACCTGTCGACTATGAACCTGCTGCACCGGAAACTGATGGAGAATGGTAGATTAGATGTACGTGAGACTCAATTAAGTGTTTTGATCCGTGCAATTTAGCACTTTGACCTTGATTACTTGCCTACAAATTCGATATAATTAATTATAATTTGATTAAGTCCAGACTGTTTTCTTACATATTTCACATGTATAGTGACCTATTTGAGTTTGTACCGCATCCGAGAATGAATTAAAATCTAATTATAATGTAAATGCTTACTGACTTCAAGTCAATAATTGTCGTTAATTTTCACGGTTGGTAATGAATGTCACCAATAGGCTTTTGATTGTTAATTGTTTTGCGGCGGATTTGCCTGATTATATTCGTTATTAAGTTAGAAAACAAAACAAACTTTACTATAGTACACTGTATTTACTAATCGTTAAGTTATAATATAATCGATTCATGATGATTTGAATACTGCCCTTAAGTTAAAGATGAGGTTCATATTGGTTTTGCTGCCGGAGGAAATATTGTGTAAAAATATTCTGATGAGAAAACGTTTTCGACATTCAGGAAATTTATATTAACTAACCAAACCAGATTAGCGATTAAGAGTAAAAGATGAATACAACATTCCACAGATAATTTCGTTATTTCCTCCGTCCGACAATCGGCGCTGATAAAATTTTTTGTAGTTTACGGAGATATATTTCTTATTCTTGTTTTCCCAGGTAAACAATTCATAGCTGAGAATTGAAAAAGTAATAGTTTGGTGCTGATTTTTTTTCTTTTCCTTATTATATGGATTATGTTGCCTTATCTAATTGATAATTTGATAGAAGAAAACTTTGGTTTAATCTTACATGTTGCATGTATGATACCTTTATCGTATCATTTTTTTTGGATTTAGTCATTTGCTATATGTATGTAGTTCTTATTCAGGCCTCTATCAAACTAGTAGAAAGCTAAATGAAAAATGAAATCCCAGAAAAGAACAGATGTACATGAAACAATTCGATTAAGTAATATTGAATAATAATGAGTTGTTAAATTTACATTTTTTGGCCTTCTTATTGGGCGAAAGCCCGAGAAGTTCTTCTTCTTTTTCAGGGTCCGCGCCTGGCCTGGCTGGCCTATGATTAAATGATAAAAATAGTTTCGTGATTTTTCGGTGTTTTCAGCATCTTTAAAGGGAGGGATACTGGCCCAACCTTTAGTTTCAGTATTTTTAGTAGATTTTTGAATTTCTTGATATGGGGCCAGTATCAGAGGGTGGAGAACCCCAGACCATCGGGGTCAGGGCTCCACTAACATCGGGGGCCCGGGGCTGTCTGCCTCACCCGGGTTCCTTGTAAAGAGAGGTAGCCTTTTTTCCTATTTTCCCGTTTTAGATTTTCAATGTTCTGGCTCCGTGCGTTGTCACGAGCACTGGGTCTGCTTAGTCAGCCCATGTTGCAGAGCCTGGGTGGTTTCCTTTACGGAGCTATGCCCCCTTTTGGTCCTTGGGTATTTTTATATACCAGTTTGCGGCTACTGTATTATGACGGATGAAATAATACGTAGCATCCCGTTTCTTTGAGAGCAAACCATCCCCATTTGTCAAGAACCCACCCCAGCCGCAGCGAGCTAGCAAAGCGGCACCCCAGCATCCGTCGGGGTTGGTTAAAGGGTGCTCCGCTAATGCGGACGAGGGGCCTTCACGGCCATTTCTAGGGCACCCTGCTCTCGGGGCAATTCTTTTTTTTTGTCTTGCCTCTTGAATGGCATTAGCCATTCCACTTTTTGACCTTAGCACTCTTGGTTCTGGACTTCGGTCTGGTTCTAAGTTGTGCTAAGGCCAACATCCCAATCTTCATATACGCTACAGATCTCTAAGAGCGAACAGCAAGACAGATTCAAATCGCTGGCTGTGAATTTCAAAAACCAAGTGCCAGATAATACAAGCATACTCAAGAAGAAGGCGAACGATTGCGGTGTATAGTGATTTTTTAACCCAAACATTCTAAAACTCCCTGGCTCGTCACTTAATGAAGCCAAGTCGTTGGCATGCTTGTGAAATAATTTTGTCATAATGAAAATTCAAGCAGAGCTTTTCATCTAGCACCACACCAAGATCTAACATATTGTTAACCCTACGAAGTGCAATATTGCTTAAGAGGTACGCATAAAGTACGATTGTGCTTTTTTGAGAAAAGTTAATCCTATGACATTTTGCGATATTGAGAGGTAGGTTGTTCACGCAGCACCACTATTCCAGGGAATTTAGTTTTAATTGAAAAACGAGGCATCTAACGGCATCTTAACCGATAAATACCGATGTCATAGTATGAAAAATTTTCAGGTCGTCTGCATAGAGTAGATGAGGTAAATCAGATAAAACCTTCGACAAATCTGATGTAAAAATGTTAAAAAGCAGTGCACCAAGATGACTACCTTGAGGTACGCCTGAGCTGACATGAATATTTTTAGAGATAAGTCCATTTTGCATAGAATATGGGAGACCAACACCATCAGGCTGGTAGTGGTAGAACAACCTTTCCTAAAACCATCCTGCTGCTCGTTTCCAAACAGTTTAGGAATAGTGGATAAAATGGCAATGCCTCTATAATTTTGAACTCATCTTTTATCGCTATTTTTGAATATTGGTGCAACGTAAGAGGATTTCCAATGCAATGGGAAGTGCCCAGAAGAAAGAGATGCATTTTACATGGTGTGAAAAGAAGAGATTAACTGTGTAACACATTTAATAAGAAAAGCCGGAGGAAGAAGATCAGGTCCAGGCCCTTTGTTACTATCAAGCTCCAAGATAGCTAAAAAAACAATCATCTCTAGAAATATTTGTAGCCTCAGCAAATTTTTTTCTAATTACTTTTGGGCAATGAAAGGATGGTGAAATACTGGGTGGAAGTACTGGAAAAAGTACCTTCAACTCGATCCTCTTCCACACTTTATAGCCACCTTTAAATGTAATATACGTATCAAAATATTTGCCGCCGATTAGTCTATCTATTTTGTCTTTCGTGGCTTTGAATTGCAAATTTGTCATTTTCTCAATTTTTATTATCTGCTTTTATTTTCTTTCTATTATTTTCTGTTTCTTTTTCTAAACTTATCTATTCGTAATTGGACTTCTTGCCTATAATGAATAAATACGGGTGAAAATATTTAAAGCAAAGTACTCACGTCAGAGCTGCCTGCTTCCAGTGAATTTGATAACAGAGCTATAAAGTTTTTTAATTTAGCACCAGTATTGGTAGGTGATGACAGTCTGGTGGTGCAGGATGCCATCGAATATTTTCTGTAAGATTTGTAAAACCAATAGAGTCCAGTATTTTTAGTTGCAACTGGCTCAGCTGTCACTCTTTTTAGACCCGCTTCATTTGGGTTGCCAAAAGAGGCGGATTTAACCATTTCGCCGCCCTAGGCCTCAGAAATATTTGCCGCCTTTTTCATGAATTATATTTTATGTAACAATGCGTAGTTTTTTTTCGATTCCCTAAAATACTTCGTTGTTTTTCGTTGCGCCCGAGCTCAGAAAAAAGGAATATCAAAGCAAAACCGGCACCGGTTCGTTCGTAAAAATTCCCTATTATTGCGCCCTTGCCACACAAATAAAATTAATTTTATTAAAAAATTAATTAATTAATTATTAAATTACACACACGGCTAAGAACCTAAAAGTACCTAAAAAAAGAATCCAAAAATATCGCATATAATTCCAACGTCTTTGCTCATATTTTTATAAGTAAGTTTACTATTCCGTTCAAAGTTTGCTTCCGCACTTGACTAGAGAAGAGATCAACTATGAACTCGACTACTGTAAATTAATGTTCGATATGTTATTAGTTAAGGATGAACCCGAAATATTTTGACCTACGATGCTCTGGATTTCATTTTATAGAAATTTTTTTATAGAAATTAATTTCAGTAATGAAAATAATTAGATTCGTATGTAGTTGATTAACCTTGTACCATAGTAATAAAAAAAATATTCTCTGAAAAATCAATGCACGCAAATATTTTCCGTTTCTATATATATTATTAGCTTTTCCTAAATTGCAGAAGTATTATTTGGGTTCCTTCTAGGATCTTTTTATGTATTTTTTAGGCTCTTTTTATGTATTTTCAGATACTTTCCAGATACTTTTTAGGTATTTTTGAGTTTTTTTGGTCCTTCACCGTGATCGCATTTCGATATTTATTATAAGTCAAACTTTGTAATGTCTTAAAAAAATCATCAGAGGGGAATTTTTGCGTGCATTGATTTTTTTAAAGAATTCGGTTGGCTTGAAGTGTTAGGCTCTTTCAACTCAGATATATGTACATATACGACAGAAAATAAACTGCCGCCCCAAAAAAAAAAAATCGAAAAGTGGCCGCCCCAAAAAAAATTGAAAATTTACCGCCCCCGAAATGTACCGGGCCTAGTGGCAAATCCGCCCCTGGCTGCTAAGCCAGGCCACAGCAATCTGAATAGGTGATCAGTATTGTTAAGTCTTTTTTTAAACATTACTTGAAGATTAGCAGCACTAAAGCAATATTAGATTAATATTAAAATTTTGAATTTTTTTGTCTTTACTTAGTACTACCACGAGTGGAATCAAATTAGTCATAGAAAAAACAATAATCATAAAAGTATTTTTCCAGAAATTAAAACGTGTAGTAAACTGCCTTAATTTTTTCGATACAAAAGAGCTGTTATAAAAATATTAAGAGAGAATTTCACATCCCTGACACAAGGTATAAATTGGGACTTGATGAAATCACATACGTCAACACCCGTGCAAACAACTTCATGTTACATTATGTTAACTAGTGTAATTATAATCAATAATCATTAATTTTCAATGCAGAATGAAATATCATCAAGAAACAATGGTGGCTCGTGGTTTTGAGAGTAAGGGAAGCACAGCAAAATATATAAGCATATAATATAGATAAGCATACTTATGAAGCGCGTAGTAAACTATACATGCAATTTTTTTGAAACATCGTGTAAAAAATCAATTAGGTATTTCAATGCTGATCATATTTGCATAAGAAGAGAATTTACAAATTCTGTAACGCAGATCATGACGGGAAACAGAAACATAATAGAGACGCGGATGACTTTTCAGCGTCAACATAGGCGTCCAAAGCAATCAAGTGGTCATTTCACCAAAGTATCAGAACCCAAAGCAGACACAAAAACCGATCTGGGTAAAATTTCACACGAAAAAATGTAACTCTTACTATTCTATTCCCCACATGAACATCACAATAGCTTGCACCGACAAAGCAGAAAATGCATCAATTCCTAAGGGGAACGGCTCGGAAGATAAGAAGCAGAAGAGAATCTACAGAATCATGAGGGGAAACAGTAACATAACAGGAGACGCGGATAACTTTGCAGCGTATTAAGTTCATTCATTAACAAAGATTTTTGGGTCGTTCAGCGGGTGGATCGGGCAAGGGTTTTTTGAATTGCGCTATCCACCAAGACGCTGTGAACTGAACCAGCGTCCGCGATATTTTTTGAAAATTTTTGTGGGCATCATTTAGGCAAAACGTCTAAGTAGATATATGCGAAAACCACGAGTTTGAGCATTGAAACAAGATCAATTCAGTGTTCTGTGTAGTATATCTCAATGAACTGTATGTTTTGAATTGAATGGTATGCAGTAGAGTTGGGCGTTGTTTAACGTAACACGTTAAATAACATAGTTCCAAATCTGTAACATGTTCCCGATGGAACTGAATACTGAAAACTACATGTTATTTTTGGAACGCTTTACTCATATCAAAAACGAGTAACGCCTAACGAAACGCTTGAAAAATCATAAGCGGCCTTAAGAGCATGCGACAATCGTTTCGGTAATTGGCCTCTTCTTTATTGTACTTGTTCGCCAGCTCACAAAAAATTCATATTTTTAGCTCTATGTGCTTTTTGCTTCACTGGCGATGATTTGCACAGGGACGCACAAATACACGACGTTGAGAAAACTCGATAGAGAGTTTGGAACGTTCGTAACGTATCAGTTACAGTGCGTTATATTGGAACGCGCAACGTGTATGATCATAACACACGTTGTGCGTTCTTATAACTCACGGGAGAACATCGTTCCAAAAATAACATGTTACTGGAATATGTTACTCGTCGGAAAATGTAACGCTGGAACGGGTTACTAATGTTTATAGTTATTTCCCATCTCTAGCATGCAGTACCTGTAGTTTGTAGTAAAACGTTTGAGTTTTCGTTGCGTCGCTGTAAATTTAACGTTGAAGCTCTGCAGTTGGGCTGTTATAAAATAAAACCATTTGATTCATAGGAGCGATGGAGTTTTGACTTTTGTAAGAAAATAAATGTTATTACATTGATTGTTAAATTTTGATTGTAAATTTTTTGATTGTTACATATTGATTATTTAATCAATTTTGTGGTTTAGCAAGGGAAGCACTGCTTTATTTGCGTACATCAACGAGCCGCCCCTGTCAAGAAGATGGATTACATACGGCCTTATAATGTCAATAGCAGTACAGTAATTTTAACATTACGTAAAAATTCTGATAGCGCAATGTTGAATAATATTGAATAATCTTAAAAGTTGTATTATCTTATGAAAATATTCTATCAAATTTCTTTCCATTTGTTCATCAATTCTGCCAGCTAGACAGCCAGTTGTTATACACAGTGATAACTTGAAAAGTAAAGCAAGAATTACCACAAAAATAATGTTATTTTTACAAAATTTTACAAAATTTTGAATAATCCAGATGAAGTGTCAAACATGTTTAATAGTACTTGCTTGGTAAAATTTAGAAAAAAAAAATCTTAGCAGAAAACATCTTTAAAACTCAAGAAAAAATTTCATTAATTCTATTTAGCAATATGTCTTCAATTGGTGTTGCATTTGAAAAAGATGAGAGTAGATGTACTTATAGTGCGTTTGAAAAATAATACAAATCCGACCTTTGATAACATTTTAGTTCAGCGCTTGATATATAGATATCGTCTTTAAGGCCAATGACAAACACGGCGGTTCCAGCGAAGCGTTTCCCGAGAGGAAAACCGAGTCGGTTTAGTTTTGCACTAAAAAACCGAGAGGCGTCCAAACCGCGGTGTGTGTCATCAGAATGCTAAATGAACGCACAACTAAACCGACTCGGTTTTCCTCTCAAGAAACGCTTCGCTGGAACCGCCGTGTTTGTCATTGGCCTAAGCCGTTCAAACATTTAATAAACTTATGTTTTTCCTCTAATATACAAACAGTCCATTTTAACACCTCTTAATAAATCTGAAAGTCCTACAAATGGAAACAAAAACTGGCTAAATTCGGTAGTATTTATCATAGCTGGCATAATATAACGAATAGCGATATAAAAAATAATTGAAGATGTAGATAACGATAAGATAATTTCCGAACACCAATTATGTTTTAGAAGTGTAAATACACATGATGCTATTGAAAAATTAAACAATCAAAATCAAGCAAAAATGACTTTTCTGGTTTAAGATATATGTATCTTAAGTAATGGAAACAGTCTATAAAGTAAAATCGACGAATAGTAAAACAGAAACTTCCTCTTAGACCATAGCGAAGTTTTGGGTCCTTAGTTATTTCTATTATGCGCATACTATACATGCTCACAATCGATTCGAAGTGAAATAATATCGATTGCCGATGATACAGCATTATTCTTTAATATATGAAATGAATTTGTCTCTAATACCGATTTGAGCTTAACTAATATCAAAGAAAGGTTTGATGTAAATTATTTCACATTAAATTTTGAAAATTAAACTATTTCAATTTTAATCTATTTGTGTTGTACTTCTTTCAGTCTGGTAACAAATTCAATTCAATATTGAACCAAACGTGTCATTTAGTCACATTGAAACAAAATTACATTCTATCGTAAATCAACTGGAAGCGTAGCGCTCAATATAAGAACACGTGCAAAGCATCCGGCCAATGAAACATCTCTTAATTAAAACTGACACCAATAAATCTATGCGTTTGGTGAATTCGCTGTCACGTGCCAGACTTTAGGTCATCCAACTCAAGTAAAATTTTGCTACTGAAATTTCATCCGCTTCAAATGCGAAAATCTTACACGGCAAACGTAATTTATTTAAACAGAATTCGACGCAAATATTGAATAGATTATTCTTCTCACAATACTCAATTATCCGGATTAGATACAATTTTACATGCTTGCAGTACAGATATTATAAATTTGTTAATCAAAAGCCATTTCCAATTTCTCATATCGCATTTTGCATGCGAAACGCGTGTATTTGATATTGATAGGTTTTTCCAATATCTCTTAACCCGTCAAAGTTCTAATTTATGAAGCCAATACGTGCCTGCTTCAAATGATACACCAATACACAGTATTCACGTATGCTGTCATAAATGGGTGTGTATATCCTTCCCTGGCAAACTTTGAGTGGGTGCTATTATGTATCATTTTGCCTATAGCCTGACAACCGTGTCGTCTGAGAATCAATGGCAATATCATGAAATCGTTGACTGAAGATATTCAGAAAAGGAGTAAGAGATGTTGCCATCGTCCATATCTGACATTGAATATCAAAAATGTTGATAAAAGAATATTATTGGGTATGCTTGATACCCCAAAAAAATAAAGAGTCTTTGCTACCAAAGCAACAAAATATACTAGTATTCATTTATTAATGATGTGATGAAAGTTGGTTTTTCATCATCTTTAAGACGTCTATGGCGTTATGGTCCATTTAAAAATACTCTTTTCACGAAAAGAAAACTATGAAATCTAAGCAATAGTTCACCATCGAATTAAAACACAATTTTCAAGAGATAAATTATGACTTCCGAACCATTTGCATTGAAATACTATATGACTTTTTGCTCGGGAAATTTGTAAAAACGCTACGATTTAAAAATCTGTATCCTATCGAAATATTTTTATTTAGCTCATAAATAGAAAATAATTTGATTCGATTTATCCCCGTGGTTAAAAACTTCTTCAAATCGAAAATAGTTGAAAACGTTATGCTAAACTTTAACAATTTTTATAATTATCTGTCGAATCTGTTTTCATGATCAATAATGTATGCCTTCGGCGAAATTAAATTTTACAGCGCCCAACGTGGGAAGTGTCATATTCCGCTTGAATGCTTTTCCATAATAATCTAAGTAGATTAAATTCAATTGAAAATAATGATCCAGTTTCAAAGAAATCAACTCACATATCATGTCTTATTCTAAGAATTTTCGAAAAAAAAGCTTACTTGCTGAGATTTATATTGGCCTGATAGAATCACGTGTACGACAGTATATTTGATAATAGGCGTGTTTTTTTTTTTTGGAAACAACAACAACTCCCCCTACGCATAACAGGAGTTGTTGTTCTTTCCAATGCGTCTGCACTGGCTAGCATTGTTCTGTTATGGATGAGGGGAATTAGGGGAATAATTGTGAAAAGTTTTATCAGAATCGATTAAAGAGCAAATGGCTTTAAGAGCGAAAATTTGTGTTACCATGTAAATAGGGCCATGTGAAAAGTATTGTTTCAGTGAATTGTGTGTGAAAATATGACAATCAATATCGGTTTTTGTTTGAACGGGTGTTGAGAAACCTCCAAAACGTTTATTGAATCATACAGGATTATCTGAGGTTTTTACTTACAAAAGAAGACTACCCGCCGACCACAGGAATCCGAGCTGGAACCACTCGTGAATTTCTTTAGCTCGACCGTTCTATTAGTATCTACTAGGCGTTCTACTGGCTAAGTTTTGTTCTGTCAGACTTGTAGGAGTCTATGACGCAATCTTTTTACTAATTTTCGAAGAAAATTAGTATTAAACTCGCTTCGCCGAAAATTCGCCATATATATATATATATATATATATATATATATATATATATATATATATATATATATATATATATATATATATATATATATATATATATATATATATATATATATATATATGTCTATATATATCAGCAAAATGATTAAGGCAGATATCTTAAACCTTTTGGCGGTGGCGGGCATTTCGGTGAGTTTTCAGGTACTCCTATATTTCCAAGCAGTGTAAATTTTTGTTCAATATAAGTACTAGGAATAAAAACTTATTATGTTTTTAGTTTGTTTATGATAAAAAATTGGAAATTTTGAGCCTTGTGTAGGCGCTGAGTGCCTAAAAGTAGACAAGGATTTTTTATCAAATTTCGATTTGTCATAACTTCTAAGAAAAACTATGAATCATCGTGAAATTTTCAGAGCGTATTGATGTAGACTAGAATTTCACACACATGTGGACTGTGCGGGCATGTCTGTAGCTACAGCAGGCTCCCGAAAAAAAATCCTTCAAATCATCGACCTTCCTGAAAAATTTTTGAATTTTTGAAAATACATTCAAATTTTTGTTAAATTTTGACTTTTTTCCACCAAATCAAATATGAATTTTCAAAATCCCACGGTAAACAAGAACGGCAACCCGTGATCAAATTACTTCTATTTTCAGCACTCAAAACTTCTGTTTACGAGAACTGACGATCGGATAATGTGATCAATATGAAATTTGCAGGGCATGTTGGAATTAGCTAAGACCAGGTCTGATAGAAGTGATTTTGAAATATAGGCAACACTGTGGCAGTGGTGCCATTTCGAAAAATTGCTGCGAAAAAAAAACTGGTTTTTGGCCTATAGCTTCCGATTTAGGCACCAGATATTAACAAAATTCACGCAATAGGTGAACCCCGTCCCGAAAGGGACCAACCAACCAATTTGTCTTGAGTTTAGATCAATAGAACGATACCGGCCTCAAATGAAACGAGTTTTGAAAGAAAGCAACGAGAAATTTAAAAATGTATCAGGCTTAAAAAAATTGACAAAAGTTTACAAAATCGCTAATGAAGCCTCTGTAAATAAATTTAATGTCAGCCCTCAGTCGAGAAATTCAAAATTATCACTTTAAGTGACGCTAACGTTTATTATACAAATGTAGTTTTTGTGTACTTTTAGGAGGTAAGCTATAGTAAAAAATGGCTTCATTTTCCTAAACTCAAAAATTTCATTTTATGTGCTTCAGTAAAAGGGTCAAATTTTACTGCGACAGTCCTTATTTGAGAATTCAACCTGGCAGGTGGCGGTGAACGATTGAAAGAATTTATAAGAGTTTTTCAATTAAGATTTAAAATAGATCTTAAAGTTTTATTTAGTGTATCGATAGTGAAATTGAGAAGTGGCTAGAAACTCGGTGCCAACGTAGTTTGAGCAGTTATATACAGTTTTGAAAAATATGTAAGTGGGAATATTGTTTCAAGTCTAAAGCTCGCGTCACTTTTTGTCATCTTTTATAAACAAAAAAAACCGTGTTGGAAGATCGAGTGTACAGCTCCACCGAATTCTCTTTTCACGGTGACGGTATCGGGAAGCAGCGCAGGCTGGCAACAAGTAGCACCTGAACTTATCCCCCTTAACGTGAAGAAGCTACTCGTCGCTGCCACCTTTTAGTCTCAGTTGGCGAAAGAAGGCTGGGAGGGACGCTCCGGTGAGAACAGTAACATCTAATTAAGAATAAAGTTTCGTCGGGTCATTGCGTGGGTTTTGCTAGGTAGAATTATGCTTAGAATTAATATGGGAGCGATGAGTCAGAAGGTTTTGTTTGACCTAATTTGGAGATATTTCGAGTTCTTTAAGGTAGCTACTTTTCATTCAAAAAACTGAAGCACCCATGAGGAAAAGATTTGAGGACCCTAATAATGAACTCAATTGTTCTGATCACCCCTACCGTTGGATACATTTAACAATTGAGCATCACGCTAATTAGCAAACATTTTTCCAAACCGTAACATTTTACAACCAAATTCTTAGATGCGTTTCTAAAATAGAAATGAACATTTTTCATTCAACTGACGAGAAACGAGTAAAACTAACGAACGTTTCTTTTAATCAAACAAAGAACATCAGGATAATATTCCAACATGAATATTTTCATAGCGATCTAGTTCCTCCTTAGAGACAACGCTTTGTAACGATCTAAATACATAATATTCCTTTTCAGCGTATTCATCATTTTTTCGCATACATATTTAAAATATCGAATTCCATGTTTTCTATCATGCGTCGCGTTCTAAAATATATTCTTTCTATAACATACCCTGGAGAATAACATAGCCATATCCCCTTTTGCTCCATTGTTTTTACTAATGTTCGAAGAAGAACATTAGTATTAAAATCACTTTGGCCAAAAATTCATATTTCTATATATATATATATATATATATATATACATATATATATATATATATATATATATATATATATATATATATATATATATATATATATATATATATATATCATCAAAAAATTTCAGTGAAAAAATCTCAGGAACGCGCCATCCGATTGACCTGAAATTTTCAGGACACATTGATGTATATGCAGAATAGTGCCAAGTCTCACAAAAAGTTAATAATCTTTAACCCTTTGGCGCCGGCGGCCATTTTAGTGATTTTTTTAATATACCTATTATTCCGTACACAAATAATATTTGCAAAAATAAAGTTGACGACATAAATTTCGAACAAGTTTTGCATGTGAATCGGATAATGTTTTGGAATTTTTTAACCCCATGTGTGCGCTGGGTGCCTAAAAAGAGAACGGGAAAATTTTTAAATTTTTAAATTGCGATAACTTTTGACAGATCTATTCCATGATTACGAAATTTTCAGGACATGTTTGTTTTATTTAGTTGTAGATTAATGAACGTTTTAATGAGCGTGCTGGCAACCCTGTAGCTAGGGCAGGCACTGAAAGTGAAAACCTCCAAATCATCGTCTCTCTTGAAAAAATGTCGTTTCTTAAAAAAAAAGCCACTCATATGTAAATTTTGTGCTTTGTTTACATAAACAAAAAAAAAATTTGATATGGTATAACGGGCACGCCTGGTAACCCTTGTCCAAGTTACCTATATTTTTAGCATCAAAAACTTCTGTTCACGGAAACTCACGATCCGATGAACAGAATTTATTGAAATTTGCAGAATGTATTGGTCTTATATAGGACCAGGTTTGATAGAAGTGATTTTGAAATGCGGGTGATTCTGTGCCAGTGGTGCCATCTTAAAAAATCACTAAAAAAGATAACTGCTTTTAGCCCTATAAATTCTGATTGAATCGTTCGATTTTAACGAAATTCACACAGTAGCTGGGCCTTACTCTAAACCACGTCTGGTTGAAAAATTCGGTTGGAGCTGCCAGCTATAATAATTTTGGTGTCTTAAATTTGAAAAAATAAAAATTTGGAAGTGAAAACATTCAAACCATCGAATATCCTAAAAAATGTCCGTTTCTACAATAAAACCAATCTATATACAAATCTTATGCTTTATCTACACAGTCAAAGTAAAACTTTGGAAATTTCATGTTGGACAAGAACGGTAACCCTTTCCCAGTTAACTTATATTTTTAGCTTCTAAAATTTCTGTTCACGAGAACTCACGAATCAATAATCAGATAGAATTGAAATTTACAGAATGCATTGGACTTAAATAGGACCAGGTCTGATAGAAGCGATTTTGAATTGTAGGCAACTCTGTTCCAGTGGTGCCATCTTGAAAAATTACAAAGAAAAAAAATGCTTTTTGCCCTATGAAATGTGAATTAGTTACCAGATTTTCATGAAATTGACACAGTAGCTGAACCTTACTCTAAACTCTGTTTGATAGAAATTCGGTTGAAAAATCCGATTGGTGCTGCCAGCTATGGTAATTTTTGTGTCTTTTGTTTTGAAAATTCACTCAGGAAAATAAAACTTTTTGCACTATAACTTCCAGTGCAGTCATGAAATCAATACGAATTTCATACAATTAATGGAACTTATTATAAACATTATTCAAGCCAAATTTGGTTGAAAAGCCATGATAGGGTTGCCAGCTATTGTTGGTTTTGTGTTTGTTTGCAATATCTTTATTAAGCGGTTTTATCGTAGAATTTTCAATTGGTAATGATATTGTAGTGACAATAAACAGCAAATATTAAGCTTTCGATTATTTGAAAAAACTAGCTGCAGGTAACCCTAAATTTCTTATACTCCTATAACTTCAAATGTAATATAACAACGTAAAGCAGATGTGATATATTCTTGGCTTTGATACTGGCGAAAGGTTGCCAGCACGAGTCGGTTGTGCTACTTTTGTATCAATAAATGCTTACAGTTAGCATTCATACCGGAAACATTTACAATGAAAATAAATAACCGATGTTTCGATTACCAAAGTTCTGCAAATTTTTCGGATCGCAGCCCCAAACACTAATTTCAGTTACAGTGCTGCAGGCACTGAGCATTTTCTTCATTGGTATTATATGAGATGCTGCTTTCAAAATTTTGTGAAATAAGCAACTGATAACGAATATAATTAACCCGTGTTTTGCTCTCATAAACGTTTAAATTCATGCCAGTGGTAATATCTGAAACCTTCTACCATATGAGTTATAATGCATTCTTGAAACCAAAGTAAAACGTGGCATTTGAAACAATTTGGCCGTAATAAGCAGCTCATGTGGTGGAATATGCACTCAAAACCTGCAAGATTCTTCTACTGTTCTTCGAACATTAGTGTTTCTAGCGGTTCAGGTGCGCTAGAGTTTTTTTTTATTTTCTTTTTTTTTGTTAGTCTTTACTCTATCCGTATTTGCTATATTTATTTTCGTGTGATAATACGGGTTAGCTGTATTTGCGACATTTATTTCCGTGACAATGCTAACACAGCTGCCTAGTCAACATGTGACCGTAACTCCATATCCATGATTATCTTTGTCGTGTCGTGGCAGAGCCAATTACAGACAAAAGCGTGTGTCGCTCCCTTCTAAAATGGGTACAGTGCTAAAAAAAAGCTTTGCAAAACGTTATCACTTTTTCCACAACGTTCAGAGAACATCGTTGGTACTTCCCCCATTCTGCAAAGGTATGTCTTGTAGTAACCGCCCAACGTGAAAAGTAATGCGTCGGCATATATTCGGTAAGTTTTTCGTGTAATGCATGGAACCATTACCGATCCATAGTCTGTTAATTTATTTTTAGCATTGCATGTTATATGCTGGTAAGGCATAAAGCTATAAAGCTTTTAGCTCAGGGAAAACCCCTTGCAAGCAGATTACATTTGCATTGCTAAGAATGTTTGCTTCATGAATTCTGTCAGAATGCATTACAGTGATTCCCCTTGGGCATTATGCGATAGGAACTGGCACAGACAGAAATTTATTTCACCGTGGTCACGATTATGCCAAAGCATTATGGTGGCCATGCTTCTGTATAGCTGGAAACACAGCGTTTTTCCCAAAGTTATAGCCTTCACAATCATGCTCTAGTAGCTGCTACTGCTGCTGGCACTTCTAACTTGTTGAAGAACACCTTCCTGCGTTCGTTAGCAAGCAAGTCAATTAGACACTCTGACACTGTTTACGTTTCGCATTTTGCAACGCTTCCCTGTGATCAACGTTCATCACCTTATTTCGATACTTTTCAAACAATCAATTACGAAATTCGTTATAGCTGGCAACCCTTTCATGATTTTTCAACGAAATTTTTACAGAATTATAAATGCACCAAAATCAACTTCTCATATGAATTTCGTTTTGATTTCGTTACTGCCTCGGAAGTTTAGGGGAAAAAACCTTTGTTTTCCTGTGCAAATTTACAATATTTAGGAGACCAAAATTGCCATAGCTGGCAACCCTATATTAATTTTTCGACCAAATTTCAATTAAATCTATCTTTGAATAAGGTTCATCTACTGTGTAAATTTTGTTAAAAGCTGGTGGCTAAATCGGAAGCTAGAGGCCAAAAACAATTTTTTTTTCTCGGTGATTTTTCAAAATGGCACCTTTGCCCAAGTATTGCTCGTTTTTCAAAATCGCCTCTATCAGACCTGGTAATAGCTAATTTCAACATGTCCTTTAAATTTCGTATTGATCGCATAATCAGATCGTCAGTTCTCGTGAACAGAAATTTTGAGTGCTGAAAATAGAGGTAATTTGATCATGGGCTGCAGTTCTTGTTTATTGCGGAATTTTGAAAATTTTTATTTGAATTGGTGGAATAAATTATGAATAATTAGAATTCATTTTCAAAAATCAAAAAATTTTCAGGAGGGTCGATGATTTGAAGGATTTTTTTTCAGGAGCCTGCTGTAGCTACAACACAGTCTTTTTGTTAAATTTTAGTCTACATCAATACGCTCTGCTAATTTCACGATGACCTACTGTTTTTTTCTAGAAGTTATGACAAATCGAAATTTAAAAAAAAATACTTGCCTACTTTTAGGCACTCAGTGCCTATACAAAGCACAAAATTTCCAATTCTTTATCATAAACAAACTTGAAACACAATAAGTTTTCATTCCCAATACTTTTTTTAACAGCTATTTACACTGCTTGGAAATATAGGAGTACCCGAAAATTCACCAAAACGCCCGCCACCGCCAAAAGGTTAAAGATATCTGAATTCTAGCAATTCACTGACCTACCCATTATATACATCTATGTCCTCCGAAAATGTCAGCCCAATCGGATCAGCCACTCTTGAGATTATCTCCCTTCATCATTTTGCTGATATATATATATATATATATATATATATATATATATATATATATATATATATATATATATATATATATATATACATATATATATATATATATATATATATATATATATATATATATATATATATATATATATATATAAATATGTATATATATATAAACATATATATATATATATATATATATATATATATATATATATATATATATATATATATATATATATATATATATATATATGTGTATATATATATATATATATATATATATATATATATATATATATATATATATATATATATATATATATATATGACGAATTTTCGGCGAAGTGAGTTTAATACTAATTTTCGAAAGCTTTCCAGGATGAATCCAGTTCAGACACGTTTATTTCTTGATTATCATGAAATTTTCAGATAGACATTCCAAACAGCACACTTTCATGTCAAACGATTTAATTTCATCTAGCAATCAACCTTACTTCAATCCATTCCAACATCAACGATTTTATAAACTTGATCACACACATTCCTACAGGAACAAATAGTTCCCACTCTGAAGATAAATGTTTCTTAATTAAAATGTATTTACGTGGCTTCATACGACGAGAAATGTTCAAAGCTTCGTATCTAGTCGCTGGCTTTTATCATTGTTGTTCATTCAACACATGCTATAGGGAATCAAAAGTATTCATTGTAGTTGCTCATTCAGGATTCAACTTGGTACGCTCGATTACTTCGAGTGCAAAGACACTTTCGCAGACTTGCTGATATTATTGGCATGCTCCTTTCCTCTTGTCCTTTAATGGATTGTGGCAAAATCGATTATGTTGTGCTTGAGCGAATCATGCGACGTAAATTTGTCGATGTCGATTACTTGTAGCTTCTGTTTTGATTCGAGAGTGCAAATAAAGTTGACTGCTATCAATAGCACGTACACAAGATATACTTGACAACAATGTACATATATATCAATTTCATTTCCATGGAGGTAGATTATTTATGTAAATGTGGGCTGATGTGATCAATAAAGTATACTAGCATGTGTTACTTTTTGGAAGTGTATAGGCGTATATAAAACGTGTCAGAGATTATGTTTGCTTTTCTAACACATTAAGTGTAGGGCTTTAAGGGGGGGGTATGGTCAGAGCAGCACATTTTATACCCATTTTCAAGATTTTTTTTTAGAAAACTGTTAATAGTTACTTGATTGAGATAGTACCTACAGTAAAGAACAACCTTTGAAGAGTATACAAAAAAAATTTTATTGAAAAATATCGAAAATTAAGCTCGTGATATGAATTTGACATTTTCGTTCAGGACAAAGAGTTGATTTGCGGTAAGACACATAACTAATGACTGGATCATCGTAAACAAAAAAACCAAAAATAATTCGTTAGTTTATGAGTTTCTTGAGGTAACGCTGTCGAGTTTTTCCAAATATCTAGATTATTTATTTTTTGGTATAAGTTTGAAGTCAAAAAAACGAAAAAAACCGAAATTTTTTTTCCGAAATTACTGTTTTTAGTTGTAAAAAATTCCATAAATAAAAAAAAAAGCAAGAAATAAAAAATATCTCGACAGCGTTACCTAGTAAATTGCCTACAGAAATAGTGTGCCAAATTTCAGAAAGATCGGTCGAGTAGTTTTCGAGTTACATGTCTCACCGACTTGAAATATAAAATTCCTCAAAAAACGCGTTTTAAAATTTTAACTGTGCAACAAAAGTGCGCGAAAAATTACGAAACACGTGTACCATAACTGCTCGATGAAATGAATGTATACTACTACAAGTCACATATATAAGTGTTTTTACACAAATATAGCACATACAGGTGTGGATAGAGTGGGAAGACTCTACTATTACGCATTTGAGAGCTGCGCGCGGCTAATAAAGCAGGAAAGGAACGCGATTTGTGCGAAAATATGAATTTGAGTTATTTGTATTGTTAAGCCGATAACTTCGTTAATTTTGCTCGGATCGACCTGAAATTTTGTATGGACACTCCTGAGTCACTATACACTAGTCACTAAACAAAAAAAAAATATCGATTTTTTGACCATACCCCCCCCTTAAATGGTTTGAATATTTGTTTCGCGAGAAATACTTACGAGGTCATAAATTAAATTGTTGAAAAACCATTTGAATGTAATCATTTACTTCCTTTTTTCATGAAACTTCCCGTAGCAGTGTTTAAATAAATTAAATTGGAAGAATCATTCAAAGAAGACAGTTATTTCCGAGATTAAAAATATCATCTTTTTCGCGCCCAGTGTGGGTTTCATAATGTAACTACATACAAATTCTGAATTCAAAATGAATGAGTACTTTCCACGTCAAACAATATCACAGCACACACTCCACAGACGAAAACTATACATAGCTTATTCACTTTCAACTGATAATTTTCCTGTAATATAATGCTTCCTTCTAACAGATAATGACAAGGCATCGCTTTTCAAATACAGACAGTTTTTTCACAACGAGTACCTTTGACATTATTACAAAGCCACCATCATATTTCTACGCTGTCATTTTCAGCACTGGCCTGTAAGAGTCCTTTAAATCGTTTCAACTTCACTTCCTTCAAGGTCTGGCTACTTTACTCATTCACTGCCTGAATTCGTATAAAATTTTGTAGGCTGTTGTATCTGAAAAGAGTCATGTTCGTTCAATACATTTTGTGGCACTTTGAAAGTAGAAAGTGATGAAATTGATGGATAAAATCATTAGAACTCAGATTGGGTATCTAGAAATGATTTCTCTTGGAACATCCCAAGACCTTTGTGTAACTGAAGTTATAGATAAATGAAAAGCATAAATAGTTAAACAATATCGATGTAGAGGATGACTATTCAATTCCTTCTTTTCAAAAAGGCAATTGAATAAATTTGATGACATAGACTGGCATGGATGGCATTGTATAAATAAATTATCGAACGGAAAATCAAAAGTGATGGAATTTCAACATTTCGCGTGACAATATTATCCTTTTGTTTCAAATTTTCCATTATTGTATTTTTCTTTGATATTTTGCTAGATTTATTGTAAAGTGCTGTAAAAGCAAAGTAAAGCAATCCCACGGCAACCCTCGTACGGGTCTAGGGGTTGAAGCTGGTAGAGAGATTCATTACAATTTTTTTTTTAATCATTGTGGATACGAGTGTGGAGTGATTAATTCCACGACTCACTTTACCCCTGATTTAATTCAGGTACCTAATCAGAGCTAGGTGAACTCAAAGCTTGGTGCGCGGACCCTCATCCGAACCTGGATTCGAACCAGGGACCCCACACGCAAGAAGCCAGTGCTCTACCCACTAGGCTACTCAAGCAAGTGCTGTAGCGATTGTCAATAGATAGCCGATAGGATGCTTGGCATAGCACCACAACTGAGCCAAAGTCCAGTTACGTGCCTGACAAGAGGTGGTGATAGCAAATCATCTATGGAGCAAATCAAAAAAAAAGAAGTGCCTCGGGAGCAGGGTACCCTAGAAATGGTCGTGAAGGCTCGCCGCCCGCATTGGCGCTGACTGATGCTTTTGGGCCGCTTTGTTAGCTCCATGCGGATGGGGTTGATCATTAGAAAATGAGGTGGAATTGCTCCCAGAAAAAGAGGACACTGCGTATATTTCATCCGCCATGAAAATATACTAGCCGCAATTTAACAGGAGGGGAGGAATGGGGTTTTTGTCCCCAACCGACCAGAAGGAGCTCTCAGGCATGGGCTGGCAGTAGTGTTGCCAGATCCAGTGTGTTATATTTCGGGACGGAAGGTAAAAATAATCAGGACTTTTGATTTCGAATCGAGACAGCTACAATAACGAAATAGAAACAAAAGATTTTTGTGAATCATCATTCATTTTACCATTGCTTAGTACAAGAAACGAAACAAATGAGCCTTAAGCTAGGATAAACTTCTTTGGGATATAACAAAACTCAAACAGACTCGTAATTGTTTTGACAAATTAAATCAAACCGTAACCATCTTACCTAATATATAATTTTTGGAAACATTTGCAAGTATTTCTTTACGTTATTTTTTATTCATATTGTACTTAACGTTAGATTCCACTGATTTCAATAAGTCTTTGTTTTTTTTATCACATAATCATAAAATTCACTACACGAAAACTTAAAGTTGGTCTTTATTTGTATCCTTGTTTTGACACGCTCGAGAGATAATCTGTTTCTTCTCTCGGACCAAATTACAATAGTTTGGGAAAATATTCTCTATGTCGCGGCAATTGCGACTGGTATCGATGTCCAGAATGCAAATATTTTTTGCAGATTCGGAACATTTTGCGTTTCAAATAATTTGTGCCATTTCTGTAATTTCGTTAAGTCTTTGTTTTGTACTGCAGCTCTTACTACATGTTTGACGTCAGAAATTTCTTTATAAAGACCGCCCATTTCAAAAAATGGGGTAATATTAAGTTTTTAAATTATATTAATAATTGATGTATAAATTAGAGAGTCATCTCGTAGAGAAAGTGGCTTCAATAAATTCAGTTTGTTTTCATTGTTAAAATCATATCTTATTCCAAGTACAATATGCTATTTTCATTGTTGAGGCTGTTTTATTATGCAGTTTTTTAATTCACCATCAATTCATTGCTTCAATTTGTTAGTGAGTCTGATCATTGTATCGTAACCTTTGAAACACAATATTGCTTCTTCTTCGCGAAGGACTTTTAAAGACTCACAAAAGCGTCGTGAAGGATTTTTAATGCGTTTTGCCGGGTAAGGTTCTGTTTCGTCTCTATTAAAAAGCTCCAGAGCGAAGAGGAACACTCGTGTTTGCTCATTGTTATGAAGTAGCTCATTAATATTTTCAATAATTTCATGACACCGTTTGCAGCGGATAGGAGAGATAACCATCACGTTACTACATGTCGCAGGACTGGAGCAAATTAAGACTCGTGCATTTTATAAAATTCTTTTGAGGCTTGTTTTCTTTAAGCGTAGCATGAGAAATGGTTATGTATTTTCAAAGCGAAACTCTCCAAATCAAATTTGGTCAAACCTTAAGCAATAGAAGAATAACGAAAAGCAATAAGTTGACTGAAATTTAACAAAGCCCCTGGAGTCGCCGGCTTACCAGCTGAGCTGATTAAATATGGAGGGCCTACATTACACCAAGCAATTCATGAAATTATATTGCACATATGGGAGCAGGAAGAGATTCCCGAAGCCTGGCGCAAAGGTATGTATAATATGACCCATACATAAGAAAGGAGATGTAAGAATGTGCAGCAACTATAAATATATAACATTGTTGACTACCTCCTATAAGATAATCTTCTCTACCCTGCGAGAACCATACGCTAAAGCCATCATCGGACAATATCAATATGGCTTCATCTCAGGCAAATCAACAATTGATCAGGCGATGGAAAAATCTCTGGAATTCAACATTCCACTGTACCATCTATTTATAGACTTTAAGGCCGCCTATGATAGCATAGCCAGGGTAAAACCGTATAAATCCACACGAGAATTCGGCATCGCAAACAAACTGACACGATTGTGTAGGTTGACCATGACCCATTTAGCAAGTCAAGTTAAAATAGCTGCATTGCTATCCAGACCGTTCAACATCTTTGATGGGCTCTGACATGGGGATGGTCTGGCTTGCTTCCTCTTCAAACTGGCGTTGGAGAAAGCAATCCGAGACTCTGGCACGTCAACGAGAGGTACTACGTCACCAAGTCCTGGCAGATACTGGTTTATACAGATGATATAGACATAATTGGAAGATCAGAACTAGTTGTACGATCGGGCGAGCGTGACAAAAACTGGGGTTGCACATAAATTAAGGAAAGACTAAGTACGTGGCGGCAGCATTTGCAGAAAGAAAACCTAGAGTTGGTCAAACTTTCAGGGTAGTTGAGCATGAATTTGAAGTAGTGTCATCTTTCAACTACCTTCGGTCAATCGTAGCAGCTGATAACAACATGTAGGAAGAAATACGCGTGCGGCTACTCAAATTCAACAAACCCTACTACAGTCTGTGAAGGTTCTTCAAATCCCGAAGTCCTACCCGATCATCAAGCTCTTACTGTACAACACCATGATCCTGCCAGTACTCACGTTTGGGTCCAAGACTTGGATGCTCAGCAAAAGGCGCTCTGACCTCTTAACCGCATTCGAAAGAAAAGTCTTGTGGAGAATAGTTGGCCCAAGAAGTATGATTCCGGAGACACTACAACCATGAGTTGTACACTATCTGCCTAGAATCAGATATAATTACGAAGATAAAGCTCGGTAGACTCCGGTGGGCAGGACACGTAGCTCGAATGAGCGTAGAAGATCCTGCTCGGATCCTGCCTGCGTTGGAGGGATGGCGTTGAACAGGACGCTCGGAGTTTAGGGGTGTCCAAATGGATGACATCGACTCGCGATCGGGACCGATGGAAAAATTATTTGACGGAGGCTAGGGCCAGATCTCGGTTGTAGCGCCGATGGTGATGATAAAAGCATGTTTCACACTGTTGTGCAAAATATGAGTAAGATATCCCTCTGGAACAATATTGTAATTATCGTTGTATTGTAATTGGAACACTGAATTATAGTGTCGAAAATTTACATTTGCATTTTCTGCACAATTTGACCCTTTATAAAATCAAATACACATGTCTTAAGGTTAGTAGTAGGCTGTGAAATCTTATCAACAGTGAAAACATTTTTATTGCACCGTGATCAGAACCATCTGCAGTAACACTATAAAACGTACCATTTTGAAGGACACCAATCGTATCTTGAGTAGACGCCGGACCTAAAATATTATGTGGAATTGCACTGGCCTTAGTTCTTTCATGTGTTAGATGTTGCGTAATTTTTGAATCGCAAAACAAAACACTATCAGGTTTAACTTCACAATCCTGAGAATTAAATAACAAACTGTGCTTGATGGAATGGTGTCGGCAAGTGTCAAGAAAAGAACAAGACAGCATGAATTAATGATATCTGTATCTCGACAATATGATACGCGCGAAATTTAAAACTTTTATGCTGCCAATTTAGTCAGAGTTTGATGAGAAAATATGAAAATAACAAATCAAAAATATTTTAATGTAGTAATAGCTTACAGATGAATTCGTTTCTCCTGTAAAAATTATTGGTCAAGGAGGCTAATAAAAAATCGGGACATTTCGCGTCCCGATCAAGGGTAAATCGGTACGTGTCACCAAACCCCTGAAAATCGGGACGTCCCGCTCAAATCGGGACACCTGGCAAGTCACACTCTGCCGAGTCATGACAAAGTACGTTTGCTAGCATCTAAAAAGGGGCTGAAAAATAACGAAGAAAAAATACCCAGACAGGCGAAAACATGCCTCCATTTAGCAGGCCTGAGAAGAGACAGACCGCTTTAGGCCCCTGTTCTTGTTAGAACCGTACCGGGGTCACAGCAGGGTCCTTCTGTCCACTGACTTTGGCCTAAAAAAAAGAAGGGTTGGCTCAAGTCGCTCCTTATTATAAAAAAGAATAAGATATAATCAATTAGAAGCCAGCCATGCCATCGCGAACCCTGAAAATGAGAAGATCTTTACGGGGTTTCGCCTAATAAGATAATCAAAAGGTTAACTTTTCAGTAATTCCTTATTATTATAGAGAATGATTTAGATATATAAAGAAAAGAATGAATTCGAATTTTTTCAAGGAAAATTTAAACACTAAAACTCTGCAAATTATTTCAAGGGTAAATTAAAGGATTTTAATAGCAATATTTGTTACTAAGATTTAATTATTCAGATATTTTTTATCTCTTAGCAGATTGATAAAAGAGAACCGCCGCGATCTGGTGATGCAAATAGATATGCACACTTGCAGCAGCGCTGTCTTCTTGGTCGTCGACTAACCTCTTTCATGACTACGTCTTACATAAAGATGCAGCTTGAATAGAGACACAGACACCTCGCGTCTGTCGCGTTTCAATATTTGGAAAATTTAATGAACAACAACGAGAAGAGAACGTGGAACTGCGGTACGACCTTCAGTAGCAATGGACAACTATCGTCGAGAATACTTCATTTTACAATCTTAGTTTAATTACTTACTAATCAGTTCCAGTCATACTCGTGAAGTCTCAAATTTTTCTTGAGCACGCACCTGGTTTATCTTAATAACAAAACTATTACCTTTTAGCGTTCACTTCTAACTGTTCTCTTCTATACAGCTATGTTTTTATGCTGAGTATTCACAAACCGCTATTTATGCTATTTTCACTATAACCAACTCGGAATAACATGAGACTATAAAACTGTCAGTTTTTTTAGCCGGCCTGGATCGCAGTCACCATCACTTTTGTTGACCAACCTCGGCCACGACTTCCAACAGACTGCGCATGAGGCAAGCTTGCAAATCGTTCACAAAAACAAGTCTTTACGATACTTTGTTTTGATGACTAAGCTTCATAAACTAAAAACAATTTTCAGGCATAAGTTAATTGTTTTCCTGATAGAAGTGCATTTTACTTTTTCTTTGGCAAAATTATAAAAGAATCTATGTATCTTCTCATATTTGAATCTTCAAAGGTCTCATTAAATCGTTACTGCTTTAAGAGTTATTGAAGAGGGGGGGGGGGGGGGGGGGGGGCAGTCTCCTCATCATTTCAATTAATAATAAATAACGAAACATTATTTCTGGAAAAATATTAAATTCTGGACTAGTTGATACTACAGAACACGGCAGATTATTCTTGAATTAGTGACACTTGTTGAGAAATTGAAATATATCTAACTTTCAAAGAAATAACAAGTCGTTCTCAGTTAGTTTATTAAGAATAGAAATAAAATAAAAGGCGATATTAAGAATAGAAATAAAATAAAATAAGAAAATTTGGAAAACTAGACGAAGTGACGCAGCATCAGCCAATTCCGTTCAATACTTGTTTTTGCTAACTCCTAAACAAAGGTCGAAAACAAATCAGTCTTCTGGATCAATTTCAATTTAGTAAGACAGGAATCTAAGCTTGATTTTAAAGTAAATAGCATCCGATTTTGTCTCTAAGTCATGAAAATATTATTTACATGGCGATTTGAAAAATGTTAGTTTTGCTAAATATTTTAAAGTTTAAATAATTAGTTAGTTTTGCTAAATATTTTAAAACAAAAAAATTATTAAGTATCCGTTTTTCTACCACATATTTATTAATCCTTTAATATTATGCAAAAAAATTTGAAATATCCACAATTCTACGAGCTACAAAGTGGCATAGTGGAGTTGGAAAAAATATGGCCTCTCCTGGTTGACACAATTGTGACTATCCTCGTCATGTGAAAAAAGGAAAACAGATTCTTCATTAGTAAGAATGTCATTATAGCCCCTACCTCAGGCAAAGAAAAAAAAATCGCAAAATAGCGGCTGCTTAAAAAAAGTCATATATTGCGGTTTTTTCTCACGATTTTAAATTTTTTAATAATAGTTATACACAAAATTTCGCTATAAATCTAATAGGAGCTAAAGAGAAGGCTCACAAAAAATTTCAAGTAAATCGGTTCATTACAACTTGAGATATCATGTCAACCGTATCGAAAAAAGTGGTTTCGACAAAAACGCCTTTAAAGATTCGAGTGAAGTTTCAGGCAGTCTAAGTCATATGATGGTACATATACTTACACTTTATTAATCGGCGACACCTCTTCCATTCAATTCGCCTTCGGTTACTTCAAAATCAAAATTTGTTGCTGTTCTTTCTGCTAGACGCGCAGTTCGAGCTTCCTTGGAAGCATTAGAAGTTGAAGTTCAGAGCGGTGTATCCGCTGTTTTTTACACATATTTTCGCATCATTTCTACGCTAGTCCTTTGAATTTCCATTGGAATTTTGAAAAAAAATGCCTCAAGAAGATTAAAAAAAACACTAGCGCAACAGAATTGCAAGACACACTAATACGCTAGACGCTAGACTTCGATGAACAGTAGAGGAATTATGCGAATTTCGAATGCATATTGTATTACACATATTCCGCTTTGATTTCAAAAATGAATTTAAGCTCATAAGGTGGGAAGGTTTTTTGGGCTACCATTTGCATAAATTTCAAAATTTATGAAAGTCAAACACTTGTTACTTATATTCATTATCGGTTGATTATCTTACAAAACATTGAAAGCAACATTTCTCGTAACAGAAATTAGAGAAATACTCAGTGCTTGCAATACTTTAACAGCACTGCAACTGCCTCACGTCAAAATCAAGCTACCCTATAAATCTTGTTTTCATGCGATGATTTAATCAAAAGTAACAGATAGAAAAATATTTGGAATTGCCATCGAAAAATTTCCAAAACTTAGAAAATTTAAACATTGGTAACTTGTTTTCATTGTCAATGTTCACCATATGAATACTTAATGTAAGCATTTATAGATAGAAAAATATCGAAAACGCTTCAAGCTGGCAACCCTTTGCTAGCAATAAAAAAACCATAGCTGGCAACCCTATCATCGTTTTTCAACTAGATTTCTGGTGAATATTGCCTACAATAAGTTCGATTTGCTATATGAATTTCGTTATGATTCCGTGGTTGTACCGACAGCTATAGAGCAAAATGCTTTATTTTCCTGTGTGAATTTTCAGAACTCAAGACACAATAATTACCATACCTAGCAGCTGCAACTTAATTTTTCAAATAAATTTCTATCAAACGTGGGTTTGCTTGTCGCACACTATTCCGTCACGACACGACACGACATAGAAAAATGTCGTACGACAGTCGGTAGACCAACGCACACTATACCGAACCGACCGACACATCAGTTTGTGAAAAGTATTCAGAAAATGCATTACGTTTCATGCAATGGAAAATGTGTATTGTTAAAAATTAAAAAAATTATAAAACTGAAATTAATTGTAATATCTTCCCATCTATTTGTTTTCTTTTGTGTGTTGAAGTAACTTTTTGAGCTTATTTCATACAATTCTTTCCACAGGATGGCGTAAAAGTTTCTGCTCTTTGATATGAAACATCAACCTGAATAAATTAGTGGGGAAAAGCTATCTTTCCAAATTTTGAAACCTTATGTTGCTTCAAGTGTGTTAAATGTTGTACAAGAAATACTATGGACAGAAAATTTTGCGCCACCCAGTAGTTTTTGGCCAAAATTTTACATCCATTACCAATTCGATATTTTTATTAATATCAAACTGCCGAACGACAACTGATGCTTATCATAAAATCTATGAAGCTATATGAAAGCCCGCACACTTAACCGACACGACACGATACAACGACGTACATCATTTGTCGGATTGGATTGAATTCGAACATCCCAAGCGACAAAAATTTTTTGCTGTCCTGTCGTGTCGTGACGTGTTGGTCATACAATTACATACAATTTATTCTCACAGATTTTCGTCGTGTCGTGTTGTGACGTGTCGTGTCGGAATAGTGTGCGATATGCTTAAGATTCATCTATTGTGTGAATTTCGATAAAATTTGGTGACTGAATCAGAATTTATAGGGCAAAAAGCAATTATTTTTCTTAGTGACTTCTCAAGATGGCACCACTGGCACAGAATTGTCCACATTTCAAAATCTACCAGATCTGGTCCTACGTAAGATCAGTACATTCTGTAAGTTTCAACTGTATCTGACTATCGGGCCGTGAGTTCCCGTGAATAGAAGTTTTTGATGCCAAAAATATTGGTAAATTTGGGAAGGGTTATCGTTCTTGTCCAATATGGATGTTCAAACGTTTTACTTTGACTGTGTAGATAAAGCATAAGATTTGTACATGAATCGCTTTTTTTTCTTACAAGCGAAAATTTTTCAGGAGACTCGACGGGCTGAAGGTTTTCACTTTTACTGCCTACAGGGTTGCCAACAAGTTGATACAAAAATGTATAAGTATACAACTTAGTAACATCAATACATTTTGTAAGTTTTATAATGATTCAATGGCTCTATCAACAGCTATCGCAATTCAAAAAATTTCAAATTTCCCCGACCTGAATTAATTTTATTGTCAGAGATTTTTACTTGAAAGAATGAAAGAATGAAGTATTGTCTCTTTCTAAATTATAAAAAATAATTTTGCCCATTTTAATTTAGTAATACACTAACTCTTGAGGATTTTCTGTTCAAAGTTGGGCAAAAGTTTGTTTAAAATATTTCAGAAAGTATATTATATTTATATATTAAGATGTATCCATTCCCACGCTGGGCGCTTTTTTCATTTTATGCAAATCATATTTTCTGTGACTTAAATCTATTATCTTAAATCTATTAATCTATTTTAAAGCTATTTCGAGTGTCTTCTTTTTTTCTGTGACTTCTTGACTTAAAATAAACACCTGCTGCTTTGTAAAGATTTTATTGCAGCTTTAAATTAGGCACGAGATGAGCAATCACCAGAAACAATTCTTAAATCGTTGAATCTCTATGGAACATACTCATATCGTAACATAAGTAAGATTGATGTATATATATAATGGATATATTTTACAAAGTACATCCAATTATTTATCCTAAACAAAAAACAATGCTTCCAAGAAAGCGTAACTGGAAAAATGTTTCGAAATGTGTCATGAAAATACTAAACAAACTCTTCACCAATTTGCTTCTTATTTACGGTCCCCAGGAGTCAAGCTTATGTAACTTACCATAGCGGCCAACAAAATATGTACACTAATACCGATAAACAAGTCTTTTCGATTCACCTCTCTACTCTAATTCACTCCCGCAGGTTCTACTATGGCCACGAGCATTTTGCTTGTTTTGCTAATTTATATTGGAAGTGGAGTACTTGCACAACATTCGCCATATTCGCTTCAGGATGCTGTCGAGGCTTTGCGACGACGGGAAGCCCAATTAGCCCTAAGAAACAGTTTTAACGAACCCTCGCCGTCGTCGTCACATTTGATGCCACCAACATCCGAGGAAGAGGATTACTGGAGTCAAGGTATGTTGATTTGTCAGTTATAATTTTTTTTGGCTTGCAGCACGTGATACATTTTCCATAAAGACAGCTGGGATCTTTTATAAACTCAAAGTGAACTGAAAGTTGTGGGTAGAAGTTTCTCGGAGATTCATGCTTAAAATATTGCGGCAATGTGACTTCACACAATCTTGTGTACTAACATTCAGATTCATAATCTATAAAAAAAATTACATTTAAATGTTTTCAATTATAACTTTCAACTTGCTGATATGACATCACTTAGTTTTCTCCATTAAATCCTTTTTAATATCCGTTTCAAATATGTTTTCAGCAGGCACGTGTACTTGTTACTTACAGGCCGATGTTAATTTCCTTGGGTAAATTGTATTTTCCACATCTTTCAGAGCCTGTAGCAACACCATCAATCCACATGAACCGTCATCAGCTAAACAAACTTTTGGCCAGATACTTGGCACGGGATGAAGATGACGAACGTGAAGGTGAACCATACGAATCAGATTTTGACGATGACAATTTCATTACGGATGAACGGAAGCGATCATTTTTCCGTGAACGCAGCGGAAAAAATGGTGAGTATTGATTGACTTTTGAATTTTCTATTTGCAAAAAGATATCACTAATGGCATGTTTGCACAAGAGACATATTTATTCATTCCTTTTCAAATGCATGTCTGAAAAGTTAATATTTTTTTTCTTTGGGGTAATATTTCTGTTTAGATTTTCAGTTTAAGTTCATCTGATCAAATAAGAGGTATTTGTTTCAATTTTCTGGCAGAATTCCAGTAGACAAAATTATCTACAAAACCAGTATAAGCGACAAATGTACATATTGTTGTGATGCTGAAAGTTTTTTGAAATTATTTAAACAAATTAGTTCGCATAAAATGTATTACAGAAAATACTCACAGAAATTTTTCCTTTTGACTTATATAAACTTATGCATCCAGCAGCTGTCAAATGCAATAGCAGAGGGATGAAATCTCACAATCTCCACTCGTCTTTGCTTATATGAAAAAGTGCGTTCGTATGAACATGTAATAGTGGCATTGTTTTGCTTTTTCTACTCCAATCGTCGATAGGCAAAACCACAAGACTCGAGCCGGTATGTTCCAAATTGAAAGGCACAGATGCAGCGGAGGATGCAATATTGTTTCCATACGTCTGATATGATCCGACACATGAGTATGTCACGAATACAAGCCTCCGGTTTTGGTAAGATTGGTGCCGCATTTTTACTAATGTTCGAAGAACATTAGTATTAAAATCGATTCGGCCAAAAATTCATATTTCCATATATATATATATATATATATATATATATATATATATATATATATATATATATATATATATATATATATATATATATATATATATATATATATATATATATATATATATATATATATATATATATATATATATATACATATATATCATCAAAAAATTTCAGTGAGATAATCTCGGGAACGCGCCATCCGATTGAGCTGAAACTTTCAGGATACATTGGTGTATATGCAGAATAGGTCCAGGTCTCTTTAAATGTCAGTTATTGTTAACCTTTTGGCGCCGGCGGCCATTTAAGTGATATTTTTAATATACCTATTATTTCGTGCACAAATAATTTTCGCAAAAATAAAGTTAACGAAATAAATTTCGAACGTGTTTTACATATGAATCGGATAATGTTTTGGAATTTTTTAACCCTATGTGTGCGCTGGCTGCCTAAAAAGAGAACGGGAAAATTTGAAAATTTTAAAATTTCGAAAACTTTTGACAGAGCTATTCAATCATTACGAAATTTTCAGGACATATTGATATTATTTAGTTGTAGATATGTGTAACTTTTAATGAGCGTGCTGGCAACCCTGTAGCTAGGGCAGGCACTGAAAGTGAAAACCTCCAAATCATCGTCTCTCTTGAAAAAATGCCGTTTCTTCAAAAAAAATCCACTCATATGTAAATCTTGTGCTTTGTTTACATAACCAACAAAAAAAAAAGATATGGTATAACGGGCACGCCTGGTAACCCTTGCCCAATTTACCTATATTTTTAGCATCAAAAATTTCTGTTCACGGAAACTCACGATTCGATGAGCAGAATTAATTGAAATTTGCAGAATGTATTGGTCTTAAACCGGACCAGGTCTGATAGAAGTGATTTTGAAATGCGGGCGATTCTGTGCTAGTGGTGCCATCTTGAAAAACCACTAAAAAAGATAACTGTTTTTAGCCCTATAAATTCTGATTGAATCGTTCGATTTTGACGAAACTCACACAATTGCTGGACCTTACTTTAAGCCACGTTTGGTAGAAATTTGGTCGAAAAACTCGGTTGGAGCTGCCAGCTATGATAATTTTGGTGTCTTCATTATGAAAAAAAAAAAATGGAAGTGAAAACATTCAAACCATCGAATATTCAAAATAATGTCCGTTTCTTACAATAAACCCAATCTATATATAAATCTTATGTTTTATCTACACGTTCAAAATAAAACTTTGGAAATTTCATGTCGGACAAGAACGGTAACCCTCTCCCAGTTAACCTATATTTTTAGCATCAAAAACTTCTGTTCACGGAAACTCACGAACCAATAATCAAATACAGCTAAAATTTACAGAATGCATTGGACTTAAGTAAGACCAGATTTGATAGAAGCGATTTTGAATTGTGGGCAAGTCTGTGCCAGTGGTGCCATCTTGAAAAATTACAAAGAAAAAAAACTGCTTTTTGCCCTATGAAATGTGAATAAGTTACCAGATTTTCATGAAATTGATACAGTAGCTAAACCTAACTCTAATCTCTGTTTGGTGGAAATTTGGTTGAAAAATTTGATTGGTGCTGCCAGCTATGGTAATTTTTGTGTCTTTGGTTTTGAAAATTTGCTCAGGAAAATAAAACTTTTTGCACTATAACTTCCAGTGCAGTCATGAAATCAATACGAATTTCATACAATTAATGAAACCTGTCATAAACATTATTCAGGTCAAATTTGGTTGAAAAGCCACGATAGAGTTGCCAGCTATTGTTGGTTTTGTGTTTAATTGCAATATCTTTATTAAGCGGTTTTATCCTAGAATTTTCAAATGGTAATGATATTGTAGTGACAATAAACTGCAAATATTAAGCTTTCGATTATTTGAAAAAACTCGCTGCAGGTAACTCTAAATTTCTTTATACTCCTTTAACTTCGAATGTAATATAACAACGTGAAGCCGATGTGATATATTCTTGGCTTTGATACTGGCAGAAGGTTGCCAGCACGAGTCGGTTGTGCTACTTTTGTATCAATAAACGCTTACAGTTAGTACTCATACCGGAAACATTTACAATTAAAATAAATAATCAATGTTGCAATTCGCAAAGTTCTGCAAATTTTTCGGATCGCAGCCCCAAACACCAACTTCAGTTACAGTGCTGCAGGCACTGAGCATTTTCTTCATTGATGTTATATGAGATGCTGCTTTCAAAATTAAGCGAAATAAGCAACTGATAACGAATATAATTAACCCGCGTTTTGCTCTCATAAACGTTGAAATTCATGCCAGTGTTAATATCTGAAACCTTCCACCATATGAGTTATAATGCATTCTTGAGACCAAAGTAAAACGTGGCATTTGAAACAGTTTGGTCGTAATAAGCAGCACATGTGGTGGAATATGCACTCAAAACCTGCACGATTCTTCTACTGTTCTTCGAACATTAGTGTTTCTAGCGGTTCAGGTGCGCTAGAGTTTTTTTCTAGTTCGATGCTTTGAATCGCCACACCCAACTTTATTCTGGAAGAAAAGAAAAGAAAATTAATGTTACGAATATTGCTTGAAATTTTTTTTAATCACTTACTTTAATGAACCGGGGGTTAGCCTTTTGTCCTATCGGCACATAGCCATCGGGCTCGACTTGTTATGTATTTATATACTTTATTGACAATTACAATTACGGGGCATTGGCGGGATTCAAACCCGCAGGCCATAGCACGCGCTTTACGGCCTGACGCCTTAGCGATTTAAACGAAACATATGTAGAGGAATGAACAGAAAGATTGTGCGGTTTGAGTTGTCAAAGTGATGGAGTACTGGATCGGTAATTCTGATTTCGTCAACTAATAAAATCCGGAGTAGCTAGTCTGCAAGGGCTCGAAAAGAAGAATTGTGCGGCTTGGGTTAAAGGGAGGAAGTGATCTGCTGGGGCTTAATTGATGGTGGCTCAAGCAAAAATTTTTCTGGGCATTTAAGAGCATCAATTTTCACTAATGTAACGGCATCAGATAAGTACCGTAAAATTCAATAACACAATATTTAAACCCTAGTGGGAAATAGGAAAGAATCTATTCAGTTAATGTTGATATCTGTTTTTCTCTGGCTCATTTGAATTAAATTGTTAATCTGTCGTTTCATTAAATTCAGTAATTTAAGCAATAGAATTGACATTTAAATAGTTTTAGTTTCCTCATTTTGAATGCTTTGAACATATACTTATTTCTTGTGTTTCGTTGAAAATTTTCTTCTTTAACATTTCGTTTTCCTTGTTGGTGATGGCATTGTGAACTAACTTTAAATTTGTTTTTTCTTCTTTGTTCATATACAATTAATAATCTTCTCATTCTTGACAAAACTGTATGATTAGTGTTAGCCAATTCCGTCCAGGGCTCAGTCTGAATTCAACCCACACAAATTATGAAATAATTATTACTATTTTTGCAATGTGAATTTATTTTCTAATGTGAGTATATAAATTAATTCTGCATTTTTATACTTTGATTGTATTATAATTTTGCTATTCTTAATTTTTTTTTCATTTCTTCTGTTGATTTTGGTAATTTAAATAAACACAATGAACTTTGAATAATGTGTTAATGCTATAATGATTCTTACGGAACTTTTTTTTCCTTTCTTTTTATTTTTGTTTTCAGTAGGATGTATAATGTTCTAAGTGTTGTGTTGTCTGCGTGCCATAACACGAAAGAGATTTTGGCATCCTCTAGCCCACGCCGGGCTGAGTGGGTCGGCTGGGAAAAGCTATGCAGGATAAGACAAAGCAAAATCTCTTAACAAATTTTCATGCTGGACTGATGACAGCTTGACAGAGTGAAGTCAGATGCAACAATATGTTTCTGATTCTTTTGAGAAGGAAAAGCTCACGCGTATTATTATACTACATAGGTTAGGTTAGGTATTACTGGCTGACACAAAATCACACATAGACCTCTTGTTCCGTAATGGAATTGGATAAGAGGACCTGGAGGCAAAAATACTCAGTCCAAGTGGCCATCGAAGGCCTGCGACCTTTTCGAGAACTGAAGGATGTTCTTCAGCCTCTGCTTCGCCATGTGCGAGACATCCACCAACCAGGACTCGCTGAAGAAGCGTTGTCTGATTTTCCACATTGCCGGACAGTAACACAGGAGATGCTGTATTGTTTGTGACACTCCCAGCTCTTGACACTTCCTACAGGTGTCGCTGAATTGTCTAGAGAAATATGTTGCTGTCGAGCCTGTTTTCAAAATGTTAACGTTCAAAAAGAAACAAAAGCACCAAACATATACAAAACACCTGAAGCATTCAATCTTACTTCTTCATATCTAATTAAATCTCGTACAAATCTTTGGCTTGTCAGAATGATTTTAGATTCATTTTTGTTCAGTGAATTTCTAAACGGTCAGCTCAACAAAGAATTTGAGTAAGATCTTTAGGCACAAATAGCCATAAATCAGATAAAATTTCACAAAACTCCTGGAGCCAAAGTCATAATAGCTGCACTATTTAGATAGTGATTCTTGAAAATATTTTCCATGTATGAAAGCATGAAAATATGCCAAAAGACTGGGGGAAATGTATAACATGCCCCATACATAAGAAAGAAAATTTGACAATGTACAGCATCTACAGGGGTGTAAGATTGCTGAATATTTCCCATAAGGCACGCCCCTCTCTTCTCCAAGGGTGCCTAGCCTCATACTCTTAGGCCATTCTTGGACAATATTAATATGGCTTCATCCCAAGTAAATCAACCCTTAAGCAGGCAATAAAAAATTGTTTGGAATTCAATATTTCATTTTACCATCTATTCACAGACTTTAAGGCCATCTATAACAGAATAGCCTAGGTAAAACTGTAAAAAGTCCTGAAAAAAATCCCAAACAAACTGACTTGATTGTGTAGGTTAATCAAGACCAATGCAACAAAATAAATAACATTAAAAGGAGCACGCAGCATAAAGGTTTAATGAATATTCTGGCAGCCTTGTGACTGTCAAATGAAAGCGTATACGCTTCATTCCCTTCCGTTTAGTCTTTTTCGTCCCGAAAAGAAACACCTTCAATTGTTATCGATGTATGAATGAATGGTTTTTTTTTTTCTTCGCTGTAATAAATCAAATATACATGTGTATAAAATATATGAAATTGCTGTTTTTTTTCTTCTAAGTATTGTCATTTGCGCGATATTGGTAAATAAATATAAAACTCTGGTGAATAGTTCGCATATTGTCCGTGGGAAAACCGTGGGAATTCGCGAACTGCTCTGTGCGAAAAATAAGCACTTGCGAGGAAATTTCGGCCACGGAAGCCTCACAACACTGTGTCCACGTGATCATCTATCATAATACAAAGAATTTTAGATGGTGCTACATAAGTAGCTATAATTGTTAAGCTCAGCCGATAATTTTTCGTACAAAATTATTAATTTGTAATTTGTAATTTGTTTGTAACACCGCTACGCGGACTTTCTGTAAATTGATTCGCATAAAAAAAAACTGATAGCTGATCGAAAAGTTCAAAATCTTCTGATGAATATGCGTAATGGGCTTTGCGAAGTTTCTGCGGATATTCTTCGATCATCAATGGGCGGGACTTTAATGTCACTGCAGTGCTGAAATTTTGCATGCAAATATAAAAAAGAATGAAATTGCGCTTGAACAATTCTTTTCTGCACGACTGTAGATATGTAGATATGTCTTTCATACCGCTATCCAACATTATATGTATTTGGACAGATAGTCACATAGACACGTTTTGCTCATGGATTTCGATGAAGGATGATGCTTCTAAAGTAGCAGCTCTGATTTTAGCTGTGGCACATTCTAACGCAGAATGACCTTTGAACGATTGTTTCAGAAATATGTTGAAAACATTCGTAGCAGTGTGGTTCAAGGGGTAAGGATACTTCACAGCGTTTATCCATTGAAGTTTTCAGGTCCCTCGATGTTTGGAGTCCAGCTAAATTCATTACCATGATTTATAGCTGCTCCAAGTCTTTCCCTATTAGTCATATTCAGAGACACTCATAATTTTTAATCAAGTTGTTTGGCCTCCTTGTTCATTCGCATCACATATTTTTCAAATTTTATCCAAGACTTAGCATTATAATTGCCCGTCTTGCAATAAAGCATTTCCTGAATATTTAAGTTTAACTCAAGGGACTGCCCATGCATTTTCGTGCTGATTTCAGGTAACGATTTCAGTTTGGTTTTAAATTCTTCACCATACTCCAATTTCTCATAACATGTTGCCTCTCTCGTCACCACGAGCTCTTCATCAGTTGAAAAAAGATACTATAGGTCATTACCGTCAGTTTGCCAGATATCCGTTAAGTGTGTTAATAAAAGAAAATGCTATATGTTCACTTGTTGGTAACACTAGCTTATCTAAATCCATTTTTAATTCATGAATCTGTCATGGCATATTTCTTTCGGTTTCAATTTGCGACAACCTCGGTTCCCAAAGATGTTCGGACAAAAACCTGCTTTACAACTATGGTCACTACCGTCTGTAGCCTATGATTACCAACAAATCTTAATAGCTGAGTCAGAATCGTCCTGTTGACCACGACTTGATCACTTTGAATTTATATAATCAGGGCATTGTTTGCTGCAAGCTCTAGTAGTCCTGGCTTTTTCCTTCATTTTTGACTACAATATCAACTCGCTTCACGCTCCTCGAATTCCACTTCTGACACCAGTTGCTCAATCCATTGTGTATTCAATCCATTGTGTATTTTGTGTATCAAATCTATTTAAATTTCAATGTGCTAAATCTATTCAGGACTCAAAACCAGACAAGCACGGGGTGCTAAGTACATCACAAAAAATTTTCCTATTAAAGGATAAACACTTCAAACTCACTTAAGGGCCACATCTATTTTCCAATACGATACTCAAAGTACAATGATAGACAAAACTAAAACTTTTTGCAGTAAAAAATTATTCACACTTTTTCTCTAAGGATATATTGTCCTCCCTTACTAGATTCCAGAATATCCTTTCTTACCTTTATTCGATAAACCTTTTATTGATAAATTGGAACGGGTAATATCGGATATCTCAACGCAGCGTTACAGGTTAAATCATACGCACATACTCTTCACAACTCAAATCCCAAATAAATTCCATGCCGATTCACACCTCAAAGAGTCAAATACTCTATTATACGAATTGTGGGTCTTAAAAGCATTTCGTTGTTCCCGCATTGCGAGAGATAAATCGCCTATTCAACAGATGAAATCCTCACATTTACTGATGATAAATTCTGTAACGTCCGTTCTCTAACCATGTTACATCATCAGATGGATGAGGCGCGAAGTGAATACGGCAAATATTTATAGCGAATACGCCTAACGTTTCGAGCAACAATAAGTTGACGTCACGCTTTTTTACGTTTTTATTCTTGCCAACCAGAAAAGTCAATTTAATTGAATGGAAACTTTCATATTTTCCCTCATGATCGGATAAGCAAGAAGAAAGATACGATTTGCACAAAAAACAGCACGATTTACCCGAATAGATTATGGACGCTTTTAAGGTACTGTAGAAGTCAAGACGAAGAAGATTGACTTGGATGATGGAGCACGATTCGCTCAAGAGAGAGTCCATTAGGCGAGTAGCGATGATTCGCATGAATAAATCCAGTTTCAGGAATAATATTTTTTGTTCGTTGATTAAATGACTATTTTAGGCTGAATTTATATTACTTTCATTCGCATGTATCTGAAGTGATACATTTCGGATGATACTGTCCTTTGAGTGGTGGCATTCGCTAAAAATAGGTGAATAAAAAAACTGATTTTCGATAGCATATGACGTGCTTCGTATGTTCCCTTGACATTTGAATGAAAGAATACGGATTTAAAAGAAATAAGAGTCAGTTTCTTTTTGATTTCGTTCAAAACTTCAATCATTATGATCTCAATAATGTTTCCTGCAAATAGATAATTGTTCCAACAATCATCTAGGCGGAATTAATGCAAAAAACAAAACCAATTATTTAGTAGAATACGAAACAAAATTTAAACATAAATGTTGTCTAGCAAAAGATAAGAACAACTAGTTTTGTTTATTATTGTAAAAACATTCTGAACTATCATTTCGAGGTTTCTTTGAAACCGAGCCAACCTTTCAGGCTATAAAAATTGTGAAACGTACAGTCAACGTGGACAAAAACAACAAGTGTAATGATAGGAAGGTCATCGTTTGCAACATCAACTATACCAACTAACGACCCCAGCCGGTTCAGACCCGCAAGCAACCGAATCAACACCCACGTTAACATAACCAACAACTACAACAATATCTTCAGCAACAGTATACTCTTGAGACTATAAGCTTACCTCTTCCCAATTGAATTATTGATAGGACTTAGCTTTCGATACCTAATGTACCATTTTTGTGCGTAACACCTACAATTTTCTCTAACGTATCAAATAAGCTTGGACCGTGTCAGGGTCTACCAGTATCATGGTCTAATGTCCTACAAGTCCTAAAATCCTACAAGTCATGGTTTCACTGGTAAAGATGTTTGTTTCATGATTGTCTTATAGAACCTCTGTGATGAGTTGCTTTATGTCAGAACTTGGACTTTCCCTGCTTAAACCTCAGTCATCAGCAGATCTCTTCATTTTATATCACTGTCCGTTTGGAGCTCATGAGAATTACAACCAGCACTGATGGCAGAGATGATATCAAGGGTAAATATAATGATTTAGCTCAAGAATTCCAGACGAAATCCCGTAATGCGTATGAGCGCTATGTAGGGATTCCAATCCCGAACCATATTTTCAATCCCGGGATTACGGGATTAAAAAATCTCAAATCCCGGGATCCCGGGATCCCGGGATTTGAAATTCAAAATACAACACAACAAAATAAGTCAAGTTTCTAGTAAACAGATTATATAATTTGCCATCATTTCAAAACTACAACAATAAGTAAGCTCAAAACTGGATAAAAAACTGCATTATTACTAATTTATATTATTGATGCAAATAAAAACAAGAATTTTAATTATCCAAAACGTTGACAGTATGAAGACAGATATTAAAAATTACATCTATTACAAATTACAACAAAAAATCACGACCAAAAACCACAACAACAAAACACAACTCTTAGAATTGAGATACATAATAAAGTAACATATAAAAAATTCGGCCAAAGTTCATTGGGTTTTTCGGAAGTAACATTGAAGCAATAGCAAAGCATCTAAGGTATCGTCTCCAAGCCTGCTTCTAAATTTATTCCCGATTTTGGACGCCGCGGAAACGGTCGAGAAATATTAGTACGCCTGCTCCAAACTATGCAAGTGCCACCACTTTCGAAAAGATTCATTTCTTTTGCAATGGTTTTAATTAGATTAGTTTCTGGCGGCATTTCATGATTGATTATTTTCATAGTTTTGCAGCTCTTCTTGTAGCGTTAATTGACGACTACCTTGTTCTGGATTCAATATGGTTATCTACTGGGTTCTCTTCATTTCTTTGGCTACCAAGCATAGGGTTCAGCATCTAGATCATTGAAGTATTTTTTTTTAACATTTGCGTTGCTTGGTTTCAAAAATAGAGATTTTATTCCACTTGGTAAATTTTCGCTGGTACAATGTGGATTCTGGAGATAGCTTAGCATACCAGATAGCTCGGTTACGCTGACGCTCTTTTATTCGGTCCAATATTGCAATTTTCATAGCATTCAGAAGAATAGACCGTTTTTCTCCTAACAGCCTAAATACAAATATTGATGAAGTATTAGCAGTGCATAGATTTGCAAGTCTGCGACTAAAGGCCGTCACAGCCAATTTTACAGGGAGTAAAACTTCAATAATTTTCTGAATCGAATCAAACTCTGTTGCTTCTAATTGCTCTGAATATTGCAGGCCCATTAATGTATACTATTTTTCAAAATGGGAAACTATTCGAGCATTGTCAAGAGACTATTTCATCTTGTTTTACAATCCATTTAAAGGAGACAGTTAAATGCCTTGCTCGGATACGACATAGTTTTAAAGATCGTTATTATTTTTCGTTGGAGCATTTTTAAAATATAAAACTACCTAACGAACTTTCTTGATGCATGCGCTGATGTCCTTCGTCTGATTTAGCGTGTCTTGCAGGCGACCGGTTTCAATGTAGTTAGCTGATTCAGGACCATCCAAATCTTCGTGGTCGTCGTTCAGACTATCGGCTGCTTCATCAACTCTTTAATCTGGAATGGACCTCATATTATAGCGAACATCGCAAACTGCCAAGTGGATGCTATGCGCCAAACAAATATGTTGATCTGTACCAACTAGTCTGCCTACTTTTCGCATTTCGTTTGACCCATCAGTTACGTTGGTAACAATGTCTTTTCCTAGAGAAACAGTAAACTCATATCTAGGTAGTTTCCAGCTGTCATTGATATTCTTACTCGCACCAAGCTCCAGTAAGAATGTACTAAGTAGATGTTTATATTTATATAGCGCCTATTTGCAGTCAAGGTCCATTCATCAAACATCAAACTGAACCGTTCACCTGAGATACTAGCCTGTTATATCTTATTTTTTATTATTTTCTTTATCCTGCTTGCATAGCCAACAACCTTTTTTTGATTGTTGTTAAGGATTTTGGTAAATCTGTGTATGCATTCGCTAGTATTAATTTCCTCAAATCATTCGATGTAACGAATGCACTAAATGCGAAACAGTCCATACTTATTTATTTACAAACCCCTTTGTATTTTCTTGCTAACTGTTACATCGGTTTGTTTTGCTCTATTCTTTACGCATTATGATGTGAACTAATTGTTTTCTCATAAATATGGATACTATTTGCACTTTTCGAGTCTTGCTGTAACTTGATTGCCGATAATGCTTGACTCCCGGCCCCGAAATCACAGCCAATTTCTGATCCCGAAAATCCCGGGATTAGAAACCATCAATCCCGGGATTTTCGGGACCAGAAATAGGCCGGGATCCCGGGATCTAGCGCTATGTTAATATCATGGGCGAAAATATAGTTCATGATCCTAAAAAGTTTTTTGATTTCCTGAACACCAAACGAAAAACTTCGGGCTACCCTACTTCAATGTACGAAAAGAACTTTTGTTCGTCAAGCCCTCACGAAGTCTGTGGCCTGTTCGCTGACCATTTCCAGGAAGTATTTTGTTCATGTACAATCATATCTAACTTTCAGTTCTCTCAAACATTTCCACCAAATATCATCTGTGAAATGTATTTACCTAGAGAGGAGATTGCAAAGGCCATCAAAGATCTTAATGTCAACAAGGGTCCTGGTCCTGATTTGCTACCTCCTAGTTTCATACTCGAATGCATGGAGTCGCTTATCTTACCCGTGTATTTAATTTTCAATAATTCACTTTCTTGTGGGGTTTTCCCCTTCTTCTGGAAATCATCCCATCTGACCCCGATTTTTAAATGTGGAGATAAGCGGCCAGTTGATAATAAAAGAGGTATTGCAATACTGTCAGCATTGCCTAAACTATTTGAAAAAATTGTCTGTGATAAGCTCACTACTCTAATGGAACCTCTTCTGAACGAACAATAACATGGTTTTAGAATAGGCAGGTCAACTTCTATCAACCTGCTGATTCTCGTTTCAGATGATCTCTGTGGCATGGAAAAAGGGCATCAAATTGATACCATCTACACAGACTTCAGCAAGGCCTTTGATCGCGTTGATCATGATATTCTTCGAATCAAACTACAGAAATTTGGTTTTATTAAACTGGTTAGACTCTTATCTTCAAAATAGGACGCAGTACGTTAAGTTTCATATCCTATCCAAAAAAAATGAAGTTTATCAGGTGTATCACAAGGTAGTCACTTGGGGCCTCTTTTATTCAATATTTTCGTATCGGGTCTTTCTGAAGTTTTATTTTTATTTTATTTTATTTATTCACCAAACAAGGTTCAAAATCATATATAAAATAACAAATTAAAAATAAAATGGAAAGTAAAAAGTAAAAAGTAAAAACAAACAAGTTAAATAAGTAACAAACAAATGAAAAAAGTAACAAATAGATTAATAAATAAATAACAATCAATAAATGAAAACATTGACATATAAACTATGGCTTAAGGTTTAGGGGTATGGATGGTATGCAAAAGAGAGGATTTGAAGGATGATTTGGAAATCGTAGGGGAATATAAATTACTTATGGTGCTGAATATTCTGCAGCATCTATTTATTGGCTCATTTGCTGCATATGTCGTCGAATGTGAATATTCTTTAAGGAAACGATTGGATTCCTCACAGGGATATTTATCGAAATTTTACTATTCAGGAATTCTACATTAATAGCGCCTCTAATGACGTCGAATGTGAAGCAGGCCGATATCATCATTCTTCTAGAGGCTAGTGTCGATAGGTTTAAATGACCCAGTCGAAACTCATAAGCGGGTAGGCTATTAAAATCATAAGGGTTGTACAGTTCTCTCAAGGCGAAAAGTAAAAATTGTTTTTGTATTGACTCGAGTCTGTCACTGTGGGTTTCAAAAGCAGGATTCCAGCTAATGCAAGCGTATTCGAGAATAGGACGTACAAGTGAAGTGTATAAGGATTTTGTGACCCACAGACTACGGAATTCTTTGGCACGTCTTTTGATGAAACCTAGCTGTTTGTTCGCACGAGAAAGTATTTTATCAAAGTGTAAGGTGAAGCGGAGTTTTTCATCTAAGATAACAACGAGGTCAGCAATGTTATCAACTTGGGCTAGCATATTATTGCCGAGGAAGTACGTATTGTGTGTGACCGTGCATTTCCTGGAAAAACTAATAACTTGGCATTTATTGATATTGAGAGAGAGCTTGTTTATATTGCACCACTGATCAAGTGAATCAAGCTTGGATTGGAGAAAGGGCGCATCCGATTTCGATTCAATAGTCTGATAAAGTTTGAGATCGTCTGCATAGAGTAAATGAGGTATGCCTGCTAGGACGTCAGATAAGTCGGAAATAAATATATTGAAAAGAAGTGGGCCAAGATGGCTCACTAACGTTTTTCGATAAAAATCCTTGAAATTTTACACATTGTGTTCGATCACGAAGGTAAGAGGTCAGCCAGTTGAGTAAAGACTCGGCAATACCGAATTTCTGAAGCTTTAGAATCAAGGTAGAATGGTCAACTCTGTCAAACGCCTTACTGAAGTCAGTGTAGATTGCGTCAATTTGGTATCCTTTTTAGAAGGTCAGAGATTAGATTTGTCAAATTCGTGGTAGTTGAGCGACCTTTTCTAAAGCCATGTTGTTCCTCGTTCAAACGGGAATCAACAAGCGGAGAAAGTTTATCGTATACCACCTTTTCGAAAAGTTTCGGAATCGAAGACAAAATGACAATGCCCCTATAATTTCGGATACAGCGTCGATCACCATTTTTGAATATGGGTGTGACATACGAAAGCTTCCAACAGAATGGGAAAATTCCCGACGAAAGTGATCTATTAAAGAAAATATGCAAGGGAGCTATAAGCTGCTCTACACACTAGCGCAAGAAGGTCGGAGGAAGAAGATCAGGCCCAGGACCTTTGTTGCAGTCGAGATCCAAAATAGCTTTACGTATTTCATAACGGGAAATTTCTAAATGGTTCACAAAAGCTGTTGAAGCTGAATCATGAGAAGAAAGGTGTGAGTTTGATGGGTCTGGTGCATTAAAGTTTCTTGAAAACTATCAGCGAATAGGTCACATATCTCTTTAGGAGAAGAAGACGTTATATTATTAAGAAACATGGACGATAGATAGCCAGTAGTTTTTCGCTTCATATTAAGAAAATCGAAGAATTTTTTCGGGTCGCGGACTATATTTTCGCCGTTTGTTCTAATGTAAGTGTCATAAGCCTCATGAGACTTTGCTAAAAATTGCTTAGCAACTTCATTATATTCTGCCTGAATAGCAGGACTAACATCGGTATTTTCTTTAATAAGCTTATAAAGTTTGTTCCTACGATTTCGCATATGCCTAAGGTCCCTATCAAGCCATGGCTCAGACATTTTATTATTTTTTTTTTTATCTTTGGAACAAATCTTTCAACGGCGTCAAATATTTTATTGTAAAAAGATGAAATGCCTGTCTCGAGATCTTGTGTTGAAAGAGTAGTCGACAAATCAGTAGTATCAAGAACATGTTTAATGCTTTCATAATCAGCATTACGGAAGTCAAATACAATTGAGTTAATGTAAGTTTTTAAGCAGGTGGAATCTGGAGTGGAAGGTTCTACTGAAAGTTCTAAAGAGTCTCTGCGTCACTAGTTGGACTAACCACTACTTCGTCATAAGCATTTGTGAAAACAAGATCTAACCAATTCCCATTTTGGTTAGGAGTCTGCTGCAAATCATTACCATAAAAGGCACTCGCAAGATTGAAATCGTTGGTGTCTAAAAGGTTTACGGGTAGAAGGTAAGAGTCCTTACCATCCGGAACAAAGCATAGATTCGGACGATTGAAATCTCCCAAAACTATTATTTTGTCTTTTTCGCTAAGTGATGTTGCGAACGAAGATAATGTATCACAAAAATAGCTGTAGACGGATTCGTCAGATTTGGGTGGGATGTAGACAACAGCGATGTAAGCTGATATGTTATTAAAGGAGATTCGAACAATTAAATATTGGAAGAAAACATTTGGGGTGGTATCTACAAGCTCACTTGAAAGTGTGTTGCTAACAGCAAGTAAGACACCACCTCCTCGCGACTGACCTATAGAACAATAATCACGGTCGCTTCTGCAAATAGTCCAACTACTATCAAGAATCTCCTCATTCTTATGAGAGGCATTAAGCCAAGTTTCGGTGATGGCGAGTAAATTAAAATGGCATGATTTGGCGTCAAGGTATAATTTACTTAGCTTGCCTCTCATACCACCACAATTGTGGTAAAAAAAGTTTGAGGCTTTTCTGAGTTCGGTTAGGAAAAATGCCAAACAGGGTTGACTGATCTTCGAAGAGATTCAGATGTCATATTACTACCATTAGAAGAATAATTTATATTGCTCACTGTAGGAGCTATGTTTACGGCGGCCTGAATGGAAACCTTGGAGGAGTGTTCATTAACAACGTTGGTACACCTGCTTGAGGGAGAAGGTGCCGTTTTAACTGCTGGGGGTATAAGTGCATTATTATTATGAGTAAAAGCATTGGAACAGTTAGATAAGGAAGAATTTGTTGTCACTGAAAATTGGGACTGAGTACGTGATGAGCGAGTTTTATGGGGTGAAGGAAATTGGGTAAAGGTGAGACTAGGGATACAATTTTTTTTTAAAATTTTTTGTTTTTTCTTATACCTAGTTTTGTCGGGTGATGTTTCTCCAGGAGCTGAATGTCATTCTTTTCCAATTGATGGAGCTGTTGTTTCCACTCAAGCAAGTAAAAAGCCAGGCATATTTTGATGGGATGAAGACCTTACACCGTCTTGAGGATATATGTTTATGCTGGTATAAAAATTTCACTTTGTAGTCGTTTATATGAAAATCAGCTTCGAGAATCTTTCCCAACCATTAGTTGTCAGCAGAATAAGGAATCCCTTTCACAAAGAATGCACTTTTGTTTACTGAAGTCGTTAATTTGGAGGACGTGCTCTTATTGTAAACAACAACAACATTTTATCAGACTTTCTTTCTTCAGTTTTCTTGATAATTTCAAGGTCCGTGGTGCTTTATTGAATTCAAATTGGTGTATTATTGGATTCATATTTTGCATATCACATCCAAAGCTTCTCGAATATACAGCTTCATTTTTAGTAGCCTTCCTCTGTACGTGTGTTCGCTTGTACATCCCCTTTGTGTATTTTGTTTTCATATTTAGTGCTTCCATAATCGTTACTTAATTGATGCTGTTTAGTTTCTTATAAAACAGATTTATTCGCTGATTATTTTTCAATTTCAGAATTCTCCATTGCTGTCAGTCAAGTAGATTGTTCCTTGACTAATGTTAGCTTTTCAAAATACATAATTCTATCATTGTTATACCGAGTATTCACTTTTTGTGCGCGATTTGCAACACTATAGACAAAATTTTGGTCCTTTCTTGATTCGTTGCATTTTTATGAAAAACTTCTAAGGAGTAAATGTTCCACAATTCAACATGAATTATAGATTAATTTTTGAATGTTGTTTCAGCATTAATTTTCTCATTTTCTGTATATAATACTACTCTTATTTCGTTTTATCAACTGAATTTACAATTTTTGTTTTATAGTTTAATTATGTAAACAAACTGGCCTCATTTGAATATATCTTCTTACAGAACCACCCTATTCGGTGTTCCGGGAACGAGAACTGGCTCCCTACGAAACACCGGAGCTCGCCGAAGAATTCCTACGTGAAATCGAACATGAAAAAGACTTGGAACGTGAACGAAAGTACAAAGAAGCTTTACAAAAACTTTGGGAAAAATACGAGCAGCAAGAAAATGAAATCAAAGAGGACCTGTTCGATGACGACGAGAAGAAGAAACGTCAACTGCTCCCATATCTCAGTCCGATGGAAAAGAAGCGATCATACCCAGTTCTACCATGGTTGCCAGCAAGTCGTAAGAAGCGTTTCCCAGTAGCAAAGCGATCAGCCCGTGCTTCAAATGATGCCATGTTTGGGTCATCTGGCACAGAAGAGCGAGTAGCTCATGACCTTGATGCGATTTTCAATGAACCAGCTGAGGATAAAAAGAAGCGATCAGCAGAAACTAGTAAGTACATACTACATATTATGGAGGTGAAAACTATGATACATTCAAGAATATACCGAATATTATTTACATTGCGTTGATTGTTTCAGATGCTTCAACGACATCTGAATCTCCCGCTGAAAAGAACGATATAGACAAGAAAAATATTACACCAAAGCCGCATAGCAGTGGACACTCTCATCATGCAAACCACGAAGAACCCAGTTCCGAAGAAGAATCGCACGAAGGACACGATCATGCTCATGATCACGATCACGGTCATGATCACGATCACGCTCATGATCACGATCACGATGAGGATGAAGAAGACGATCACGATTTCGATGATGAAGATGAAGAAGATAGAAAGAAAAAGCGTGAAATTTCCACGAAGAAACGTTCAACTCAAGAGGTAGTGCGTGAAGATCAGATTTTGCCAGGCGATTTAAGTGATTTCCGACGGAAAAAATCAATCGATTGGTCGAAATATTTCGGAATGGATAGAAGAAAGAAATCAGAAGAATGGTTCATGCGAAAGTATGAAATTTCAATATTGTAATAAAATGAAGAATAAAGTTTTGTTTATTTTTCAGGAACGATATGAAAAAACGAAATGCTGCTGACGATGACGACAAACGGAAGAAAAAAAGTGATGACGATGATGATAAGTTAGACAATATGAACAAGAAACTGAAAACTATCGAAGATTTAATCATTGATGAAACTGTTAAATATACTGGAGCGCATGAAGGTATTGAAGAGATATAATTGAAAAATGACGCTCAAGATGATAGGGCGTGAATATAGTCTACGATTGACCGCAATCACCACAGTTGAAGGTTGATGCTAGAATTTATTTGTGATTAGAAATCGCCTGCACTAAATTTCAGTCTTGAAACGAAGAACGTAACGGTACTTTTACATATATTTCGGAAAAATCTATAGTATTGGGGTTATGCCTTATGCACCACCTTTGTGCATAAAAACATATTTCAATGGTATTCATAATCGATTTGTTTTTACTAATGTTCAAAAAATGTTCAAACTCATTTGGCGGAAAATTCAAATTTCTATATATACGAGGGTGGACCGATAAGTACTTAGCTTACAAAAGAAACACAAAATTTTTGGAAAAGTAATGATTTATTCCTTAACATAGTCTCCGTTTAGCTCAATACACTTGACCCAGCGATGCTCCAACTTCTTTAACCCTCTTGAAAAGTACGTTTTCTCGATATCTGCAAAGAAGGCCTCCGTGGCGGTGATGACCTCCTCATTAGACTCAAATTCCTGCCCGGCGAGTGACTTCTTCAAGTTTGGAAACCAGAAGAAGTCACACGGGGCCAATTTCGAAGAATACGGTGGATGGGGCAGCAGTTCGTAGCCCAATTCGACCAATTTGGCCATGGTGACGGCAAAATGTGAACCGGTGCGTTGTCATGGTAGAAGAAAACTTTTTTCTTCGCCAAATGGGGCCGTTTTTTCTGCAATTCGGCGTCGAATCGCCCAAAAAATTCGGCATAGTAGAGCCTTGCGACCGTTTTGCCCTTCTCCAAGTAGTCGGTGTAGATCACACCTTGCGAATCCCAGAAAACGGTGGCCATCACCTTTTCGGCCGATAGGACAGTCTTTGCCTTGTCTGGAGCACGTTCACCGGGTGAAGTCCTCTGTTTCGACTGTTCTTTGGTCTCTGGTGTGTACCACTGGATGCATATTACGTCAATGGACATAAAACGATGCAGAAACTCCTTCGGACTGTGCTTAAACATCGTCAAACACTGCCCTGAAATGGTCTCACGGTTGCGCTTATTGACCGGAGTGAGCAAGCGCGGCACCCATCGTGCCGACAGCTTTCTCATGCCCAAAATTTCATACAGGATATGACCTTTTCTCATGCCTACTGTCTCAGCTATCTTGCGCAATACGAGATCGTGGATTTTTGTCACGTTATCCTCCGTGGTAGCCGTTTTTGGGGCACTTGCGCGTGCCTCATCAAAAACCGATGTGCGACCACTTTGAAACTCGTTAAATCAATTTTTGACGGTCGCCATCAAAGAAAAAGAGTCTCCGTACACAGCATCCAACAGCTCTTTGATTTCCGTGCGTGATTTCCCTTCCGAAAACAAGAATCGAATCACCGGCCAATATTGCTCTTTTTCTATTTTGCTAAAGTCCTCGTACACACCCGCTTCCACACGCGGTCAAAACAAAACTACGAGTCCCATTCGGCTGAAATTTTGACAGTAGCCGTCTACGAGAATGGCTAAGTACCTACTTATCGGACCGCCCTAGTATGTATATACATATATATATATATATATATATATATATATATATATATATATATATATATATATATATATATATATATATATACATATATATATATATATATATATATATATATATATATATATATATATATATATATATATATATATATATATATATATATATACAGTTCCTGACCAAAAAATTATGAACACCTAAAAAAATTCACAATTTTTGGATTTGAGTGCATTTCTCAACGTTTAATCTTTATTTTATCAAAAAATCGTTTACAGAGATTATAGAAAAATATGTTTGAAGTAAATTCACTTTTTTATAACTAACACTTAATTAATATTTAGTGTTGCCACCCTTAGCCGATTTAACCGCTTCGATTCTCCTCGGCATACTTTCTATGCAAGCTTTGATGCACTCTATGATTTCGGGTGCCTCATGCCATATTTTTTTTATGTTTTCAATTAAAATTGGACGGCTGGTATTCTTTTCTTTATAAACAAGCCGCTTTAGCCCATGCCACACGTTTTCAATTGGGTTCAAGTCCGATGAGTTTCCTGGCCAAGGTAAAACAGGGATATTTTTGTCGGACATGAACCTTTTTACACTTTTGGCTGTGTGACATGGAGCACCATCTTGCATGAAAGTGTATGGAACTGTCCAAAACCCGATTTCAGCAAAATAAGGCATAGCGACCGTCTCCAAAACCTTTAAATATTGGTCTTGTCGCATCGTTCCCTCGACAAAATACAGGGGTCCCGGTCCGTCGGCTGTTATGGCTCCCCATACCATAACAGAAGGTGGATGTTTTACAGTCTGTGTAATACAGGACGAGTCATATTTCTCTCCTGGACGCCGTCTGACGAATTGACTGGCTTCTGTCAGGCATTGGAAGGTCGATTCGTCAGTGAAGACTATCTGAAAAATATTGCAAAATTAAAAAAATTAAAAAATTGATTTTAAATTGAAGAAATATTTAAAGAGCAATGAAAAATACCTTTTTCCAGAATTCATCGGACTTTTGTGCATACTCATTAGCAAACAAAAGTCTCTTGTTTTTTTGATTTTCATTTAAAAGAGGCTTTTTTGCTGGTCGCCTGCATCGGAAGCTTGCTTCTTTCAACCTTCTTCGTAAAGTTCGCTCCGATATATCCACGCCCGCCTCGGAAATCATTTTATTGAGGTCACGTAAAGGTGCCCTGCGGTATCCAGCAGCAATGGAAATAATTTTCCGATCACCCCTGGGCGTAGTCTTTTTTTTTCTCCCATAATTTGCTCGATTCGAACCAATGGGAGACAGATTTTCTGTCATTTTATTTTGAATGTGCTTAACAGTACCCGGCGAAACACCTTCCAAGCGAGCTATTTTTCTTAAAGAATGGTTTCCCGATCTCAGGAGTGCAGATATGGCAGATTTTTTCTCTGCAGTGATATCTGCTTTACGTCCCATACTAAATTTTCATAAATAAATAAATATTCGTAAATTGTGTCCTTTTTTGGCTAAACTAAAATTTCAAGTATCACCAATTGCATTACTTACGTAAGTATTTAATGTTTATTTCACTAAAATATGAAATTTCAAACGCAACTAACAAAATATTCACAGAAAACAATACGAAAACAACACACTCACTGATTCTTGTACACTTGAAAAACTGGCAATTTTCACACCTTTTGCCAGGCATTTATACTTTTTGACCTGAAAAAAGGATCAAACCATGATAAATTCACGGTAAACTAATCAGGTAAACCCGAACATTCAGCAATTAAACGCCACATGCGTTTTAACTAAGAAAGACTTAAGACAATGCAGCAAAATGATGAAATTTGCAAGTGTTCATAATTTTTTGGCCAGGGACTGTATATATATATATATATATATATATATATGTATATATATATATATATATATATATGTATATATATATATATATATATATATATATAAATATACATATATACATATACATATATGCTATATATACATTTATATATATATATATATATATATATATATATATATATATATATATATATATATATATATATATATATATATATAGATATATATATATATATATATATATATATATATATATATATATATATATAGATATATAGATATATATGTCCAATAAATTTGAATACAAAAAGATATTGACAACAAATGTTTTTTGATAATATCTCCTTTTGCTTTTTTGCACGAACGTTTTCCATGGGCATTTCCTTCAAATTTCGGAGATAACTTGCTTGAAATGCTCTAAACGTTTGATTTTTCGGTCCCTGACTTTTGTTACCATATAGCTTTAAGCAAAAAATTCAAAGGATTGAAATCTAGGCTACATGGAACCCTTTTATTCTTCTGTTAAAAGTCGGTTAAGTTATCAGCACACCACCTCTGAACTACATTCGCGGCGCTCGAATGCACTCCGGCTTGTTGAAAGCAGTAACAATCACCTCCAAATAACTTTTTGCAAGTTGGAAGGACAACTGCTTCAAGAACTTGCTTCTGGCAATATTCAGCGTTGACCTTTTTCACATACTCGTAAAAAAGCGGAAGTAATATTCAGCGTTGACCTTTTCAATAAAAACAAGGGGAATTTCGCCTCTCCTACGAAACCGCCCCAAACCATGACTGAGTATGTTTTTTGATATCTGGGCATATAAACTTCACAAACGATCATTTTCAAAAATAAATAGTTTTTCATCAGAAAACACGAACTAATCACCACCGTGCCAAGCAAGTATGGTATCAACTCTAGCAGCTCTTTTTTCCATGACTGAGGTTGAAACTCCTTTTTTTTCGTAAGGATTTGCTCCTGCATCCTTAGTGAAAATTAATTGTGCTGAAGACTTTTAGAGTCCCAATTTCATAGCTATTTTTCTCACCGATCGAACTTTTTTTCTACGAATCTGCTGTCTTACGATCTTAACGCGTTGTAAGTACGTACAGTACGTGGACGTTCAATTATTTTACGATCGTTAACAGAAGAAGTTTCCTTATAACTGTTGATTGCTTAATGTATGAGGTCCCGCTTAATCTCTTCTTTCCATAAGTCCCGAAAAATTTCATGAGGATTAATTACTTTAATAAATTTAAACAATTAGTTCACGTTTAGATTCCATCGCATTTCACTATCTAAATAAGATTGATATAAATCGTATTTTTTGTTGTAGCATGCGGACTGATAACGGAACCTTTTTTGCGAAACTATGAGAAATTTCGTATATAAAGAATAAATCACTTTTGTATTCGAATTTATAGGACACCGTGTATATATAATCTCTAGAACTTCATGGTCCGATTGAGTTGAAATATTCCAAGGGCATGGAAGAACAAGATTTTTTTTTATAGGTGCTGCATTTTAAAACTCACCACTGTTAAATGAGCTGATGCCAGCTATCAATATCACGGTTATTTTCAATCAGTAAAGTCTGACTAATTGGCATGGATAGATTTACATCACAACAGCGTCTGCGAATCGTGGAAATTGATTTCCGAAATCAGTCTTTAGTTGTATAAACCCAAAGATTGCTTCGTGAATTCGATGGACACATCCACATCCTATTCGCCATGAGATTGCGAGCCCTTGCAACCACTTCACGTTGCTGAGCTGTAAGCCAACAACAAGATTGAGAACAATGCGTTTGGAAGAGAATATTGCAGCCACCGAAGCCTGTGTTGCTGACAACTCAGACTTGTCGATTCGCAGGCGTGCACTAGAAGTTGTGATTTAACCGATTTTATTATTGTTTATTATATTTATTATGCCTCTAAAAGCTTACAAAATCCAACTGGTGCAAGGATTTAAGCCGTATGACCATCGGATGAGTCGCACGTCCGGATAATGGGCTAACAATTAACTCTAGCTAACCCTCTTTCTTACGAGAAAATTTTGCTCAGCGACGAGGCTCATTTCTGGTCCAATGGCTACGTCCCTAAACAAAAAAGCCAGATCTGAACCAAAGAAAATGCCCGTGAATTCATGGAACCACCATTGCATCCACAAGAATGCGCATTGCATGCTGGTGGCGTCATAGTTCCATACTTCTTCGAAGATGAGCACGACGCGCGCGTAACTGTCAATGGTGTCGAGTACAAAGCGATGGTAAACCAGTTTTTGTTTCCAAATTTGTGTAGTATGGGTGTGAGACAAAAACAAGATGGCACTGCGTACCACACAGCGACCGCATCCATTGACTTATTCCAGGCGAAATTCGGAAATCGCATTATCTCGAGAAATCGCCCCGTCAATTGGCCCTAGAGAGCGCGCGATTTATCTACGTTTGATGTCTTCTTGTGGGGATTTGTAAAGTTGTTGGTCTACGTGGACAAACAAGTGACAATTTATACATTGGACGCCAATACATTTCACGTCATTGACGATATACGACCTCAGTTGCTTAAAAAAGTGGTCGAAAATTTGATCTCTAGAATTGGCTTCTTGAGGGCTAGAATTACCACACTTGGCGAGGGCCTCACTCTGTGCTTCTTTTCATTTCATAAGCTTTTCTTCCAGACTACATTTTTGTGTCTAGGTGGCTATGGGGATTTCTTTAGCTTCACGAGCTTTTTATAACCTTTTACTTCGTCATTAAAGAATTCTTCTGTAGATTTCGTGACGTCAAAAAGGTGAGAATTTGCCTCGCATATGTATTTGCTAAATGGTGTTAAAGCCGATGTTGGTTGGCTACACTTTTGGTAGACTAGGAACGCTAGTCCAAGCATACTGTTTTGGACGACTATTGTAGCATAGTATGTACTATAGTGTCTTTTTTGCAAAGTACGATTTATAGCGGTTTAATGGAAAGTTGAATGGAAGGGCATCTTAACTTGAACCAAAATCATAAAACCGAGCCTGCCAAATAATGACAACAATGAAACAAAAAAGATTTGTTGCCATTGGAGTAGAGTACCTTAGAACGGTCGTGACTCTTGATGTGTAAAAGTCACGAAACCATTTACTAACAAGTTGACACTTAATTATTAATTTGAAACATCCATTCTGGCAGAATGCATCAATCAAACAATTCTAGTAATGCAAATGTAATGTGCTAGAAAGCTATTTTCCAGCAATTATACGATATACTCGTATACATGACTTGGAGCATGGGGAATGCTGCAAGGGAGAAAGCTAATATGTTATAAGTCCATGACTGGTCAATGAACATCACTCGCATATATAAGGGGAAAAGAACTTGCGAGCATACATCGGCTATGGGTAGTCTGCTGTATAAAGCGGAAAGATGAAAATATCGGAGCATTTCAAATCATCACAGGTAAGTAAAATGTATGGAAAACAAGAGTACCAATTCTCCCTAGTAGCAAAGAGCATGTGCTATTGGAATTTCCAATGAGCGACACAATCACTCAGCATGCAAAAACCACTCATGCAGAGATACGATCGGCCGCCGGCCACAGCTTTAATTCGTATTCACCGTAGATGACGGAAATGCGAGAATACGATGTACTTTCCAAAAAGCTCTTATACATAAAGCTATAAGGCTAAAAGCATAAGTTTCCCCTTGTATAAACCTTCCCAGCCTAGGACATGCAATGTTAAAAAGAAAACAACATGCAATGGTCCGGTAATGCTTCCACGCATTACGCGAAATGCTTACCGAATATATACGTAAGCATTATTTTTCCCGTTGGGGACTTAGCGGTTTTTCACACACATCAAAGCGGGCAAGTATCCCAACGGGAAAAATAATGCTTACGGATATATTCGGTAAGCATTACGCGTAATGCGTGTAAGCATTACCGGACCATTACGCGTTGTTTCTTTTTAACATTGCATGTCCTAGGCTGGGAAGATTTATACAAGGGGAAACTCATGCTTTTAGCTCTATAGCTTTATGTATAAGAGCTTTTTGGAAAGTACGACATCGTATTCTCGCATTTATACGCCTCAATATGAATGAAAGCTTTGGCCGGCGGCCGATCGTATCTCTGCATGTGTGGTTTTTGCATGCTGACGCTCATTGGAAATTCCAATAGCGCATGCTCTTTGCTACTAGGGGGAATTGTCTTCATACATTTTACTTACCTGTGCGTGATGATTTGAAATGCTTCGAAATTTTCATCTTTCCGCTTTATATAGCAGACTACCCATAACCGATGTATGCTCGCAAGTTATTTTCCCCTTGTTTCTGCGAGTGAATTTCATTGGCCAGTCTTGGACTTATAACATATGAGCTTTCTCCCTTGCAGCATTTTCCATGCTCCAAGTCATGTTTACGAGTATATCTTATAATTGATGGAAAATAGCTTTGGAAATCGGAAATGTGCATTACCAGCATTGTTTGATTCATGCATTACGCCAGCATACATTACCGCGATTTCCGTTGGGATGGGCAACCGAAAAATTTTGACTGGCCCTTTAGTGACTAAGTGGAATTTAATCAAATATGAAGATGACGAGACGTAGTCATCGTATGGGCTGATTAATGGCGATTGGTAGAGTACACTCAGAAAGAAATCGTTGTATAAATAAAAAATAGATATGAATCAAATATTTTCAAATATTATTTGGCGTCATATACGTTTCTTTTTAATTCAAATAATCAGCCTTCATTTCAATAACGTTATATCAAAGTGGTCTTGTTTAGCACAAAATGTTTTGTTTTACATTCAATGATGAAAATTATGATATGAAAATAACATTTGTATAATAAAGTAGAATCATTTTTATTGAATGTGGGGGCTTATTTAATTCAAATAAGATTCGTTTTTTATTTAAAAGTGTTTCAACTTTTGATTTAAATTTGATTCTATAAAATTTTTAGTGGTGAAATTTTTCTGAGTGTATGGAAAAATTTCCGTTTAAGCCTTGTTTTACATACCATAATACTTTGTGCACCTGTGATGAGCTGCTGACCATGAAATTGCCATTCATGCTACGACATGGTGTTAGGCGTGGAAGCTAATTCAGTTTCGAGTCATGGAAGCTAATCTAGTCTTTTATTCGGCTTTCACGATCTTACTTCGAGCTCGAACTGACATCTTTTAGTTCAGTCATGGAAGCCTTTCTCTGTCAAATAAATCCAAGTGAAAAAATTATTTTCATCCTTAAATATTATTTTCAATTATTTATTTAACCTGCTTTCCTAAAAAACATCTTTGTTACTCCAATCGTTTTGAAAAACAAAGTGAATGACAACTCAGTATTTGAAAAACATCATTAGATACAACAAGATTAAAGATCACATTTTTCAATTTAAAATACATCTTCAAATAAATCTAATTTATTAGAAATCAGTGAAAAAATATACTCTACAACTGTAAAATAATCTTTTTAGGAATTTCCGATCCTGATGAAATACGACATTTAAAAGATCGAGTTGTTTCCCGACTAGCAACAGCTTATAGTTTGGAGAAAATGCGAAGAGCGCTGGACAAGTTAAAGCAATCAGTTGAAAACGACAACCACCTACAGCGCAATGAAATCGAACCAGAAGCCGACGACAAAGAAAAAGAAAAGCGTGTGGCAGTTAAGAAAGAAAAAGCTAGCTTTGATAATAACCAGTAAGTTTTAGACCGTAATTATTATCTCGATATTTTTTTAAAAAAGAAAATGACTATTGACAACTAAACACATTTTCTCCGGTAGCCACTCCATTGAACAATCTGGCGAGAAGAACCATGACTCACCGCCGAACGATCTCGATGAAAATGACGATGATAAGAAAAAGAAGAAGAAACGCAATGGTGGGGGTTTGGTTCATCATCATCCTGATTTGAACTTGGGTGACTTTGAAGATGAACTGGGCGCTGGCCATTTTGAGCCGCAGCTGTATGAAGGATATCCTACCAGTAGAGGTTACAATTATTTGGAAAGCAGTCAATGTCCGATATTGGATACCATGGCAGAGAGATGCCGTAGTGTTGATTTGATTAGCGGTGATATTCGCCAGGAGTTTTTGCCAATCTGTGGAGTGCATCAGCTCTGCTACCTATGTGTAAGTAAAGCATGAACAAGTTTTTTTATTTCAATGAAAAACATTACATTAATTGATTATTCAAAAAAAAAAAATAGAAATGATACGAGCAAAATCTACTTATTCAAACCTCAGAACGGTGAGATATCATCATCGATGGCGCGACAGCCCAAGTCGGGCCTTGGCGTCCAGTAACGTCCACCTCCAATCGTCTCGATCCTGCGACCTAATTCTCCAATTATTGAACCCCAGTATTGACCTGCTGTCTACGTCTATCGTGTCTTTCCAACGTTTCCTCGGCTTCCCAGCTGGACGCTTCCCTTGTGCTTTACCTTTCAACGTTCTTTTAGGTAGTCTATTTGCCTCCATCCTTTCGACGTGGCCGGCCCATTGTAATTTTCGTAATTTAATGCATGTGGATACAGGTGGGTCGTCATATAAATGGTACAACTCATAGTTGTATCGCATTCTCCTAAGTAGTTCTCCTAAGTGAACTCCTAAGTAGATGAAACTATCTACATTCTCGATGTTGTAGTCTCCTAAGGTCAGGTTTTGTCTGATTGGCGCCATTTTTCTTGTTCGGGTCATTAGTTATGTTTTATCTTCGTTGAACCGTATATTTATTTTCTTAGCTTCTGACTCCAAACTAAGGAAAGCTTCCTTTGCTTCTGGTATGGTCCGTGACTCAGGTCCGTGCCATAATGTTGACGTCATCGGCGAATGCTACTATTTGTGTGGACTTGAACAGTAGTGTGCCTGTTATATCTGCTGGTATTTTTCTGATGACGTGTTCCGGAGCAAGGTTGAATAGCATCGGGGCAAGTCCATTACCTTGCTTTAAGCCTGAGTTAGTGCGGGAGCTGTTGGTTAGGTCACTGTTGACTTTGACTTGAGATTCGGCGTTCATCATTGTCACCTTGGTCATGCGGACGAGTTTTGTCGGAATTCCCAAGTCGAGCATGATTCGGTAAAGTGTATTTCTATTTACCAGGTGTATAAGCTTAAATCCGCTGTTTGCTCATAGATGACCTTAGTGAGCGTATTACCAGCTACTATGGAAATGTCTTACTGTTTTTGTATAAGCTCGACATCTGTTCACATCAATCAGTGCACATCATAAGCGATTTCATACAACAACATACATTTTTCTTTGTGTAATCATGTCTAGTTTTGTGCCAAAAAAAGAGCATATGCGGGAAGCTCTGCTTTTCTGCTTCAATTTAAAGAAATCGGCTGCCGAATCACATCGAATGCTTGTGGAAGCCTATGGTGACAGTGCTTTATCGGAAACAACTTGCAGAGACTGGTTTCGTCGGTTTAAAGACGGCCATTTTGATTTGAGTGACAAGGAGCGTGAAAATCGGCCCAGAAAAATCGAGGACCATGAATTACAGGCTCTTTTGGACGAGGACGATACCCAATCGCAAAAAATGCTTGCCGAGCAGTTGGGTGTCACTCAACCAGCCATTTCCATGCGTCTACGTGCCATGGGAAAGGTTCAAAGAATATCAAGGCAAGGCCTGGATATCAACAAAGACATGATAAACTGATTTTCCTCCATGATAACGCAACATCGCACACGTCGAAATTGGTCCAAAATTACCTGGAAACACTCAGCTGGGAGGTGTTACCCCACCCCGTTTATTCACCAGACCTGGCTCCTTCTGACTATCACCTGTTTTCGTCGATGGGCCACGCACTCGCAGAACAGCACTTCGATTCTTACGAAGACGTGCGAAAATGGCTGGACGAGTGGTTTGCCTCGAAAGAAAAGGAATTCTTTTGGCGTGGTATTCACAAATTGCTCGAGAGATGGCAAAAATGTATTGCTAGCGAGGGAAAGTACTTTGAATAAAATTCTTTTTTGCATTTTATACAAAACAAATGTGTTTTTATTACTAAAAAACAGCGGATTTAAGCTTATACACCGGTACACTATCATATGCTTGCTTGAAATCTACGAAGACCTGGTGCACGTCGATATTATACTCCCAGCATTTTTTAAGCACCTGTTTGACTGAGAATATTTGATATATCGTAGATCGTCCGGACCTGAAGCCACCTTGATACTCTCCTATGATGCTATCATAGAAGGGATTCATTTTGCGTTCAATAATTTTGAACAACACTTTATAGGACGAGCATAATAAAGCGATGCCTCTGTAGTTTTCGCAACGTAATTTGTCTCCTTTTTTGTAAATGGGGCATAAAATACTTTTTCGCCAATCATTTGGCAACTGTTCTGTTGCCCAAATTTTTAGTATTAATTGGAGGAGAATGTTGCAAAGAAGAATTTCACCATTTCTGAGTAATTTGGGAGGTATTCCGTCTATTTCAGGAGCTTTATTTATTCGAAGGCTACGTATGGCTGCCTGAACTTCTTTGAAAGTTGGTGGAGAGATGCAAATGTCCCGCTCTGTTTCTAGGATATTTGGATCTGCCGAATTTGTCGTCGGCGCGAAATTAAGCAGCTGTTTAAAATACCGTGCCCATCTTTCTTTAATCTCGACCGATTTACTGAAGATGGACCCAGTTTCATCCTTACAAAGGCTCGTTTGCGTTTTGTATCCCTCGCGTAGCTGTTTGATTGAAGAAAACGCAGCTCGTAGATTGTTATAGGTCATGTTTTCGTTCAGTTTCTGAACCTTGCCGTTGGTAAGTTGGCGTTTCTTTTGGCGACACATTTTTCTTGCCTGTCGCCGGAGGATATTATAGTTTTCGGTTTATGCCCGTGTTGGTCGTTGGATTAACTCTTTGTAAGCCTCATTTCTCCTTGTAATAGCATCTTGACACTCATCACCAAACCAGTCATTCCGAGGGTTTTGGCGTTTATGTCCTAAGGTCTTTTCTGCTACTGTTTTGATTCCTTCTTTTACCTTTGTCCACAGGGCTTCGATATCTGCGTCGTTTTCTCCCGCCAGCGAGATATCTTGGAGTTGATTTTCGAGCGTCGACATGTATGTAATTGCTACCGAGTTTTCGTTGAGTTTTTCAAGACCGTATTTCGGAATTCTTGATTTTGAGTGATTTTCACACCTCGATATACGGCATCGGTATTTCGCTCTGATAAGGTAATGGTCGGAGTCACAGTTCGCGCCAAGTAGTGTCCAGTCATCAAGAATGCTGCTGGCCACCCTTTTTTCTACGAGAACGTGGTCTATTTGATTGTAGGTGCGACCATCTGGTGATGCCCACGTTCGTTTGTATACCATATATCTCGATGTGCGACGTATGTTGAGTTTACAAGAAGGTTACTGCTAGTTGCGAAATCAATCAAACGCTGCCCGTTTTGGTTCATAATTGGATGAAGGCTGTGTCCTCCTGTGGTTCCTCTATGAGCCTTCTGGCGGCCGATTTTTGCATTGAAGTCACTTAGAACAATTTTCGCATCATTCGAGGGCAGTGCGTCAACGGTGCGTTCTAAGGAGCTGTAAAAATCGTCCTTCACTGTGTCTTCCTTGTTTTTGGTTGGAACATGGCAGTTCATCAACCAAACATTAAAAAATTTTGTTTTTATGCGGATCGCACACAGTCACACATTTATTGGTTTGAAATTGGTGATGAATTGTTTGAATTTATTGTCTACTATAAATGCAACTCCAAACTCTCGACTTTCCGAAGTTTTTCCACTGGTAAATACTGTGTGTGCTCGCATCTTATTAATTTCGCTGCCAAGCCATCTAGTTTCTTGAATTGCCAGAATGTTGATGTTGTATGCTGAAGCCTCATTAAGAAGCTCTCGAAGAGCGCCTGCTCTATATAGCGATCTAACGTTCCAAGATCCGAAAGAATTATCTATGTTTCGTTGCCGAAGTTGTTGCCGTTTAGTCAATCCGATCCGAGGCTAATCTCCTGGTTCCGTGACAATGATTTTTTTACGGGGATGCGGTATCAGCGCCTAGCCCAACCGCCAATCTGGAGGGCCGGTCCGACGGAGGACTCTGTTTTATGGCGCAGAGTACTCGCCATCACCCTTTCTCATTAGCTGCGTTAGCATTTCCAGGAGCCACCGCGTGGAGGTGAGAATAGGATTTGGTAGTGGCGCTGTAGTTGACATTTCAGCGTGCTTTTCTCAGTTTTTCGACAATGTACAGCGTCGGATCCATACATTATCCTGAGACATAAACCTTACTACCGTTTGACATGAGGATATGAAATAAGCGTACAAATATACGAAATTTAGTAAAGCAAAGATAATATCTATAAATAGAACAAATCGAGAGAATTACTACGTTAGATATTCCCTTTGTTTTCTCCGCTACCTAAGTTCTACGAGCTTTTGTTTGTAACTTGTCATATTTGTGTACATATGGCCTGCTATCTCTCTTACTATGCTTGCCTCAGAAGCCCCAAATATTTTTAAACAGGACAGCTTTGAGACGCATTGAAAAGCTGAAAATATCTAATAATTAACTTCGTTCAGCTTTATTGTTCTAGCGCAACATTTATCATAATCAGCCATAAGCCAAATTGTTTAGTTTCAAATTGTTTATTTTCAATTCCCTCTTACATACTATACATACATTTTAACTTCATTTACATTATTTAAATTTCTTTACTACTTTTTCATATTATTTAATTACAACTAGAAAGAACTCAATTTGAATTTCCTTTCCAGGGTACCTCACAAACTGCTTGCGACTTCCAGTACCTGTCAGAAGCTGATTCTATTTGTGGACGAAATAATGATTGCCAATCTGCTGCTCGTGCTGCGCTCATGATACTACGCGGCACACCAGGACCTCAACTTGGTCCCAAAGAGTGTATGAAAAATCATTGTCTCTACCGGGCTATGAAAGAGATCGGACTGTAAATTTTCAAACGTAGTGCTGCTGGTTTTGCTATGAAACACTTTAAATGAATTTTCGTGAATGAAAGGCAAGTTAATGAATGAAAGACAAATACAATACCTTTGAGACTATACTGTATGTTTTGGATCTTTCCGAACCCAATAAAATGTATTGGAAACAAATGATATCCTGGAGATGTAAAAATAGTCAAATATGAAGAATCAAATGATGATAATAAATATTTAAAAAAAAATAATTGGGAAAATCATAATTTAAGGAAAATGTACTTGTACCATTAATTGGATTTTAAAATTTTTGAATTGCTACTAACTAGTATGATAAAATGTGAAAATTTTACATTTGGAAAGTATAAACAAATCTAATATAATATTAACTACTATTGATATACACTTGCATTTACATACCTATATATATACATCAAGTTATAAATGTCTGTTCTGTTAAACAGGTACATTTAAAAATATATATATATATAGACCCCTAAAATATTGAGAAAAAAACACGCTCTCCAATGAGAAAGGGAATGGAAGGGAATATTTTTTAGATAAATTTTAAGAATAAATTCCATTATTACATTTACTAAACGAAAACTAGCAACCAGATTTTTTGAACACAAAAACCAAGTATATTTTAACCATTCTGATGGGCGAATCGAGCTAAAAAGTTCAGCTGAAAAGTTATTAAAACAATAATAAAATTGCAAAACTACATAAAGATTTAGGCATTCAAACACGTTACATGTTCCAAAGTAATTGAATTAATTTCCTATACATCTATGTATAAATATAAATCATTTCAAAAATAAATTATAAAAGCTGAAAAAATATTCTCGAGAAGAAAGCATTACAATGGCAGCTAATTAGCTTTTTATTTTGACAATAACGTACTCATGATTTGCGATATAGCTGTGTATCCTGTTTGGGCTTTGACAATTGACAATGGAAAAATATATAGTGCAAAATTGATAAACCCCACAAAAGTCATCTTAGTCCATTTGCCCTTAGAGTCCAGATATATGAAATAGTGACTTTGTCTAAAAGTCGTTTTAATGTTGTCAAAATAAAAACCCAAAACTTCAGTACCAGATCGAGGTTAACTTTAACTATTTTGTTAATCTGTGTGTGCTTTTCATTGATTCATACCAGAAAAAATTGATAATGTTAAATGTAATCGTCATTTGAAGGCATAAGCCCTACGAAAATACGAATAATCAATAATAAAAAAAACTCGAATTCTCTGAAACCAAGGTTTTTCATATTTTTCAATGTCTTTATTCAGTTATATGCGAAAGGTTTTTTTAAATGCGTCATATTCTAATGCCCTAAAAATGAAAGTTATTTCATAGTTGGTTTTTTTTATATGAAGACTACCACAACACATCAAACTTCTACTGCACACTCAACTAGGTACACTGAAGCAGAGCCGGAGCTAATGATCTTTGCGCTCGGTACCAGATGCATTCGTGTGCGGTCTCTTGTGGGATAAGGCTGCGATCCGGAGAATTACTAAGTAGTCTTAGCCTAAAAGTGAGTTACTTAATGTGGTTTTCTCAGAAAAGTGGTTTTTGTATAAGGCGTTCGCGAATCAAAGCCTTTCTTTTATGGAATAATGTCAAGTTAAGTAAACAAAAGTGAATCAAAGTGAAATATTTGTGTAATCGTTGGATAATACCTGCTATATTGGATAATACCTGCTATACAATCGAGTAAACGTTGGATAATACCTGCTAATCAGGAAAACAACCCTTTTTCTGAAAAAGTTTCCGCTTAGCGTAAAAAAGGATGAGAAGAATTACGAGGGGGGATCGAAAAGTAGTGATAATCGAGTATTTCCAGTCTGCACAAAAATTAAAATAAAAATTTTTTTACTGCCTCATATACCCACTAAGTCAGCACAAAAAAAAACATATAAATAGGCTACGATTCCAGGGAGGTACATTCATTTGAATACAAATAGTCGAAGAGAGAACATCAACATGGAGAAAAACGAAATTAGAGTTGTCATTAAGTACCTGTGTTTGAAAAAAATATCTACCAAAGATATGGACAGCGACTTGGTAGAAACACAACATATTCCACCGTTGCAAGCTGGGCCAAGGAGTTTAAGCTGTGAAGAACATCCACTGAAGATGAACACCGCGAAGGACCTCCACTCGCGTACCTCACTGAAGACAACGTGAAAAAAATCGAAGATGTTGTGTTGGCAGATCAAAGAGTGACCATCAGGCATACAGCTGAGATTACAGGGATCTCGTATGGCAGTGTTCAAAAAATCGTTGCAAACATATACACATGAAAAAGGTCTTGGCGCGTTTAATGCCGAGAATTTTAACCGACGAACAAAAGAAGAAACGAATTGACATTTCGAAGGTGAATCTCGAAAATCGCTAGGCAGATCTGAAGAAGTTTTTGCCACGTTTCGTAACCATGAACAAAATCAAGATCCACCATTTTGATCCAGAAACCAAACAGCGTTACCTGGAGGTGATCTTCTTCACCGACACCAAAGAAATTCAAAGTGTCGAGCTCGCCAGGGTAGGTTTTGCATCAGTTTTTTGGGACGCTGAAAGAATTATTACATATATGAAAAGGGGCCACTTTATCAGACTATTACCTCGCAGGCCCAATCAGAAGACTGCGCTTGAGAAAAACGGACGCAGCAAACTGTGAGCCGGAGTTCTGTTTCCTCAAGATAGCGCACCGGTTCACAAGGCCGCAGTTGCGATGGCTGCAATTAAAGAAACAGAATTCGAGCTACTTGAACATCCGCCCTATTCGTCAGATCTAGCTCCGAGTGACTTTTACATCTTTCTTCGGGCTCAAGAACCATCTTCGGGGCAAGAAATTTGAAGATGATACTGAAGTGATGGCCGCTGTTGAGACCAAAGATATAGAAGAAGTGTATTGGAGTCAGTGCTGCCAACTTTTTTCCAGCCGTTGTAGCGAAAATTTAGGAAAAACATAGCTAAAAATAGCTAAAAAAATTCCCATTGTAGCTAAAAAGTGTACCTAAGTCCTTTACTGCTTCCAACCCTCCTGACATTTGCAATCTCTTTGCTTTATGTTTTCTTCTGTTTACACTATTCCATTGATTCCTGCTACTGACTGCTTTTCCTTTGATTTCCCTGCTTGCCTCTCCTCAATCGTAACTAACCCAGTAGAGGTTGAATTGCTTTTGTCCTTTCTTGACTCAAACTGTTCCTCGGGCCCGGATGGAATTCCCAATTTCTTTGTAAAAAATCTTGCTTCTTCACTTTGCGTCCCTTTAGCAATCTTATTCAATGTCAGTCTCTGTGCTGGTCAATTTCCATCCTCTTGGAAGCTCTCTAACATTCTTCCCATTTTCAAATCGGGTGATCGGAACCTTGCCTCTAACTATCGCCCTATCTCCATTCTTCCTTGCCTTTCCAAAATTTTGGAACGCCTTGTTTACAATCGTATCTATGATTCTCTCTTTTGTGTCTTTGCAGCGGAACAACATGGTTTTGTAAAAGGCCGGAGCACCTCTACGAACCTTCTTGAGTTTACTCATGTAGTCGCTTCTGCAATTGACAGCAATAATCAAGTTGATGTCATTTATACTGATTTTGCCAAAGCTTTTGACACTGTCAATCATAAGCTGCTTCTTATCAAACTGAAGCATTATGGCATTCGTGAACCTTTGCTTTCCTGGATCTCTTCATTTTTAACTGATCGCACTTGTATTGTCTCCCTCTTTGGCTTCTCGTCCTCACCTTTCTCCCCTTCTTCTGGTGTTCCTCAAGGTTCCATCTTAGGACCACTTTTGTTCAATCTATTCATCAATGACCTTCCCACGGTTTTTAAGTCTTCATGTCTTCTATATGCAGATGATTTAAAAATCTTCCGGGTAATCAAAAATACTGATGACTCTCTCCTTCTTCAGGATGATTTGCATGCTCTCTCTGGTTGGTGTAACATTAACTGTTTGTCCCTTAATGTTTCCAAGTGTTTTTCTATGTCTTTCTCCCTTAAGCTTCACACTCATGTCTTTCCTTATGCTATTGATTGTACTTTCCTTTCTTGTGTCGATCATTTCTCAGATCTTGGGGTCACATTTGATCGTAAACTGAAATTCGACGTTCATGTCCTTACTATCACTAGAAAAGCTTCTCGAATTGCTGGTTTCGTGGTTCGTTCCTGCCACAATTCATTTAGTATTTCTACTTGTGTCCACCTGTTTATTACCCTAGTCCGTTCTGTACTTGAATACTGCAGTCACGTGTGGTGTCCTCGTTTCAAATACCTCGCTGACGCTGTTGAATCAGTTCAGCGCAGGTTTACACGTACTTTACTTTTTAAATATAGTCTGCCGTATTTACCTTATAGTGAGCGTCTTTCTCTTCTCAACATTCCTCTCCTTGAGCAGCGCAGAGTTTACTTGGATGAATGTTTCCTGTTCAAAATCTGTCGCGGCTACCTTTCATCCTCATTAGCATTTTTGTTCATTGAGCGGGACTCCGTAAGGCCAATCAGGTCCTCCATTTTATTTGAAGTGCCGTATGCTCGTACTGACATTTTCTTTTACTCTCCCGTTTTGCGACTCTTACGTACTCACAATAGTCTTCAACTTGGTCCTCTTCCACAATCTATTGCCATTTTCAAAAATATGGTTCGAAGTAAAATTTTTGATCCTATTTAATTAGTTTAATTTTCTTGTTTATAATGGATCTTTCTTTTTTGCTCTACTTAACTTTACTTTCTTATTTATTACTTGAATTTTTTGTATATTTTTATTTTTATACATAGTTATATATTTTTCTAATTAGTTTTATTTTCTATTTTCTTAATTTTCTTCTTTTTTTTCTACTTAATTTTACTTTAGTTAATTTACCACTTTAATTATTTGTTTTTTTTTTACATACTTATATTTATATTTACTCATTTACTTACTATTTTTTATTAGGTCGATTATTGTAGAATTGGACATTCGTGTTTGTAATGGATTTTTTTTTCTCTTTCTTTTTTACTTTACTGAATTTTTTAATTTTTTTTTTTATTACCTTATTTTATTTCAACTTTAATTATTTTATGTACTTATATTTATATATTATCATTTAGTTCTTGTTATTTTATTTTGTTCGTGGTATCCAATCTGTAATTGGGCAGTCTTGCCTGTTGTATTGAATACGTACCAAATAAATAAATAAATAAATAAACAATAAAAAAACTCAAGGTTCTGGAAAACAGTTTTATTAAGCTAATGTTTATAATTCATCGGATTATGAGTAGTTAATTAATTTAACAGTATAAAATAGCATAAAAATTGTTAAAGAGCTTAGTGGGTTCAACAGAATTCCTTTCTATTTTTTTATTCATGACAGAACATCCTTTAAAATGGGTTGAAGAAATAGAAGTAATTGTTATACTCCTTGTAAATCATTTTTGCTAAATAGCATTCTTCTGATGTTTGAACTATACTGAAGTGGGTTTTTAGCTCTAACTAATGGCCAATGATCTTTGATATTGATCCCTTTATTAACAACTACCTCGTTTATGCACTCCGTATCGTCTTCAAAGGAATTTAGAGAACCAATTATAAATTTCTGTAAGTAAAAATTCTAACGTTTGGAGAAGAAATGATCCTGCAACTAAAACATGATCGGAATAACAAGCACATCTTATTAATATTAAAAAAGGGTTGACTCCGATCATAACACTTGCGTTGCCTATCAT